>JAGFZM010000141.1:89013-102169 GCA_017657215.1 Limnothrissa miodon
GGGGGGGGGGGGGGGGGGGGGGGGGGGGGGGGGGGGGGGGGGGGGTGTATCAGTGCATTTGAAGAAGAGTGTGAATGTGAGATCTAAATGTGAGTAGTGTGGGTGCCGTTGTCTTGGCCTGTCATTCATAAACACACACGCACACACACAGGACACGTCTACTGTAGACAATAGAACTGCTTGCTAGAAAATACACTTGATAAAAGCCTAACTTTTAACAATTTTAAACTTTTTGACAATTTTTGACAGATAATATTTCACAACACATATTTGTATCAATAATGTTGGAATTGAAAGATGTTGGTAAATTTTTTTCACAAAGGCATTGTTACAATATCTTCAAACTGCTTATCGACTTTTAATATAATTTCCAATGACACACACAGATGCTCTGTGTGATGGTGTTGATTATGTTTTGATTAGCTTGTGTTTTTGTCACAGTTATCAAGAATATGCTTTCAGAGTGAATGTGTTTCTGGTTGGCAATATTCAGAGGACTCTCATAGAACAGTTAAAAATTACGTAATTATGTAATGTATTGCCGAAGGTATGAGGATGGCTGGTACAACACATCTCTATGGTGGAAAGATCAAGCAAGGAAATACATTTGCAATACATGAATAAGACCTATAACACCAGAATAACATTCACAGCACCTGAATAATTTTAATAGAATTTATATTTCCATTGATGGGTGGTCTGTTATTATAAAAAAAAATAAAAGTGAGCGACCACATACACTCCTTTTCCACACTTGGATGAATGCAGGATCACAGAAGTTTACACATGCATCCCACATGTGTGTGGGTAACCTCTTTAATTATGTAGTCGGTGGTCTGATTTGAGGTTTCATTGAGTTCACATTTCACATTTGAGTTCACATTTACCTCATGTATTTCAACTCTTTTTTCAATTAAATTCAACTGTTTTCTGAAAAGCCATCTTGTGCAAATCTTATGCATAGATTCACCAGATTGTCTGATAAAGTATTTTGATGTGTTGTGTAATGTTGTGTATCTTTATCTGTTCCTTATTTTGGCTGTTTGAACTGAGTGTCTTCTTGAGTCAGTCTGTTCTGTCATGTTCTGTTATATCTCTCTCTGGAGAGAGTGCTCTAAAAGCTGCTAGTACAACACTCATTTGTGTTGAAATGAAAAATGCATCAGACTCAATCTGATGTGTTTGTCTGTCTGTGTCTGTTGATTTCCTTCCTCTGCCCGTTTCTTACCTGTGCCATAGCCAGTGCGTGAATTTGTGTGTGTGTGTGTGTGTGTCAGTGTGCTGAGGGTGGAGGGGCTGAAGGAAGTATGATGTGGAAGGTTGATTATGGCTTTGCGCTGTGTGCTGATGAGGGAGTGGCTCGAGTGATTCTCCCCTCAGGCGAAGCACCTGCACAGGGGAGAAAGAAAAGGGGCTGGACATCCTTCACTACACCCCCCTCTCCTCCCAAACACACACACACACACACACACACACACTTTCCTGTGTGTCCCACCTGAACCACTAGGGAGTGCTTGGGGAACCAGGCTGGCAACTGTCTCCTGAGGCTTAGCGCTGCGGCGTTTCCAACAGCCTTGAATCCCACAACTCTGTTTGGCACTCTCTCAATGACTCACCCTCTTCCAGACCCACCCTCAGTCCTCCCTGCCCCTCCCCGGGAACCTCCATTAGGTAACGTTTTGGAAGCTTGGCTGCCAAGGCTCTGTTACTGACGCGACTCCAAACTCCTCCGACGATCACAATGGAGGACTTTAATTACGAACCGGCGGCGTTGTGGGAATAGAGAATGGCAGATAATCACCACAATTTGCCACTCTTCACCTCAGCGCTCCGTGTTCCGCATTTTATCTATAAATACTTCCCTCTCTTCATTGGCTTCTCTCTTTCTCCTTTCTCTTATTTTCTCAGTCTCTCTCTTTCTATTCATCTTTCTATTTCTCTTTCTCCTCTCCTCTCTCTGTTCTCTCTCTTTTTTGACTTGCGAGTCTTCCGGAGTGTAGTCGATTAAAAGAGCACATCTCAGAGAGTGGTGGATAGAGAGATAGAGGGAGAGGAGAGAAGAGAAAGGGGGAGTGAGGGAGGGAGGTGGAGAATCTCCCCAGAGGCCCTGCAGTATGGCTTCTGCAGTGGAGACACACACACACACACACACACACTTCCCCTGTGAAAGCGCCTCAGATGGGACTGTGACAGCTGTGACCAACCTACAGCTTCAGAGGCGATAACAAGCCTTATTAGACACAGAGCGCCCCTCCCCCACCCAGTGTGTCTCTCTGACAGGCACAAACACACACACACACACACACACACATTCACAAACACTTACAACAAAAGTACACTAACAGACACACACAAGAATGCTACCTTGATAATTTGAGATTGTGGTAGAATAGCTGTAGCGGCACTTGCATGCACACACCATCATACCATCCAGTGCAATCATGCACACACACATATCTACTCTTATACGAACACGCACACACACACACACACACACACATTCATAAGTATAAATGGGTGTTATACCACAGTTATGTAACCCTTTCCTGTTGTTAAGACATGATAAGACAAACACAAACACACATACACACACACGTATGTGTAGGGCACCTCTATCTCTCAAATTCAGACTGAAACACAGATGACACCTAAGAATTGTTATTTTTGTTTCCATTTCATTTATTTAACAGTCACCAGAAGATAAGATACATTCTCTTAAAAAAGAAATAAACAATGAAATCAATAGTCTTTCAGTTCAAAACTATAATACAATATTCTCAGTATATAGATTTTTGTACAAAAGTAAGTCACTGGAAATCATATAGGGACTGTGACCCAACAGCCAATGAGAAAAGGGCAGAGGGAAAGAAAGTTACATCACAGAGGCTCTCTGCCACACCCAACAGGCCAGACATCCACTTCCTCCAGCATAAACCTTACGCATGGGATTCTGTCTTCATATGCAGTATTATGTATATAGGGATTCATTTTTCTGATGCCAGAACTCAAATGCTGTTTTTCAATTAAAAAGACCTGTGCACTCATCATGGAGATAAATATCCAACTGGTGATTGAATAGAGAGGTGTGTTTGTGGGAGGGAGGGAGAGAGAGAACAGGGAGCAGATGGGCATCTCGAGAAGAAGTGGTTAAGAAAAAAATGAAGGAAAGAAAGAGGGACAGAGCAAAGAGCGAGGGGGGAGGGGGAAGGAAACCGGTCAGTTAGAGCCTTAGCCATAAGGATAATGTGCTCTATCTCTCTGATGTCACGGAGCACACCCTCATCTGACCAGAGAAGAAACACACCGGAAACAAGGGCATGAGTGTAGGAGCTGGAGCCCACATGGTAAGACAAACACACACACACACACACATACACATACACACACACACACAGACAGATCTCCAGATGTCTATGCTACTCATGTGTACTGTATTTTCACATCTCATAACATTACACATACAAGAAGAATACATCAAAACAAAGACACAAAGGTGAGGGCAATAGGCTACTAAAGGACATTGACAGCGATCAGGCTTTCTCTTTTGGGCTGTTAAATAGATATCCTTATGGATACTAACATGTGTCTGACGCAACCAGGACTAAATAAGCAAGATCTTTCTAGAAAACAAACAAAAAAGAAGACACATAATGATGACATCAAATCAAGTAATGTTCTCATTAAAGGTAAGAAAAACAACTGAAACTAAAAAACAAGTGGAACAAAAAAAAAGGAAATAAACAGGAAATAAATTCTCTCTCCAAAACTCAATTGGATATGTGTGTGTGTGTGTGTGTGTGTGTGTGTGTGTGTAGGAGGGGAAGAGTTACTGGTGACTGTACTGTGACCTTTAGAGGAAGACACAATAGTGCTTCCTCCATCCTCTTGGAATGACAGTATGTTAATCTCAGTACAGCACAATATGTCAACAGGAGTGAGGAGTGTTTATGCATGTTTGTGTGAGAGAGTGAATGTGTGCGTGTGTGAGTGTGTGTGTGTGTGTGTGTTTGTACAGTGCGTGAGAGAGAGAAAGAGAGAGAGACACTGGGAGAGAAAGAGAGAGCTGAGATAGTGCTTGGTGGGGAGAGCACATTAAACCTGTAGGGATGATACATGGCTGCATCATCACTTTGAAGATTAAAAACAAGACACTGAATTTCAATCAAGCCTCGCTAATGGGTCAATGAGAGATGAGATGAGATGATCGTTGTGAGCATGCCCACTGGATGGGGGATGGGGCACCCTGTAGGAGACAGGAGTGAAGAGGACCTGAGTGAAGCCCTCACATCGTTGTTGCCTTGAGCCCACCTTTTCCCCACTGCACTGCTAAGATGTATTTTGTATTAAAGTATTAAAGGAAAGCTCCAGTCATTTCCAATCACTTGCTCTGTTAGATGAGGTCACACCAAGTGCTGTCAGTCAGCCAAGTAAACCAGACCTGAAACTGACTGCACTTGCCATCACCGGTTAGGTTTAGCTGCCGGTTTGCTGTTCAATCGACGTTGTACCAAATTTCCTTTTCATTTTTTTGACAGAATTAAAAAAATCTCAAACCAGTTCTAAATCTAGAACTTTTGCACTTGACTTATGCTGGGCTCAAACTACATGATTCTCGGCCTGATTCTCGGCTGGAACCCCCCCCCCCCTTACGACAATCGGGGGAACATTCAGTCCCCAGGCGGATCGTAAGCGATTGTCGGCCCAGTTTCCTTTGTCGTGTGCGACGTTCTAAGATAGAATTTTCGGGGTTTCAAGACTGACCGATCGGGAATCGTAGATATCAAACGTGTTTGATATTTACGACTGGAAATGGAATGTTGGGCGTTCCAATCGTGTAGTGTGTGCGTGTTTACGACTGTAGACAAGATTGTCGGTTGTGATTCTCTTTATGTGTGCGGCGCAACCCGACGTCAAAATCGTATAAGATTTTTAAATCGTGTAGTTTGAGCCCAGCATTATGTAACAATAAGTTTTGTTTTGCCAAAAAAATGGAATCTGAGCTTAATTTTTTCACTGTTTTTTTTTTGTGGCCTGATATGTAATGCAATAATGTAATGTAATAGTAATGCTAAGGAGTCAGATCAGGAATGCATTATAGACTTAATAAATAAAGTCAAAGGGAATAAATCTCTCAATCTTTGAAGGAAATATCACATACACAGGAGACTCTATAGCACCAGAAGTTGAAGCTCTAAAAAAGTGACATACCTCAGCCTGCTTTCCAGACAAACCAACCAACAAACAAAAAAGCTCACTCTCTTCCCTCTTATCTGCAGAACAGGCATAGTGAGAGGACCAACCCCTATAAATTGGTTTCTCAGCCTGAGCACAAGATTGCACCTTATTGTCTGTTTGTAGCTTTCAACTAACCTTTCTACAAAACACACACAGATGCAAGTGCCTGTGTGCACCAATGGATTTGTTCATCGCAGATCAAAGTGCTGGCCAGTTCAGACTTGTATTGTTTTCCTTCTATTCCTAGAGTGGGGACAGACAAAGGCAGGCGTTTGGCCCGACTCATTTTGAGGCCAAGATTGTCGTCACAGAGGTGGGCGAAAGCACACGAGGCAAACAGAGTGGGAGGCAGAGGACGAGGCAGACGCAGTCAAAAGTGGCTGGTTGGGGTGGGGATGAACTCATACAAGGGCACATGTTTCACCACGACATCGAAGGATGATGATGGCAAAAGACGGGAACTTGACGGGGGTTTTCTGTCCTAACAGCCCGATCACCCACCCATCTTGCCCCCACTCCTTCCTGGCTCGGGTTGAGTTTGTTCTCCTCTTGTCTCCCCCCACATCCCCCTGTGAAAAACAAGCAGCTCAGGCCAAAGCATGGCGCCCGTGGCTGTCAGTGTCAAGAGGGTTGGGTCTTGCGGGAGTGGGTGTGGGAGGCCTCCTTGAGGCCTTTGGCGCGACGGATGGGCTCAGCACTCTGGGCAGGTGCGGAGGGGTTCAGGGCCATCCTTCCCTTCTATCTCTGTCCTGCTGCCCTGGTGTCTTTCAGCCAGGCACCCAGCTCTGGTTGCTGTGGCTTTGCTGCGGGCCCCCTAACCCTCCCATGCCCACCCCCATCCCCATCCCAACACCCATGCCCATGCCCATGCCCATACCCACACCCTGGGCCAGTGAGCAGTCAAAGTTGAAGTCCATCTCCTCAGATGAATCCATGATGTCCTGCAGCAAGATAGAGTCCACGTCGCAGTCCAGGCTGCCGTGGAAGATGTCCAAGTCTAGGTCAGCAGGCAAGCGGTCTTGGGCGTGAGCATGGTGTGCCGGAAGGTGAGGGTGCTGGTGATGGTGCTGTTGCTGGTGGTAGCTCCCATGGAAGCTCCCACCGCTGCTTCCAACACCTCCCCCCATAAGCTGCGTGTGATGGTACGGCCCGTCAGCCATTGGGCTGTGGTGGTGGTAGGGATTGGTGGGGTGACGTGGGTAAGGGTTGGGGGTGGTGGCCAGGTGGCAGGTGTCCTGGGGGTTGCCCTGGGCATTGGCTGGGTTGGGGGGCAGCGTGGTTGAGGCTGGCAGATGAGCGTGGGCAGGGGGGCTGTACATGTAAGGTGATTTAGGATTGTGGCCATAGGGCTGCTGCAGGTGGGAGATGCCAGGTCCGGCACCCCCTGATGACCGGGCTCGGTTACCCTGGCCGCGGCTCATGCCGTGACCGTGTGGAGAGTGCCGGCCGTTTGTGTGCTGTCCCGCTGTGCCGCTCTGTGTGTGTGAGGCGTTGTGGGAATGTTGTGCACCATTGAGGTTATGGTTGTGACCGTGGATACCATTGTGAATGCCATTGTGGACATCATTGTGGACACCATTGTGGATGCCATTGTGGCTGCGGTGATGGTGCCCACCTGGACCCACACCATTAGCTGGAGGGGTCACCATCATGGGATGGCCATCTCTCTCTTGGCCCAGTAGCATGTCCTTGGCACAGTACTGTGGCGCAGTGGAACAGGTGAGCAAGCTCTGAAGGGCATTGGTCCCCGAGTAGACCTGCTGCAAGCTCTCGGAGAAGCTGGTCGGCTTGTTCTCCTGGATGGTCTGCATTGGGGAGTGATGCCGGAGCATGCCCCCGCCAGGTTGCCCGTAGACGGGGCCCCGGCACGAGCCCTGGCCCTTCACCACTGGGCCATAGTGGTACCCCTGGTGCTTGTGTCGGCTGGAGTGCTGCTGTTGCTGCTGCTGTTGCTGTTGCTGGTGGTGGGTGTGGTGATATCCTTCCTCCAGGCTGATGGCGCCTGTCAGGTCGGCCAGTTGAGGGAGCTCGAGGCTGGGGCAGTGGGCACCGGCAGTGCCCATGGCTGGGGAGCGGGCAGAGGCAGTAGTGGTGCCAGTGGGGCTGGCGTAGAGGCGTGGGGACGTAGAGCAGGACAGCCGGCCATCTTCGGACTCCTCCAGCTCGCCCTCGGCCAGGATGGGCGACAGGCGGCCGCTCAGTGTGGAGCCGGACGAACTGGCCCGAGAGTGAAGCTCCGTCCAGGAGTCAAACTCTTCCACTGCTCCTCCTCCTCCATTGCTACCACCACCAGCAGAACCAGATCCAGCCAGCGGAGGCCCAGGTGGAGAGCCACCCTGCTCAGGGGAGCCATGCAGACCGACCCGATTCATAGGACCCAGCCCCGGGCCGGTTCGGCCCAGCAACTTCTGCTTGCGGCTGACGCGGCCTTTGCTCTTGAGGTACTTGGTACTATTGTCCATAGAGACAGCACGTCGGCGAGGGGCCTTGCCGGCTTTGCCCCCATCCGGGTTCAACATCCACCAGGAGCTCTTCCCCGTACCCTCATTCTGCACACGCATAAAGCGAGTGTGTAGCGACAAATTGTGGCGGATCGAGTTCTGCAAAGACAAAGACACACACACACACACACACACACATACACACAAGAAAAGAAGAGAAAACAAAGGGAATTAGCTTCATCACTTCATCACATAATCAAGCACTAGAGCTTTTGTGCAGCATCTCTGCCTTTCCTCTCAATCCCTCCTGCATTAAATCCTCCTCCAGAGCACCTTCAGTGGGTATCAGATTGGGCCCTATATGCCTTTGACGTCAAAAGCCTAGCCTCATCAGGATGCGATTGCAAACCCACTCTGACAGCCATCGACTCCCAAGGGCTGGAGTACGGGAAAACGCACACAAGGAGACCAACAAACCCTTTGATTATGTGTGGTGATTCAACAAAAGAGAGGTATCAGAAAAAAAGTCCCCATCACACACACACATACACACACACACACACACACACACATAGTGTACATTGTTGCATTGTGTGTTGAAACAAAAAAAACATCTGCTTCAATCTATTTATGACTTTTTAGCATCAAATGACAGGAAAGCCTATTAACTGTGATGCCTCTTTACAAAAATCAGAGCAATGACGTTTATAAGAACATCAGTGGCATTAAAAAACAGAGATTCAATCTGGTCTGCCTGTAAAAAAAAAGAGAAAGCATTTTAAGTGAAAGACTCATGGAGGACATCCATGCCTTAATTCAAAACTGTTTGGACCTGCCAGATATCGCTTTACAAGCTACATTAAATCATGCCAAGGAACGTGCAGTTGGAAAAATACTATAACTAGGGTTTAAAGTACTATGACAGACG
Organism: Limnothrissa miodon; assembly: GCA_017657215.1. Lineage (NCBI taxonomy): Eukaryota > Metazoa > Chordata > Actinopteri > Clupeiformes > Clupeidae > Limnothrissa > Limnothrissa miodon. The sequence continues at coordinate 97,618 of JAGFZM010000141.1, forward strand.
AGGTGCTTGGTCTTTTATCAAGCGGTAAAAATGTTACCATATTAAGTGGCTCGCAAACTGACATGATATGCCCTCACCTTGGGCATCAGAATTCACTACACCCCACGCCCCCAAAAAACACTTCCTCCAACCCAACCCACCCTTCACTTCTCACTAAGATGCAAATACGAAGAGTTTTAGGCCCAGAGGGTTCACAGCCTCACACACGCACACAGACACACACACACACCTCTTCCATGATTTCCTAATGGTGTCGATGTTGGCTAATCTCAGGTCGCGGGCGCACCCGCCCGACTGCAGCCGCCTTTGAAGTCTGTGCCAGGCTGGATCTGTGCCACCCCTCCCCTGACGGTGCGCGGTGCGGAACGAACGAACGTATCAACAGTCTGAGCCCGGGAGGGTGGAGGAGGTGTGTGTGCATGTGTGTGTGGGGGGGGTGGGGGTGGGGGTGCTTGAAGGAAGGTGGTGAAAGGATAACAGAGTCACGGATGCGGGCTGCGATAGGCCTGAGAGGTGCTTCGCTCTCCTCCGCTATCTCTTCCTCTCATTCGGGTGTCGTCTCGTGTTGGTGAGGGGCTGGCTGCCGCTGTGCGCCAGTTTCAAGTGTGTCTCTGTATCCGACTTCTCTCATTTACCTGTGCTGATGCAGAGCTAAGTGAGCGATTTAGCAATGGAGTCAACACCTCCACTGTGAAATTCTTGGGTGCGGAGAAACAGATGTTTCTTATCATGGTTCAAAGACTTGAGAAAGTGTTGCCTCTCTTCCTCTCTCTCCCTCTCTGCTTCATTTCATATTTCTCCTCTAGCCTCCTGCTCCATCTCTCTCTCTCTCTCTCTCTCTCTCTCTCTCTCTCTCTCTCTCTCAGTACCGGTGTGGAGAAGATGCGTATCCATGGCAACAGGGTAAACGTGAACAATAGAAAAAAAGGGAAAATAATAACATTTGCTAAAGCTTAAGCGAAAAGAAATACACAGATAGGTAGAAAAATAGATAGATAGATAGATAGATAGAAAGATTGACTTTATTGTCAACCATGTCAATTAGTTTTCACTGCAAATTTCCTCACAAATATCAATACACATATCCTTCAGCTCACCACCTTGACACCAACCTTTTGCAGTAAGCAATCACACATATATAGTCTGTTTTAATCTGTGTGTGTGTGTTTGTATGTGTGTGTGTGCCTTGCTGATGTCCTTTCGCCAAGCACATCTCTTCCCTTGTGTTCTTCTTCGTCGATGCTGTCCATATGCCACGCCTCCCTGCCGCTTGATTGACAGCCGGTCGTCCTGCTGCTCTGCAAACCTATCGCTGTGCAAATCGGATGAGCTAATTAACCAGCAGTGATTTCATACCGCGCTAAACGCCTGTCAACAACCCCGAAGCAAAGTCAAACAGCCTCTCCAGCACACAGCCTTGAGAAACTCGCATTCTTCTGATTAGCGGCACCATATGAAGCAGGAGTGCTTCAAGAGGCAGATAAAAGAGGCTCAAACCGCTCCACACATGCACTCTGTCCACCTGCGTCCACCTGTTAGAGATTTGGGCTTGTGATTATATCACGCCAGACAAACAGGATCTGACTATGACTATATGGCGCAGGTTACACTCCCCCCAGACAAAAGATCTGACAGATCTCCGTAAAACCAATCAGATCTACTTTCCAAGCTCATCTCACTATACCTCAGATTACTTCTGCCCTGTCAGTCATCCTTTAGACTGCCAGGAGAATCCGTCAGGGTATCAGTTTAAATGTCTCAGTGATTCCATATGTACTGTATATGTCTGTGGGTTAGAGTACAGTATATAGAGGTGTGTGTGCAGTATGTGTGTGTGTGTGTGTGTGTGTGTGTGTGCAGTAGTGTGCGTAGTGTGCACATGTGTGTTAGCAGCATGTGTGTGAATGTCTGTGTGGCCTCCCTTCTTCATCCTTGCTGTGTGTGTGAGGGTGACTCAGGGCCAGTGAGTTTGACTCAACCCTGTGCCCCCGCCCACCCCCAGAAATTGACAGTCGGAGCTAATCTCCACATACTGGGTAATCCCACTCAATCCCAGGGCTAATCCCAGTTGATTCGGGTCCACTCCCAGCTGAGTGGCTCCCACACTACACAGCTTGTCTGCCTTTGTCTGTGTGTGTGTGTGTGTGTGTGTGTGTGTTGCATGCATGCATACATGCCCATATTTATGTGTGTTTGTGTGGTGTGTGTGTGTGTGTGTGTGTGTGTGTGTGTGTGTGTGTGTGTTTGTTCAGCCTTGCTGCATATGTGTCTGCATATGTACACACATGGAATGAGGTCGTTTAGGTCATCATTTATAATCATATAAATTATATGCGCATCTTAACACTGCCCGTATAGTTTGAACACGTCACATTCACACACACCCAAACACACAGACAAACACACAAACACACACACACACGCACACACCTGAAAAACTTACATCAGCCATTGACCTTTTCAGGAGTATGCCTCAATACCCTCAGTAACTCTGCTGTGTAAGTGTTGTGTATGGGTATGTGCATGAGTGTGTATGTGGGTTGGACATGGGCAAGTGGAAGCGGCTTATGGGGTTCTCTCCCCCCTTTGGGCTCCACGCCCTGGCCTCCTCCAGCTCTAGCCCTCCCCCTCTCCTCCCCAGGGAGAGGCTTTAGGCCAGGCTAACTAGCAGCGACATTGCCTGGTCCTATTAGAAAGCCATGCGGGGTCCCATGTCAGAAGGCTGTAATGTCAGAGACATGCATACACATGCACACACACACACACACACACACACACACACACACAGACACACACACATAGACACACACACACACACACTAATCTACAGATCTTTTCATTGTTTGTAAAACATTTCAGTTTGCCAAAAATGTCCTTTTTCAGCAGTGTTTTTTAAATGTTTATTAACAGGTAAACATTAAACTTTATAGTTACAGTATAATCTATCTAATGTATATAAAAGAAATCTAACTACAACAGTCCTGTGTTTCTTTTAGTGTTTTAAAGTGTTGAATAAGTAACATGCACTTTTTTACAGAAAAAACATTTCTTTTTGTGTTAGATCTGTAGGCACTGCAAGTGTGTTGGGATGAAGGGAAAGCATGGTTGGTAACATAACATTTTTTTACTATAATGATTGAGTGCCTCCAATAGTCTCTTCTCTCACATTCACTACTCCAAGTCATCCACAGACACACTGTGCAAAGCCCAGGCACTAATCTGCTTGCGTGGCGTCTAAACAGGGAGATCAATCAGGACTCCGCTTGAACTGAGTGACACCAGGGCAGGTAAGTCAATCAGGGAGACGGCCCCATTCGGAAAGCCCTGTCAGCTGGGGGCTGTCAGAGGTAGCAGACTGGGGCTGTTTTCACCGTAGTGGGCCCTCCACATGTGCCCGTTCCCCGGCTTAGGCCCATGTAAATGAGCATCATTCAGTGTCTGTCAGAACTCATGCTATGTATGGTCTGGTTTTTGGTCTTTGATGATGTTCGAATCTGTCATGTTAATTCTGACCTATTTTCTCTTTGATATGTATATTCAGATATAGTAAGTCAGTTCTGACCACTTGTCTGTTCTGTGATATATCTGTTCTGGCCTTGAAAAGCACACATTGATTCTGTTTTAGCAATATGGCTGACTAATTAACAATAGTCCATGCTGTCTACCACCACTGGGCATATCCCACAGTAAAATGGTGATTTCATTGTCACCTCTTGTCACTGGTTCCTGCCTTAGCAAGTGTCTCGTTTCCCTTTCCCTTTGCTCTCTCGACCTCCAGATTAAGAGCTTAGTTTTCTCTTTCTCGTTTAATCTCCTCTCTCCTCTACATATACATTTATCACTTTTACCCCTGCCAAAAAAACGAAGCCCTCCGATCTCTACTGAATGCCGTCCGTCCACAATTTTGTATTAGTATTAGAATTTATTAGTATGATTAGTACTGTATACAGAAAATCCATGCCATCTTAGTCTCATACACAGACAGACACACACACACACACTTCAGTATTCCACGCCTTAATTTCTACCTCAGACACCAACTAAGCGTCCTTTTGCAACCCTAGTAACAAAAAGTTTGGGTCTTGGGGTGTCTTTGAACTTTTGTACATCGGAATCAACTTTCCAAAGCTGCAGAGATTTGTTGTGTACCCTGATTGGATATCACCTCAAAGTTCCACTGAAATCCAACTTCTGTTGGGTGGGCAACAGTCTATTTTTGTCAAGCCATGCGTGTGTGTGCTCTACACTCTAAATTGACCTTGAAACAGAGAAAGTGGGAGATGGTGTCTGCTGGAGTGTGGGTGTTTTGGCCCCTCAAGCCTCATCTCCAACACTGGTATGTGTAGCGTGGCTCCACTCTGGGCCTCTCCCCTCTCCATCTGCCTGCCAGACAGAGGTAAGGCTCTCTGGGAGTTGAGTCGGCTGTCCAGTGCCCAGTGCCCCTGCCACAGCCCTGGGATGCTGTCAACCCAACCACACACACACAGACACACAAACACACACACAGATATATATACACTCTCCCTGTCTTTCCTGTACACACATGCGCACA
>JAGFZM010000141.1:115015-244221 GCA_017657215.1 Limnothrissa miodon
ACACACACACACACACACACACACACACACACACACACACACACACAGGTAAGTCTCTCTCTCGCTCACTCTCTTTCTATGTCTCTTTCTCACACACACACAAACTGTGATAAGAGATGGACAGAGAATGAATGACAATGAAGGGGGCAAAGGTAAATACGGGGGGGGGGCAATGGAAAGAACAATAGAGAAAAGAAGAAAAAGAGGGACAGAGGGGAAAGGGGAGAGGGGAAAAAAACGGCACAGAAGAGAACAAAAAGAGATGGCACGAGTCACCTACACACACACACAAACACACACACACACACGCACTGCAGACACACACAGACAGTCCAGGTTCATCTGGGGCTATGTGCCGGCGCGGAGCGGAGCCCTGGCATGGGCCGAATACTAAACGCAGCCGTACGCGCGCTCTGACCTACTTCCATCAAGCTGACACACAAATCCACTTAGGAGCGCCACATCGCGCCTCCACACACACAGCGAGCCTCACCTCTGAACGTCCCAAAGCTCCTGTCACCCCACCACACACACACACACACATACACACCCTAAAGAAAAGAACCCCGCACCCCCAACCCTAGGATATAATAATACTCCCTAGGCTCAGCGAGCAAAGAAATGTCATCTCCTTGGCCAAATAATATCTACTCCCAAGCTGCAAAAAAAACTGCCCCCCTCACCTGCCAAATAATGCCCTCTTACCTGAGCAGGGATGACATTTCACCTGCCAAATAGTAGCCCCCCTAGGATCCAAATAATGGCCCCTTATCTGTCAAAAGTTCTCCCCCTTCCAAACATCCACACCCTACCAGTGTCTGGAGAACATGATGATTGGTTTGTGTGCGATAGACTAGTGTTTATTGCATAGTGGCCAGGTTGCGATAAAACACCCCCTCCCCTCACACACACAAACTCACAAACACACGCAGACACACACATACAAACATATGCATAGACTTTCATCCCAGCTTGGATTGCAGATGAGGTAAATACATGGGGGTGGTCAGTTTGATCTCCTTGGGGCAAGGGGTCCAGCTCAGAGGCAGACTGCTGATGGCCGATCATCGGTTTCATTATTGATTGAAACATGAAACAAGAAAGCCTCCTCCAGAGCCATGCACACACACACACACACACACACACAGACATACAAGGACACACACACACACACACACACACACAAACACACACACACATACACAGACACCCATATCATGCACACATTTTATAAGCACAACACGCATCGACGTGCATCCATAATTACAGACGCTCAAACCATCCAACCCCCAACTTTCACACACACACTCACACAAAACACAGTTACACACTCCCATTCACCCTTCACGTACACACACACACACACACGCATTCTAGATCAACCCTGTGGGTGTGTCAGACCAACCAACTCTCTCTCTCTCTCTCTCTCTCTCTCAACTAACTCTCTCTCTCTCTCATCCTCCCTCCCTCACCCTCTCCTTCCCTCTGTCCACCTCTCTCACTCTCCCTCTCTCTTTCCCTCCCTCTCTTCTCTTTCTCTGCCTGTCAGTCTATGTCAGTGTGAAAGACTGTGAAAGAGCGTTACTTCCTGGAGCGCCCATCTCCACGGCGACCACGCACCGGCACTGACATGCTCCCGGACATCAATCACTTTGCGGTGTCATGGAGGACACCTCTGAGATTGAGCGCTGTTTAAAGTACACACACACACACAATGAGGTGCATACACTTGTACGCAAACTTGACTCTTACACACACACAAATACATACAACCACTCTGCCATACACATCATAAAACTAAATACGTTCAGTACATAACTATATAACTACCAACTATCAACATATCAACTCTCTCCCTCCCTCTCTCTCTCTCTCTCTCTCTCTCTCTCTCTCTCTCACACACACACACACACACACACGTATCTCCACCTCTCACCCCTCTCTCTTTTTGTCTGGGATGCCATCGCTGGGTTTAATAGTGTTTCACCAGCAGCCCCAAGTCTGCATGCCTGGTACTGTCCCCCATTCGAAGGCATTTGGGGTTGAGCTACAGCTGATGAGCATCTCTACCATAGGACCATCTCTGAGTGGGGTTGCTTTTGATGCCACACCACACTCCAGGCCCCAGGGATGTCGTCTGGCTTTGGTTGCGCCCTCACGCGTGGGCAGATGCGACGTGTGGACGCTGCCTTAGCAATGGCAAGCATGCAAGCCAACTAGGTGGGCCAGTTCATGTGAAATACACTCCAAACAAGTGTGAGCAGGGAACGCACATTACTCTACATTAACACTAACACTGCACACCATATTGCTCTTATTACTCTTCACCTAACACTGTACACAATATTACTCTATACTTATACTAACCCTATACACACTATATTACTCTTGCTCAGAACGTTACTCTTCACTTAACCCTGTACGCTATATCACTCTGTTACTCAACACGTTACTCTATACTTATACTAACCCCATGCACCATATTACTGTTGCTCGCCACATAACTTTCATTAAAAATGAGCTCCATATTGTCATCTGTTTTTGTCTCTATCAGATATTAGGACCCCCTAATTTGCATGTGCGTTCATGTTGCCTCTTTATGTGTGTCGACAACACATTATTTAAGCATTTTCTTGCGAGACAGACGTCCATTTGTCTGATCACACTGTGAAAACCTTGCTCTTGTTAACAGGAGTAAGGAGGATGAAAAAGATTGAGGACAGCATTCAGTATCAAGGTCCCTTGCGTTGCATTTGTTCGGACCCCAGAACCAGCATCCGAACACCTCGTAGTGAACTGTCTGAATGGAAGATGCAGAGTTCTTTTATGTGCAACTCAAGCATGCATTTTAGAGAGCAAAAGTAACTGCTTTGTGAGTGGCTATAAAAGGAGAAGAAGCATAGTGGAAGTGTATGACAACAAACTGAGAGAGATAGAGAAAGAGAGAGAGAGGGAGGTGCTGTGAATATATAGGAAGAAAAAGAGAGGGGGGCTGAGGCCATACACGGAGGAAAAAAAAGAGAGAGACAGAGAGAAAGAGATAGGAGGTGCACTGAAGAAAGAGAGAGAAAAAAGGTGGAGGGAAAACGAGCGAGAGAAAAGAGGACTGAGAGAGAGAGAGAGAGAGAGACAGGGTTGAGCTCAGCGTGAGTACAGACTGCTTGAGTGGAGCAGCCTGCCCGCAATTAAGGTGAAATCAGGGAGAAATCTGCACTGCCTTGATAATGAGCCTCGTCTGAATTATTAACGAGCACTATTCCCCCAGGATCCTGACTCCCACCGAGCCCATCAGCACGCGCACACACACACACACACACACACACACACACACAGGCACTGACTCACAAATTCACATACATACACACACACCCCAAACTAACACAGACAAGCACTGACTCACATAAACACACACACACACACACACACACACACTGAGAGAGAGAGGGCTCAAAAATGTGCACACAAGCACACACAAATATACACATTTAGGCCTCAATATATCTAGCATCTGTCTCTCCCCTACTTTCACACAGACAGACAGACGCACACAAATACCTGTTCCCGCACAAAGAAAGTAATCCAATTCATGTTTGCATTCACCCAATCAGAAAACTACACACACATACACACACACAAACCTGTTCTCATTTTTGCAGAATATAAACTTAAATGTCACCACAAATTAAACGCGCGCACACACACACATACACACACACACACACACACAGCCATACTTCGGAAGAAAATCAACCCCATTCAGAGCACACTGATGCAGCAGCATGCGTCTCGTAGAGTTTCCCAGCAAACTCAAAGCGACCAAAATGCACACAGAGCTACATTACTCTTTTCCCTCCACGTCTGGCGATGTAGTGAGGGGGACAGAACAGCTTGTTCTTGGTGCCAGGCCAACTGAAAACGTTCCCTGGATTTTGTCCAAACAGCGAACCATAAAAAAAGCTCCGGGAAGAGAGGGCAGAGCGCACAGTCACAGGGTTAAGTGCGGGTCTTTCGCAAAGGCCACCACTGACTGATTTTTAAAACCCCGATTCCGTTTTGGAGAGATCAAGCGTAGCAGTTCCCGGCTAGGGGACTAAAGCACTCTGACACAAACAGCTGAGCTGTCCCCACACCCAGAACGGCAAAGCTAGCAAGGGACAATTTTAGGTTCAACAATCAACTGATCTCATTCAATATTTTATCAGCATTTGAGTAATTTAACTGTCACGGCCTGCTCTCATCCTTCAAGGTTATTTAAGCATTCTTTGGCATTCAGGCTTGCATTACAGCCATCAAGCAATCCAAAACAGCTACAGTGCTTTTGGTGAGTGTTCAGCTTTTACAGCTGACCATAAAAAAAGAAAAAAAAAACAACAACAAGGATCTAGGGCTCATAGACACCGCAGGCACACCAAAAAAAAACAAGATTGTGTGAAACATAATGACTCAGAGGAACCTTAATTTCACTGGCTTTACCTACCACCACCATCCAAGACGCAGACTGATCCTAAACTGAACTAACTCTGATTGAGCTATAAAGACATTCTGTGAGCAGGTTGTGCTCAGCTCTGCCTGATTTGCGGCAGACGTGGGCCCGATCTGTTTCTGAGTCGTCCCTGAGTAGGTGTGAGGGCCCTCAGAGGTGAACTAAAGTGAATGAGTGTTATGTGCCACTACTGAAAGGTGCCTTCTCAGCGGCGAGATCCCCTCCACACATCATGCCGTCTGCGTTTGTGTCACATTTCTCACAAAACAGTCCCAAAGCTACAGGAAGAATTTGCACAGAAAGCTAAATAGGAGGGGTGCTGGTACGAAAGGCCTAGTTTGGGGCTTGTGTGGGTGTGTAAATCCAGAAAAAGCACACATAGCTCTCACTGTAAAACACCACTAGCCGTGATTTCTCACCCGTGTTTTACCATGCCCACACTGACATTGTGTGTGGAACGTCTGTGGTGAGGAGGGGATATTTTTAAAAATAGATACACAGACTAACACAGCCAGGTCTCTCCCCGGCCATCTGATGCAAGTCACCCGCGGGAAAGCTATCGTCCTACTCCCACTTCTCGACCTCTTGTTCCACCTCCGACTCCACTTACACCTCCACCTCCTCCACCTCCTCCACCCCACTGCCATCTGCCGGCTTGCCCTCTCCCACCATTGTGGTTTCTCGGAATGTTCCAGCAACAATAGAATCATATTTATTCCCATAAAACACTACAGTGCTCTCAGCATTCAGTGTCTCATACCACAACCATACCAGCGCACACATAATGTTCTCACACAGACACACACACACACACACAGACACATACCAACAGAAACTTAAGCCAACTTCTTAGCTTAAGCCAATTTCTAAGCTCATTTTCTATGTGTTTTAAATTCAATTAAATTTGCATCATCTCCCACAAGACTAAAAGCATTTCCAGAATGCCTCTGCAACACCCTAAATAAAATGTTTCAATGGGACTTATTGCATGTGACTGCTTAACTACACGTGATTGGTTCCCTATCTAAGGCAAACTAAATGAAGTGCAAATACTGTAGGTCTGGTGGCCATTCTGAGCTGCAGATGGAAATCAAATCGCTCTCAGATAAGAATGGGTTTTCCCAGTATAACAAACAAAAAGAGATCGCTTCAACTCTTCTCCACTGAGTGAGGTTTTTGTACACACACACATACCGATTATGCATAAAGGCAGTTTCAACAAGCTCTGGTGATATTATTTTCATCAAATCGCCAGATTTACTTCTGCATTTTAAGTAGACATTTTCAGTGCGAGAATCTCCTGTGTTCATGACACTGAGCATACCAAGCTATCCAACAGCTCTGCTCCCCCCACTAAGATGCCAGGTCTCATCATTTAAAGAGATGAATTAGGAGAATGAAATCTTTAATGGGCAGCATGAGGACACTGGCAACAAAACAACAAAATGTCTCGCTACTTTCGTAGCTTCGGTTCTCCGAAGAGTCCCGACGACACACAATTGAGATATCGCAACCCCAGTTGCACGCGAGCTGAGCATAACTAAAACCAACCCTTTTGAAAAAAGGGAGCATGCAACTTTGCAGCTGCCTGCAGCTCGCGCACTCACGAGCTCTAAAAAAAGGCAGCCCATATAAAAGTTGCAAGCACACTAAGCACCCCCTTCTTTTCGCCCGAAACATCCAGACCGGGCGACTTGAGGCAAGGTGTATTGTGTGTCGGCAAACTCCAACAACGCCCATACGCTTAACTGAGGTTAAGGCAAGTAAGAACGCAGTCTCCAGAGAGAGCAACTGTAGAGCGAACGAGCCTAACGGCTCAAGGGGGGGCGCCTGCCAGACCCCAGAGCACTACTGAGAGGTCCCAGGGACAAGCTGACCTAACCGCCGGTGGTTCAAACGCCTGGCACCCTTTGTGAAGCTGGAGGCGAGAGGGTGGACCCCAGGGACACCCCACCAAGCCCACAGATCAGCATAGATGGACTAACATCCTAAGCATGGAAGGCAACAGCTCAATCTCAGTATGTGCTGGAGTAGCGAGAGCACACAAGCAGTGGAGCAGGACAGTGGGTCACAGCCCCGAGCCGCACATTAAGACCTGAAGTATGCCATTACAGAGTGCATAGCTCTTCCGGGCCATAGCACTCTGGACCGAGCCAATCACAGACGAAACGACCCTGTCCCAACAGTTTGCCCTGTTGAGGAGCTAGCTGACAGGCTTCGGGGCGGGGATGCTATATCAACCCGCACGCCTGGGAGAGCAGGTCTCGTCTCTGCACAACGGCTGACCATCCAGCAGTGAGGCCAGGCCCGCGGACCAGCCCTAGGAGGGCCAGAAGCCATCTGGCTGAGCGGCCTGAGCCCAAGGTCCAGCCGTGTTAGACACGACCGTGGTAACCACTCCCTGGCGAGACCGCACCTAAGCGCTGCTGCGCACAAGTAAGACGGGCGCCTCCAGTAGTTAAACAATTCTCACATTTCACTGGACACTCTAACAGGGCAAGTTTGACGCAAGCATGAGGACATGTCCCTCCACACCGGGCGCTACTGTAGCAGGCGGAGGTGTAGGAGACTCAGCGGTGTGGCGCAGCTGGCAGCGCAGAGCCGACCACAAGCCTGGGGCACAGACCTGTCGTGACCTCTGTTCCAAGTCTGAAGTGTCACAGATGCCCCCCTACGCCTATCAATCTCTTAGGGGAGAGAGTGAAGGTTGTATCAACGCACTTCATGAGGCAACGGGGAGACAGAGAGAGGTCGAACGGGTGGGCTGCGCATTCGTATGCTCCGTCTTCGAAGGCAAAGCGGAGAAGCATTGCGCCCACTCATGATGCCTATGACGCTCTGATGTCGGCTCTACTCACAGGCCGCAGGTCGCCGTGAGCTGGAGCAACAGTCCAAGCCTGACAATCAGGACTGCTCTGTGGGAGAGGTAAGGTAGCAATCTGCAGCGCGACCCTGTCGCCCTGCTGAGCTCCTGAGGTGAGGCCTGTAGCACGCAACCCGAGGACTGAGGTGGTGACGCGCAGGAATCCCTGGGGCCGGAAGTGCTCCTGAAGTGACTTCCTGATGCCCTAGGGGAAGACTCGCTCCCCTGCGCAAAAGGCGCGGAGCTGACGGCCTGCTGAGGCTTGAGGCGAGGCCCATGGCACACGCCTGTAGCGGCTCTGTAGGGCTGGGGGCACAGCTGAGGCGACATCCAGATGCCTAAGTGGAACACTCTCACCGCCAACAGTAGGGGCCCACGAACAGAAGCGGGAGTGGCTCCATGAGGTTGGCGGCACATCTGAGGTGACAGCCAGTACCCGCAGGGAGCGCCTGCATCCACCGCCCAGCTGCATGGCATGCGCACATCCCTTGCCAGGCCGCATGCAGGCACAGGCTGGGTGAGAGCCAACGTTGGGGCCCACAAGCAAAGGCGGGGGTGCCTCCACGAGGCTGGCGGCGCATCTGAGGCGACAGCCATGTGCCTGTGGGTAGTATCCACATCTACCGCCCAGCTGTGCGCATGCCCAACACCGGGCCGCTTGCAGGCACAGGCTGGTTGTGAGCGCAGGGGGGTGGGGATGGGAGCGCGGGAGTTCTGGCGGCTGGCGGCGCATCCGAGGCGACAGCCATATACCTGTGGGTAGCGTCCACATCCATTGCCCAACCGTACGCATGTCCCACGCCGGGCTGCTTGCAGGCACAGGCTGGGTGAAAGCCAACGGTTGGGGCCCGCAGGCAATGGCGGAAGTGCCTCCACAAGGCTGGTGGCGCATCTGAGGCGACAGCCATGTACCTGTGGGCAGTGTCCACATCTAGCCGTGCGCATGTCCCATGCCGGGCCGCTTGCAGGCACAGGCTGGTTGTGAGCGCAGGGGGGTGGGGGCGGGAGTGCGGGAGTGCCTCCACAAGGCTGGCGGCGCATCTGAGGCGACAGCCATATACCTGTGGGTAGTGTCCACATCCATCGCCCAACCGTGCGTATGTCCCACGCCGGGCCGCTTGAAGGCACAGGTTGGGTGAGAGCCAACGGTTGGGTCCCGCAAGCAACGGCGGAAGTGCCTCCACAAGGCTGGCGGCGCATCTGAGGCGACAGCCATATATCTGTGGGTAGCATCAACATCCATTGCCCAACCGTGTGCATGTCCAACGGGCTGGGCGTGAGTGCGGGGGTTAGGGGAGGTGGGGGGGTTCTGTCTGCCCCCAAGCCAGCCTCCACCAAGCAGGTGGGAGGAGCAGAAGCACGCGAGACGCAGCGAAGGTGGCTCTGTAGGGCTGGAGGCACGCTTAAGGCGACATCCAGATGCCTAAACAGAACACTCTCCTCCCCCATTCAGCTGTGCATTATGCACACGGCCAGTGCTAACAGGCTGCGGAGTGGTTCCGAAGTCCCCCTAGGTGACACACTGGACCAGAGGTCCGATTGGGGCAGGGGGAAAAGGCCTGAGAGCACATAGCCTCAGGACCACCAGGGGGCAGTAGGCACACAGAACGGCCCTTGGGTCCCATCCGGAAGAGAGCCGGGCTCGCCGTAGGCTGCACAGTCTACTTACTGGACAGCGCATGTCGAACTCCTTCTAGAACTGCATTTCAAAGGAGTAAGAATTCCACTCTCAGCCCACGGTGAGTTTTTACCCCCTTGCATCAACCGGGATTCGAACCCAGATCCCCTGCATAATAAGCAGATGCTAATGCATTCAACCACATTAACACAGCTACACCTACGGTGAGAGCAAGATAAAAAACAATAGAGGTGGCATTAGGGCTATTTAAGCACAAAACGCCAGCTTATGGCTCGAAGGAGCATCAAGAGCTTGAGAAAACACAACTCAAAGTATTTGCACAAGCTGTTCAACATAATCGTTATCATGAACGCGACGGGATTTGACCCCGGGACTATTGAGCAGTAGGCGATAACGGACCCACTCAATCACTGCATCTGGATACCTAAGATACTACACCAGCTGTCATTTGAGTGGCCCAATTGGACAAAAAATTCGTCTATTGGTTAGAGGAATCCGGCTTTGAACTCTCGTTGACACGACATAGCCAGACTGTCAGTCCATTGTCATTACCACTGAGCTACCGAGAATTCTATATGATAGGAGAATTTTCACGTTAAGGGAAGCCCCATTCAATGACGGCTACAGCTAAGTAAACATGTCAACGGACGGGCTGAACTGGGAGATAAACAAGTTGTTTCATCAACCATCTGAAAAAAAACGTCCACCAGTGCATAGAGTGCAAGCACTGGGGCTCATTAACGGTGGCTAAGCCGTGTAGAGAGTGCGCTGTGTTTGTGTCAAACATGAAGGCGAGCTGAGCACCACCACGCTGTGACAAGGGACACAGACAGCAGCTACAGAAACTGCCTTTGAGAGCACGCTAGTCACCGTAGCTGAGTTGAATTGGCGAGGAATCTCCGTCGACGTTATAGAACGGTAGGCATCGTCGTCTTCGAACTGTGAGCGTCTACCAAGGTTTCATCTCGTCAGAGTCTGCTGGAGAGAGCTACGGAGGAGCGGCTAAGGCTAAGGGGCTAAAACCACAAGGCCTGTTAGCCGCCGGGATGCTAGCAACTCGGGGGCCTGAACCACATGAGAGGCTAGCGGGGAAGAAGAAGGAAGCCGGGGCCTGAGCCACAGGCAATCTAGCCTGAGTGGAGCTAGCTGACTAGCTGCAGATAGTGAGGAGCTAGCTTAGGGAGCTAGCTCAGTGGAAGAATCCTCCATCGCCGAACCAACGGCGTTTCTTGCAGTCTTTCCTGTGAGAATCTTCGTGCGGCATGGCCCGGAGGCAACTCGCACACCGCTTCACCGACGACATCGCGTAATCCTGGGGCACCAAAGACGGTTTGCCGTGGATTTACTGGCGTAAGCCCCGCGGTAAGTGAAGCGAATCCTAAATATTTTATCTCGAAGTAGTAGCCTTAATGGCTGTTTGGTTGGAAGGGTTGGAATAAGTTAGCTAGCGCGTACAGCGAAATACTCAGATTCCGCTGTGCGAAAAGAAGGGGGTGCTTAGTGTGCTTGCAACTTTTATATGGGCTGCTTTTTTTAGAGCTTGTGAGTGCGCGAGCTGCAGGCAGCTGCAAAGTTGCATGCTCCCTTTTTTCAAAAGGGTTGGTTTTAGTTATGCTCAGCTCGTGTGCAACTGGGGTTGCGATATCTCAATTGTGTGTCGGAAGGGACGAATGAAGGAGAACCAGAGCAGAGACAGCCAAAGCCTAGACCCGCATACTTATAATCTACTGGGCTAAATAGAAGCAGGTGCAGCCCAGACTTGGGATCTGAAGAACATGTGTTCCTGTGCTAGGCTTGTTCTGTGCATTTGTGTGTGTGTGTGTGTATGTGCAAAGAGGCAGAGATTGGGTGAGTAAAAGAGTGAGTGAGAAAGCAATTCAGCAAGACAGAAAGAGGGAGAGAATACATTTATGTGCAGTGGATATGTGTTTGTGTGTACGTGTGTGCGTGCTCATGTATGTGCGTGTGTGCATATGGTGTGTGTGCATGCGCGTGCATGCGTGTGTGTGTGTGTGTGTGAGTTATGGTTCAGTAAAGCAGTCCTGGCCTGTGACTCATAAAGCAGCTCGAGCCTCCACATAGTTCCATGAGGAAGGATGCTCTGACCTCAATCCACCCCATCACACCAGACAAGGCTGGCTGAATCCACACGGAGGACCAGAAGACAGAGTCCAGAAGAACATCACACACTGCAAGTGTCTGCACGACTCAGCGCTGTACAATGCTATGTGTTCTGCAAATACAGTATGCAAAGTGCAAAGTGCATATTGATAGAGAGGGACTTAATAATGATAAGCTTACAAGCAAGGATTCTCTATTTGTGTGCCTCTGTGTGTATGTGTGTGTGTGTGTGTGTGTGTGTGTGTGTGTGAGAGAGAGAGAGAGAGAGAGAGAGAGAGAGAGAGAGAGAGAGAGAGTGGCACACATACACCCAGCCCACAAAGGGCACTCTCTAATGTAATATCAATGTAAGGACAGGAAAAGATTCACACCTCAAGTGCATGTAGGTACCATGCATGCACATCTGTAAAACACACTGGACATTGGATGACACACACACACACGCACACAGATACACACACACACACACACAAACACAAACAAACATGTGCACACACAAACACAATTCAATCTGTGTCCTCACACATTTTCTCTCACTCTCTCTTTCTGTTCGTCTCTCTCTCTCTCTCTCTCACTGTCTCTCTCTTTCTCCCTTTCGTTCTCTCTCACACATACACACACAAACACAGAGGTCCTCCCCTAAGCTAGGAGTAACACTAAAATATGAATCAAACCAAAGCCAGGGATGACTTTCATTCTACGGTCCTCACACAACCCTCCCGAGACATTCTTTCACTGTCTACTTCAAGTCTCTCTCGCTCTGTCTACCATGCACACAGACTCTCTGTCTCATTCTATTCTCACTCTCTCTCTTTCTCTCCCTCTCTCGCTCTCTCTCTCTAACACACACACACACACACACACACACACTTGCGTGTGACAGACCTTTTAAAAAGTGTAAAAGCTTGACTTTCCATGTTCATGCGGTTGTAGCAGACAGTGTAACAGGCTCTGAAAGAATGGCATCTTCTCGTCTCTGTGCTTTCCACACTGTGTCCACTTAGCCTACAGTAGCTCCAGGGCAACACACCCTTGTGTCCTCCCCCCCCCCCCCATTCACTGTACTCTCTCTACTTTACTCTTTACTCTCTCATCAGAACCAGAATATCTCTTACACCTGCTTCTTCTAAGAATGTTACAGCAAGAATATACTAACCAACAATACTATAGGCGCTATTAATTCATTATACTTACAGTACATCCCAGTACTACTATAACTGCTCTTCATTAATCTTAGTCTACACAAATACATAATATAATAATATATACACAATATATTATACACAAGATATATATTAAATCCTGCATTCTAGGAAGTGAACTTTATTTCCTTGATAAAGATGCATTCCTAATACATGTATTAAGTGTAAATTCTTATAAAATGTAATAAAGTGTAATAAAGCATGATATAGTGTAATGATATAGTGCAGGGCTGGGTGCTATGTGCTGGGTGCTGCTGACTTGGACTACTGGGCTGTTCTCTGAGTCCTTCATTTCCAGAGCCGCTCCATTCCTCTCTAATAAAGCATTCCCCAAAACAAAATGAAAAACATACCCGAAGGGAACAGCTCTCTCTCTCTCTCTCTCTCTCTTCATATTGCTCTCTCTCTCTGACACACTCTCTCTCTCCATCCTCCTCTCTCTCCTTCTATTTGCCTCTTCCCTCTTTTCCCCTTTTTGTAATTCATTACCCTGTTCTCCCTTTGTCTTCATCCCTCAATCACATCTCCCTCCTTCCTCTTATTTTCCTTCTCTCATCAACCTATTTTTTACACACACAAACACACACAGACACCCACACACAAACACACACAGCGCAGGTTCACTCTCAATTATGTCTCTTCTTTTAATCATCCTTTTCCTCTACCATTCTCCCTCTCTCTCTCTCTCTCTCTCTCTCTCTCTCTCTCTTTATAAATATTTATATATATATTTCTGTATATTAACTCTTTATCTTGGTCACCCCTCTCATCCATTTTAGTCTCTCTCAGACCCCAAAAAACATCACATTTTTATCCCTCTTTCGCTTTTCATCTTTCCTACTCTCACTTCCATCTTACTCTGTTTTGCCTGATTCTCTCTCTCTCTCTTTCTCACGCTCTCTTCCACCCCCCACCCCCCTTCTCTCTCTCTCTTTCTCTCTCTCTCTCTCTCTCCATCTCTGGAGCCTTCAGCCTGCTAGTCTGTATGCTTACCTAAAGACACGTTATAAATAACACTCTCGTCACTTTGCATTATCACATCTGACTGACTGCCTGACACCAGTGCTGTAGCCTCGATGCCATGACCCAAGCCTAAGCCTGCCCAGGGCCCTGTGAGTTTACCACACACACACACACACACACACACACACACACACACACACATATGTGCACAGCCATATGCATGACCACACAGGCATACACATACACCCCCAATCATATTTGTATGCACTAACAGATTTGAATAACAGTAAAATTGAGCACCACACACAATATCATACATAGCAGATTGTAGCAAAATACCATGGAGTCTTGCACAAATACTCAAACACACAGAGAGAGAGAGAGAGAGAGAAAGGGGGAGGGAGAGAGAGAGAGAGAGAGAGAGAGAGAGAGAGAGAGAGAGAGAGAGAAATAGAGAAGAAAAAGAGAGAGAGGAGAAAAGATCTGAAGTAATAGTATCACACACAGCATACAATATTTTACACACTTAAAATCAAGAGTCACTGGTGTGTGAAATAAAACATGAAACAAGAAAACAAATATCTTAGTGTATTTGTGTCCTTTGCCTAACACCCCTCATCAATTGACCCAAATGTCAGAATTGCATGAATACATTGCCCAATGTGACTTACAATTTTTGAAATTTTCCCAAAATAGTTTAGGGTATGCTGGATTGAAGAGAGATGAACAAAAAGAGCAAAACATGCCAATAGAGAAAGAGAGGAGCGAGGGAGAGAGAGAGAGAGGGAGAGAGCTACTATTAGAAGCCATGAGGGGAGGCCCATTCACGGGTCTGACATGTTGTCAAACTGATCAACAAGCCAAAAAACACACGTTGCACGAATGAGACACCTCCTTCCTCCGAGTGGCACCCAGTAGTATCAAACACACATACACACATGCGCGCATTGAGAGTCTCACGTACACATGAACGCACGCACGCACACACACACACACACACACACACATATACACACGTCCACATCCCACATGCTCACAAAGTCTCATACTCACAAACTCTTATACCCACACAACGCACACAAACACACACACACACAGACACACAGTCACAAAGACACAATCAAACTGGAGCATGAGGTTGGAAGGCCAGGAGTCATGGGATTGTGCGTTGTTGTGTATTTGAAAGCTGATTAGGATGTGGCCAGGTCTCCGGGAGCCAAGCGTTCCTCGAGGCCAAACAAACAGGTATTAATAGCTTGGCTGTCGCCTGTGTCTGGGGCAAAGAGGGAATCTTCTCTATCTAAAGAATGAGCCACATTGCCTAATATACTACCTGCTTTCAGACAGGATTACTCCCGAGAAATACAACTGACTGCTCTTCATGGTCATATTTTTAGTGATGGCTGCAGCGGATGTGTGTGTGTGTGTGTGTGTGTGTGTGTGTGTGTGTGTATGTATGTGTGTGTGTAGTATGTGTGTGTGTGTGTGTGTGTGTTTCTTCCATCCCCCTAAACCATAACATTTCATTTCATTTCATCAGCAGCTTAAAAATAATTTGGGCTTTTATCTTTCCCACAACATGAAGAGAAGAGAAAAAAAAACACCCACCACCACTACTCATTCAAATGCTTGGCAGATCAACTAAACATGCTATTGATTGGATTTACTTCCTTGTGGAATGATGCAAAATGAAGCCAAATGCACGCATGGACACAGCAGCATCAGACAACACACACGCGCACACACACACACACATACACACAAGAGCAGACATGCAGGCATGCAGGCACACGCATACACACACACACGATCAAGATGGAAGAAACTGGCACTAATTAACTGAGCAAAAACTCAAGCAGCGTCACATTGAAGGAGGCATCCTTGCTGAACCGGCTCCAGCTAAAAATGCATTAGAGAGAAAAAGCTTGCAAGTAAGCAACCACAACCCAAGTTATAGCATCTTAAATGACAGCCTAAGGCATGAATTAGCAGCGTGTTGGCATTGCCTGCCGCATGTTTGCTTTATTGATGACTTGTCTACATTTTTTAAAAGACAAGTAATAGTCTTTCTACAGATCTGCTTCTAAAACTTAATAAACATCAGTGATTTGTGTACCACAGAATGAGGAAATAACCACAAGACTGTCAGCTGTCTGTCTAGAATAATTGAGGATTCAGGGTCAGACCACTGGGTTCGTGCCTCAAAGACCGCACGTACAAAAAAAGGCTGTGGATTATCATCTTCATTACCTGGGCTTCATAGGCAGTGTCTCGACAAGTTTCTCAAAATAGCACCGGCCACACTCGCCAAACTTGGTTAGCCAACCCCCTTATTTGCCCCATTGCGTAAGACCAGGGCGTGTGCTTGAGTACAGGGGACTGTGGGGGTGAATTAACAACAAGATAACAAAGTCGAGACAGTCCACCTGTGGACACACCTTTGGTCAGGTCAGCTTCCGCACCGCGGTGTTGTGTCACAAACCACAACCTGGGATTGGAGGTTAAGATGCGATTTGGAGCCTCAACTTAGATTGCATTTTGATTCGAGGGGTTTCGACTTACTTGATATATATATATATATATATATATATATATATATATATGAATATACTATATATATATGAATTAACACAATCAGTCTAGTTGGTGGTGAACCACAAGGCCATGACAATGGTGAGTCTTGACAATGTCATTGTCTCCCATCTGCTAAAAGACAATTAAACAAAAAAATAAAAACACAAATAGCTTGGAACGAGGGTTCATTCAGTACAGTTTTGGGGGGTTTTGAGCTTATTGTTACAGACTCATAACACTTTATGTGTTATGAGTCTGTAACAACTTATGTCCACCCTTACAAATAGTGCTTTATATGTTTTATTATTAATATGTTTATCATGCTTAGGTAGGAAAATAGATGCCATTTTCTATCCAAGAGCATCATTCAAAACATACCAACACTCAAGAACTAAAATCACTGTCAACTGTCAGTACATTGTTTTATTAATGTTCTGAACCATTATATTAATGTTCTGAACCATAATTTTATTAAAGAGTTACATTTCCCAGTTGTCTGGCTTTCATGTCTCACTTGCAAACATACAAAAACAGTAGCCACCACCAAAAGACTGAGTGCTGAAACAAAAGCGCTCCAAGAAGCAGAGCTGACAAGGGCTGCTAAGACTAAAGTAAAGCCATTGCTGACCTGACCCAGTGGGCAGCCTATGTCAATAACCTGTCCTTGATGATAATGGCAGCATATTCTGTTTTACAGAGAGAAGATAAATGCAGCATTACTGGGCATCAAGAAAGATAGCTGTAGGATATCATTAAGTAAAGGCCTGAGGTTGTGTGCTGCACCACAAGTAATTGCAACTAAAGTGTGGCATCAAGGAAGCCACAATAAAGTCATGTCCATTCACCAGAGCAAGGCATGGCCTAAAGTCTTTGGCACTTCACCCAGTTCTTGGCAGATATGGGTTTTCAGACTTCCATTAGGGGCTGTGAAATAAAACCTACTTTTTTTCCTTTAAAGCATTAAGTCTGTTAGCATTTCTCTCAACGCTTAGTATTTTTATAACGTGTTCTTTGGGGTGCTTTTTGTCTTTTCATAAAATGATCCTTAAATTAGTCTGTAATGGACTCAAGGTCCTCTATTAAGAGTAGTGTTTTTCAGTCTGGCCACCTTAATGAGTCAAAGCATGGCACAAGATGACAATGACAAAAGAGAGGAGACAAGAAATTCAGTGCCCCCTCTTTAATGGAAATACCTTGCCTGTAAATGCTATCATCTAGTCCTCCCTATTTGGTCTGGATGCTGGCACAACTGATTGTGTTACCTTTTACTGAGAACCTCGAAAACCTAGACACAGTCTTATATTGACTATGCCGTACAATGCATAGCAGCAATCAAAGACAGATTCTGTTTTGGAAAATTTATGGTAGATAAAATTATTATATTTTTTCGATCTAAATCAGCAAAAACATATCTCAACAAAAGTACACCCTAAGTTGAATGCAGTATCTAGTACAGCAGTATGCCAATTCAGAAATGGCTACATATTGGGTATGTAAATGCTCCAATCAGATGGAGTGTCCTCAAATTTCTAAAAGGAAAAGAAAGGAAGCAAAGGTGAAAAGGACTCTGTGTGTGTGTGTGTGTGTGTGTGTGTGTGTCTTGAGGGATGCATGTGTCCTGATTCTCAGAAGATCCTATCTCCAATCTGAGATCCTATGATCACACATGGGACAACAAAAACAGAAGACCGCTTTATTTTTTCTCAGGCATCAGACATAAAGGGTTTAAACTGAAAGAAATTGAAAGAATAACCGTTGAGATGGAACCGTCATAAGGCTCAATGCAACAAGTGGAGTGGTACAGATGGCACACAATGAAATCCAGAGAGGGTTTAACTACAGTGAAGTCTACCGAGCGAGACACGCTGTTGCGAGACGCAGCGGCAGTTGGAAGGCTTTCTCTCGGAGAGTAATGAGGCCTGCTTCTCAATGCGAATTCCCAGCCTTAATACTCACACCCATGCATGTAATGAATTTTCACCCTAAACGTGTGCTTTATTAAAGGTTTTGGCCGTAATCTTTCTTAAGAGGTGCCTGTTTTTAATAGCACAACAGAGATCCAGCCATTCTCATCAAGCACATTGCGCCTCGAGATTTCATGAGAATTCGTTTAAGGGGAAAGTAAGAGCAAGTCTGGGAGGACAGAGTGCGATGCTGGCAGGAATTCAATGTGGGTTAAACTAGGCAAGTGAGGGGCGGGTTCGAAGCGAGTGGAGCGGGAGGACGCTACGCCGAGACGGGTGATTTGAACCGGGGTGCTCCAACAAAAGACGCATGTTATCTCTCGTAGGGACCCTACGTCTAATATCACTGTAAAGCACATAGATTAATGACACGTGTCTGAAGACATGGCGAACAGTGCATCCTCTTATCACCATGTATATAGCAATTCCCTATTATCTCTCGGTGACAGGGACAATGCAGACGCACATGCAATGCCATATGTGTTAGTAATTTGGCACGTACTGGAATTTAAAAAGTGTTTATGAGTTACTTTTGGGCTCGCACATAATGATAAACCGGCAGGGGCACCCCACACAGCAAAACCCGTTATATATAAGGAAACCTGGACGCTGTCCGAGGCAACGTGCGATAGAAGCACTGAGTAGAGTACCATCAAGAGGTCAAACTCGCACATTGTGAATTACTCTTCATTTTCCTGAAGGTGCACTACATGGTGACCTGTGTCTTACCTTCCAGCCAGCTGAGCTGTTACTGTCGCCTTTATCTTTAAAATATGGTACGTATCGGACCATCCAGTCATAAATCTGAGACAAAGTCAGTCTTTTATCCGGCGTACTCTCGATTGCCCGGGTAATAAGATCTGCGTAGGACTGATTGCCCCATGCGTTTCGCCGGGACGACTTCGCCTTGCGGAGCTGCCCGGCAGCGTCGAGAGCGGCTCCTGCCAAGCAGGGGAGGGTTGGTGCGGTAGGAACCGAGGCCCCTGCTGAGTGTTTCATATCGGTGGGCGCAACACCCCTTTTCCCGGCTCTGCAAGAGGGCACGCTATCCGGTTCCACCTTAATGGTAGTGATCGGGAGACCTCCGTTAACCTCCGGTCCGGGGAAATCATCAGGACACGGCAGTGGCCAGGTGCACGAGCGAGGTCGGCTCTGAGGTTCGAAATCAGGATCGATTTCAACCTGATGCGTCTCCAATTCATCGTCCTCCATCATCATCATTAATCCCAAAATAACAACAAATCGTTCAGTCAGAGAAATCCTTGAGGTGACCGTATTACCTTCACGGCCAAGTGCGAAATCCGTCAGATGGAATAGCTTAATAAGCGAAGAAGAGAGTATAGCAAAAAAGCCGGCAGTGGTAAAGATGCACCATCACAACGTCGTTCGTAGCGCAATGTGTAAAGAAAATAAAAGCATCAATGAAGAGCACAGTTTCCCTGCCATGTTACACCAAAATACGGGAGCCAGTCGGAGAGCTCCGAATTAAATCCATCTCCAATCACAGCGTGCGCATGGTAGCCCCGTATCGGTCTACCAAGGTTCTTTCCAGTGTTAGGTAGATTTCTTTCCTTAATTAAACCAGGTTCAGCAACAGATGATATTTCCTTGTTTGTTACAGAATTCCTTAAAATAATGATGAGAGGATTTTGGATGCTTGAAAAAGGAACCCAAGTTCACCAGTCATCACAAATAATATGCAGTTTCTTTTAGTTAGTAGCCCCTGAGCCGTTTCAACGGAGAACGCGCGCAAGCTCTTTGAGCGTTGAGTTGTGACCTATAACTGATGCTTATCCTCCACGCGCTCGTTTTGTTGAGAGCCTCAGATGCGACCACAGTGATGTGGCGTCTAGTTATAGACAGCAGTCATTTCTCGCGCCTTTATGTTGATGCAGGTCGAGGATTTTATTTTCCCCAAACTCAGTCTCCAGTCATTATATTCTTCCAGCGTGTTACTTGACAATTGCTGGCGACTCTCCGTCGTAGTACAGTCCTAGTGCGTACCTCTGGTATAACTGTGCAGTGCTCAATGATCACGCCCTCAGGAGCAGGTGGAGAAGGGGAAGGCAGTAGATGTAATGACCGAGGCTTTTCTTTTTCTTTTTTTTTTTTTTTTTTTTTTTTTAAAAAGACTCTACTACAAAGCAAGACTTCCCCTGGAATGCAGTTGTTTTAAACGATCAATCTCCCAGTCTGCTACCACTAAACTACGAAACTATAACTGCGCCGACAGGGACCATATGTGTGAATCTAATTCTAGAGTTTAGAAGAAAAAAAAACGTGTGTTTTTATCATGAAAGCCGCAAACCATGAAAAGTAATTTTTCAACTTTGCGTTAATGCGTTTTGAATCAATGCTATTTAATATTTGACCTGGTAGAAAAAAGTGTTTTACGCACAGCAAAACTGTAGTGCGCCTGCATCCACTAGGCCACTTCATAACATTCACTTTGATACGTCTGTGGGATCTTGCCGCCAATATTAAACATCTTTAGCTGAGATTATCAGCGATTAGATAACCCCGGAATTAGATCCAATGTATGAGGATTTGTGTTATGAAAATATTATGTATAATCTATAGTTTGAAAACTAAACTAATTTGAGCAGCTGATTTCCATTCCTTCCCCTTAAATCTCATTTTCAAAGGTCAGCCTATGCTGGTGAATGTTAAACCGTGGGCAGATATCGGTTAAGGGCACGGTCACTATATCAGTTTCATATGACCTGTGCAAAATTCTGGGTGTGTTATTAACGGAGGGGATTCTATAAACGTGGTGAACGATGGCGCCGCCTCCCGATAAAAGGTAGGCCATATTGACGCTGACGTTAAGGTCTACAATCAAGCAGTCGTTAAATCCAGTTGAAGTAGCGTAACTTGGCAAGACAGTTAATTAATCACACGGAATGTATCCTATTGGCATGTAATGATACATAGGACAATCCCGAAGCCTACCTCTACTGCAGAAAAAAAGTTGATATTTAGCAAGTTTGATGTAGCCTGGATGGAGAGAGGGAGGGGGGTGGGTGTTACGGTTAACACGAAACATATGGGTTAGTGGTTTTGGAAAATGCCGTCGCGCAAGCTGAAACAAGAACACAGGATGCTTTGCATCTTACGGAATCAAAACAAACTGGTAAACAGTGAGGGCTAATGTGCTGCAGGCAAAGATTATTTTAGATGTCATATTAATGTCTGTCTAACTTGCCTCTGACAATTCCTGTTAACAGGTCATACTCTTAGTAAGGTTTTAATTCTGTTGTAGGCCTAGCTTTTTAAGTCACTTTGGACAGAAATGGTACAATCCAAAGTAATCCGTTTTTAAATCATGAAAGCTTAAATCCTTTGTGTAGAAATCAATCAGCCATACTGGTTTAATGTACTAAATTCTTTAGCGCCAGTGTAATATACTTTATGTTGTTATTTGGATACAAACATCAACGAGATCATGTAAGTCAGTGATTTGGCTCAGTGAAATGAAGACCCACAGAAGACCCACACAAGGATGCCTGATGATTGGCATGCCTACAATGATACTCATTTAACTCCCAAAAAGCTCTCGTTGAGCAGTGCTGGATATCATTGTCTCTTGGTTAGGGAAGGCCTGACTGCAGGGAACAATGGACGGAGACATTCCAAGGGTGACATAAGCCACCACAATCCTAATCTGCCAAACACGTCCACATAGGAACACAAATTCCTTCTTCTCAGACTCCACCCAGCACACCCACTATTTGGGCACAGTGGAACGATTGCACAACAGATCCACGACACAGGCTTGTGTGTGAGTGTGTGTGTATGTGTGTGTGCCTTGGTGTGCGTGGACTGGTGTAAACAATGTATGCCTTTGCCTGTAACGTTGATGAGCAGCACAGTGGGCAGATGAATCACAAGAAGACACTTGAGATTATTGTCTGAGAACACATAAAGCCAAACCCACAAGCACACATTATTGGCCCTTCTGCAAACCCTTTGTTAGAAGAATAACAATTTGAAGAAGTAAAGCAAAGTATCAACCTTCAAAACCTTGTTAAGCCAGTGTGCACTATGCAATCTTTTTTTCTAAATCCCAAAATATGCACGCAGACACGTGGCACCTATTACTGAAAACAGAAATGAATTGGCCTTATGAATATTGTAAAATCAAACACTGGTGTGGTTTTCACTGCAGTTTACAAGCATTGCGCTTGAGCAAGCTCTGCACTGCTTTTCAACAAGGCATGTCTCCATAACTCTGTTATTAAAAGACACTACATGGTAATAACAGCAGTCACATAAAAAGACACACCCTTGAAATTACAGCACTAGGTGGCAGAAAGAAAGGGGTCTGTGGGTTAGGGATGGGTGCCTAGGATTTGAGATACACAGAACAGAACTAGCTTTAGATGTAATTGTAAATTAGCTGTGTGTGTTGATTTTGTGTTGTTTTGAGACATACATTCAGTGAACGTGATTGTGTTGGTTTTGTGTGTGTTAATTGGTAAGCATGCATGAGCACTGTTTGTGGTTGAGTAAAAGCACGATTGTGTCTTATGTCAATGTGTATGCACTATGTGTATGGTATGCAAATGTTTGTGGTATGTGTGTGTCTGTGTTAGAGAGATAGATAAAGAGAGCAAAAGACTGATTTTCTGCACGGCCTATGTCAGAGACAGAAGCAGAGAGACTGATGTTGTCTACGTGTGTTTGTGTGTGTGTGTGTGTGTGTACGCCCCTCCAGGCGAAGAGCTTCACACGGTCCTCCATACCAGACATTCCAGAGGCAGAAGGGCTGGCACTGAGTGCTTTTGCGGCTGATCCCAGAACAGAGTGTTCCACACCACCGCCAGAAGCCACACCGCTACCTGCCCAACAAGGGCTGGCGTAAGAGAGCCAGTGTTTGCCTCTACTGCTGGTCAGGAGGCAGGTCAGCAGAGGGAGTAGAGGAGCAGAGGGAGGGGCAGAAATATAAAAGAGAGAAAAAGAGAAAGAGAGACAGAGAGGGGGAGAAAGAGAGAGAAAGGGAGGTCACTATGGAATTTCATTGAGATCTCCGATGGATGTCATTCCCTGCCTTCCCTCCTTGGAGCACAAGCTAGCATCAGCCTTCCTTTCCAGTTCAGTCTGGTCTGCATCAGTAGGTTACATAAGTTGTCTGTGTGTGTGTGTGTGTGTGTGTGTGTGTGTTTATGAGTCTAGAATTGCGTATGTGCCTTCAGCTAGGGTGAAGAGGTCAGTGTCACTTCTGAATCTCACTGACTCTTTCTCTCTCTCACTCTCTTTTTTTCATTCCTGTACTCTTTTTCAACATTTCATCTTTTTTAAAGTATAGGCTACACATGCACAATGACATAGCAAGGGGATGGTGTAGCACCAAGAGTGGGGTTGGGGGGGTGGGGGTTCCCACAGAATAGGCGAGGCCGGTTTCACCCCTGGCTGGCACACAGCCCAGTCCTGAGCACTTCCTGTCCCAGTGAGAGTAGACTCATCTTCCCAAAGACACTCCAAAATGAAGTTGTCAGAAAAAGGCCTGAGGCTGTTTTGTATATTTGTGTGTGTCTGCGTAAGTGGGAGGGGTAAGGGGACAGATTTGGATGCTGGGAGGTAACTGCTTTCTTCTGTACAGTCCAGGGACCAAGAAGTGACAAAGGCCCCTTAACTAATATGATCTGACACAAAACTCTAATCCTATTTTCAAGTTAAACAGTAACAGTCTGATTAGACTTAGTCTGACAGGAGAGACGGTTTAGTGAGATAGTGTTTATAAGAGTCGTTGTGTGTGCGTGTGTGTGTGTTCGTGTTTGGGTAGTTGGTATACTGTGCTTGTTTTATGCCCAAGAATTCTACACTAATGATGGCCCCCGAACTTGCATCTCACGGAGTGATCTATCCAGATAAGAGCAACCACAAAAATGAAGAGGATGGGACATGAGGCTCCCCTTATAGGTGTTGTATGAGATGTTGCAGGATTTTAGCGCACTTAAATCGTAATCATCTCCCCTTGATCGGCTAGCTTTCTGCCCCCTGAATACACTATGAAAAAACCCGGTCTCGAACGACAATACAGGGGCTGTAATAACTCAAACAAGATGGGGTGGCAATTAATTTATTGTCGATTGGTTGGCCGTCGTTTGTTGTGTTTAGGTTTGTTTGAGTGTTCGTTTGAGTATTACAGCCCCTGTGTTGATGTTCGAGACCGGGGTTTTTCATACTGTATTCAGGGGGCAGAAAGCCGATCAAGGTGAGATGCCTAGGATTTGAGATAAAAATAAAATCACGCTAAAAGCCTGCAACATCTCATAGAGCAACTTTAAGACAGCAGAAAAACACCACCATTGCAATACGAGGGATAGAAGGTTCTGTGGGTAAGGAATGTGAAATAAATAAATAGCAGAGGTTGACGGAAACAAGAGAGAGGGATGGAGAGAGAATAAACAGTTTATGGCTGTGGAGACACACCTGGGTCCTGTGTTTAACTGGTGGCTGTGCCAGATAGGCTTTACTCAACAATACATAGCAGAGATTGATAGAAAGAAGAGAGTCCTGTGATCACTTGGAAGATATGCTAGATAGGCTTCACTATAGTATAATGCAACACCCACCTGGAACACAGACATTAATTACTGCAAACATTCCTGAATTAGAAAACATGGAGGCGGGAGTCCAGCGCACAGCAAGAAGTGTCAATTCTGTCAGAAGTGGCATATTTTTTACCTTTTTCTTGTTTTTTTAGTATGTAAAAGAGTTAAGCTCAATTGAAATGCAATGTTTGAAATCATCCCTTTTCCCCTCACAATAAATAATGTATGAATGTATGATCATGTAGGAAATATAATACTTAATATAATAAATGAACCTGTCTTTCAGTAAAGGCCCATATCAATTAGCGATGAGTGTTGAACGTTGAGTCAAGGCTGAGTAAAAAACAAGACCGTTGGTTTAAATGTGGCCAAGACCGAGTCTTCGGGAAGTCCTCAAGAAGGCAATGTCGGTTTGGCCACAATCCGTAAAAAAAAATAAACAAAGGTCTTGAGAATAAACAAAGGTCTTGAGTCCATACTCTCCCAATTCTCACAATGAGAGAAAGCACAAAATAATCTTTTATTAATCTCAATGTCTTTATTATTACGTGTGAAGGGAGATGCAACAGACTGTCCTGGTACCTGGTGAAGCAGTGAAACCACATTACAAGCAGGAGGTGTTCCAAGTACCTTAGAACCATGTAATTGTATAGGTTCATGACAACAAAGAACAATTTAAACCAGACTGAACAGTAAACCTTTCCAAAACATCACATTTTCCCTTAACCTACAGTCCATACTTTTTCAGTAAATTCCTGGGGCTGTTTAATCCTGACAGACGGAGCCCACAGGAAGAAAAGTACAGTCAACTTCAGTCAGTGGCCACCTGTGAGGAAGAAACCTTGAAATCAAGCGTGCGTCTGATTAAACACAGGAGCCTTGCCGCATGTCTCAACAGCACCATAGGTATACTTCAGTGGTGACAAGTGACACTGGAAGAAAACAAAATCCTCCTCGCCTCTGCTCTCATCATATCATGCGTGACCTTCCGGAAACATCCCTGACACACAAGCAGGTGAATTCAGTATGACAGCCACAAGCACACCCTTCTTATGTACATGTACATGGACACACACACACACACACACAAACACCTTGGGTATCCTCACATCTACTGCCTCAAGCAAATTCAAGTGCATCACCACCACAATCAATGATGCTATGCATCCATCCACACATGAACACACACACACACACACACAAGACCTGAGAATCTGCAGCTTGCGATTTAATGATATCTGTCTCAAGTTAAGATGAGTGGTCATGCTTCTCGGACGCACACACATACACTGTCGAGGATTGGCTCCATGCATTATGCAGAGAGCAAGGAATAGAGTGCATATGAGGGAAAGATTAAGCAAAAACGAGTGTGAGAGAGAGAGAAAAAAATAAGCAGGAAAAGAGGCTAGTGCATCACCTAAGGAATGATGGTCTCTTCGAGCAGGCCTGCCTCTGGTGTTGCAGCTAATAGCCTAACAATGTTAATGAAAGGCAGGAAATCAGGAGCAGCACACCACAAGAAGAGAAGAAAAGAGACTGAGAGAGAGGAAGGAAGGGAAGGGAATGAAATATTGGGGTCTTTTGTTGGCAACAGCAGAAAGAGGAGCTTTCACAGGTATATGTTCCATTAAGCAATTGAGGAGAGTAATTAGTGGGATAAGTGAGAGGGAAGTGGGGAAATGCACAGCTTATACCTCATAACAACCAGGGCATACATGCATATAGAACAGATGTATGTTTGACCCAAAGGAAGATGGGCAGGAGCATCAACAAAAGGACTAAGAGCTCCTCCTAGTGGAGAATGTCGTATGCAGCACTTAATCGCCTTTCTGAAATTTGAATTTGATTCAATTTGAAGACCCTGCTCTTGAATTTGTGGATGAACACTTGAGATTGAATTCTGGATAATTAGATGTCCTTCTAAAGACATGCTTGATCTTAAACGAGCAAATACATGCCTGATCTGCCATACAAAAATAGACTTATGGATAATCAGCCAACAGAACACCAAATTTCAACTTTTACCATTATTTCAATTTATCTGTCTATAAAAAGTAATTGTGCATCGTAAAGGGAACATTCTACAACTGTACCAAATGGCCCTAAAGCTGTAAGTGTGTACAGTTTATGTACTTAGTACACATTGCTGTAGTGTGTGGCTGTTTGTGACTTCAAATATCATTAGAATTATTAGAAGTAATTTAAAACCTCTTAATTTTTTTAATTTTCCTTTTTACAAAGCACTGGAGTATAAAGTATCCTGAAACTACCATGGTAATGTTTCATACTGCATAGGTCTAAAAGCATGTATAATATGCAAAAACAATGGAATGAAAACAATCACTATTTATTCATATTGTTATTCACCAAAATGTTTAGGGAAACAAACACCAGCCCGTACCAAATGCAGTCTCACACATCCTCATTCCTTTGCTTATAAAGTATAAAAAAATATGTAGAAGGGGACGTTACAGTCAGTTAGAATGCGTAAATGTAACGCACATACGTGTCTGTGTGTGTGTCAAACAAAAGCCCCCTGTGCCAGTTGATGTCTATTGAAATGCCAGTCTGTCAGCAAACCTGGAAGTTGTAGACAACTAACAAAGAGAACTGAACCCACATGATTCCCATCACTCGTTTCTACTTGGGCTTCCCCTGTTCACATGACCTCCCTCATGTGTGCTTCTTGGGATCGATCTTCTCAAGGTGGACAAGGGGCTTGAGCTGCTCTGCAAAAGCGCGCATGTCCTCTGACACCGTGTCCTGGCCGGCTGGCGCCAGCACACTCAGCTCCACCAGCGACGACAGCGAGAGCTGCTCTGTGTTTTCCGTGTTTCCCGGCACAAGCACCCGTGACAACTTGCTCACCACCACCTTCATGGCACCCTTGCGGAACACATGACCTTTGGCCACGAACTCATGGTCCATGCGGAAGCCCATCTCGTTGAGGAAGTCGGGCAGGCTGTGTGAGGCGGCCACGTCCACGCAGTTGCGCACCAGCGCGTGCCGGCTCTTGTCGCCCACCTCGGGCTGGCCCAGGTAGCGCAGGTGCCAGGGGGCAGTCGGGTGTGAGAGGGAGCGGCGGGCACGAAGCAGGAAGGGTTGGCCCTGTTGGCCCTTCAGCAGATACACCAGCTCGTGATCGGCGAACGTCTCAGGCTCAATGTTGTCACATAAGCCACGCAGCCGGTGGAGTAAACTATCGAGAGCCTGGTCTAGAACACTACCTGTCCAGGTACAAAGAGGACAGAAAGGACTCAGCAAATGAAACATAACCTAATCCTGTTAATGGCATTATCCGGAGTGAAACAACAAGTAGCTCTGTTGATTCATGTTACTAAGTGCTATCGATAGGTATAAGAACAACAGATTTTCATGCACGGTACACCGAGTAACGAAACGGCAGCCAGCGCTAACTGATTAGGGCATGTCAGCCCAATATGCTTAACGTTAGTGGCCAGTTCGTGAATTCGGTCTACGTTGTACCTACTGCTGTCATTCTGATACCTATAGACACCGTTCGACAGCCTCAGTCAACAGAGCTACGGGTTGATTCACTCCGGATAATCCCTTTAACATGTACACAATTAGCCTTCTAGTAATAGCACTCAATATAGTCAAAAGTGCCACTTTAAAAAATTACAGCATGTTTCTGTCACCAGATAGCTGGCCCTGATAAACAATATTTAGCTTTGGCTTACCCTGCAACAGGTACTCCATCATGTTTATGGCACCACCCGTCACGGGCATAACTGTCACAGGCGGTGCCTCCATTGCACCTCAGTGGGAAAATGTGTTTGATGAAAGTCTGAAGAAAAGAAAGTTAATGGTAAATTAAATTGAATTAAATTAAATGTTTCTGTAATTACCCACTAATACACCCCATGTCATTAATAATGACAGTAACATTTTTATACACAAAACATATTTTATTCTGACCTGATCGTTTCAGTTCTCATGTAGAAAATTATCACTGGCAAAAAACTTAAATGTCGGCCGCAAATGTCAATACAACGTCTCAGTAAAACTGCTAAAATTAACGTTAGCCTACAGGACTGTACTTTTTGAAACTGCTGACGGTCAGCAAGTCCAATTTGTCGGGTAACTATGAAGTATTCGTAAAAATGTGCAACTATATACAAGCTTTGGGCATATATAAACCTTATTAGAATAAAAGGTAACCATCCGAAAAAGTTTCCTTGGAAGACACAGTCCAACTTAATTTAGCTTACCGATTTGATCGCTATATATTCGGATCTCCCAGCCACCAGAGGCCGCGGTTGAACAGGCCAGACTGTTTTACCTAGAGAATTATTTTTTGACGTCTTTAACACATCTATATGTTCAGATACCTTTTATAGCAGGACCCTACACTTCGTTTGTGTAATACTTGTCTAATACTTGTCTAATGAGTAGTATTTTTTACACGAACGAGTCAGGCACAGCTCCCCGGCATTGTATTCGGCGCCTCTATACTGCGCATGTTGTCTTGTCACGTGGGGCTAACCAGCTGACATCCTCTTGTCGTGAAGGCCTAAGTTAGATTCGTGGACAAGTACGTTACCATGGATGTGTTTGTTGAAGCCCGGGAAAGCAAGCAAGTTCACGAAACTATCAAACTAGTCCCCGAAGTAGCTTTTTGCATTAGCCTACACCTTCCCATAAAAAATCTGAATAATCTAAATCTGCAAGTCACAGCTGCAAAAGACTTCCAAGGTTGCTCAAATGCCTATACCAGTCCACAAATTCTCCTTTTGGATTTTAGATAAAGTAACCCTAGACTTAAAGCCTGGCTTATACTGGACAAGAGTTATGTGAACAGCAGGTTTTTTTTTTTTACAAAATACCTATAAGTATAGGCTATTATTTACACTTGGATGCAGTTCAAAGTTGATCAACTGGCCTTATCAATGAGTTGCTGCAAGGCAAAGCAAGTTTATATAGCGCAGTTTAGGCAAGGCAAGTTTATATCAGCTGACAACGTTGGTCTGCCTGTCAGGCGGGCAACTACTTCTTTGACATCCCTTAGCTGTGCCGAGTCCCCTTAAGGAACTTAAGCCGAGGCACAGCCGTAATATTGTACTACAAGGAAAATATAGCACTTACCCCACAGGTGCTCTGTCAGGCTCAACTGACAGTAGCATCCCTGGATATTCCCGAAAGTAGTTCCCTAGTGTGCACTATTCCTTTAGACAAAGCAGCCAGGTATGGGAAGGTGTGGGTTGACCTTCTGCTGCAGTAGGCCTAATGAAGGAAAACTCTAAGGCTATGTGAAAGCTTTATGAAATGTAGCCTAGCCTAAATCAGTTTCTTAGGCCTAAACTTTATTGGATCAGGGACAGAACATTTTGTAGGAAGCCCTCATAATCACACACAAATGAGATATGCGTATGTTCAGTTAGATGTAGATTTTTTCACACTCTGGCAATGCACCTCAGGTCCCCCAGATCTCAGTTTGGGAACCAGTGGCCTACCTGAATGAAGGGGCTGTGCAGTGCACTGGTGCCTAGATGGCTGTTTGGTGATGCTGATGATATAAGCAACCCTGTGCATGGCTTTTCATGCTATATGGGTAAATAATCATGAATCTTGCTTTGCAGACCTGCAAGCACAAAATGCAGATGTCACAATACGCCTGCGGAGATGTGTGAGTGAGGTTTGCACTGAGGTTTCTGCCCATCTGAAAATTGCACATCTGAGCACTCACATGAGGTGCCATGAATACATTAACACATTCGTGTGGAGTGTGAAGGCAGTGAGACAAGTGTAGAAGGCTTTGTAGAAATTACATAACAACATGCTTTTTAATATGACGTCCTTGTATTATAACAGCACAAACAGAGTGCATGTAGCCTATTTAAACTAGACCTACATGCTGGCTCTCTTTAACCACGCTATACACCTCAAAATATGGAGATCTCCCCCTAGCAGAATCCCATTACTGAATTGGCTGTTTATGACCATAAAAGGCCTAAATGCAAGAGAGCTCTTAGCTCTCCGCGGAAATGTGAAGCTCACTGTGAAACAACTGAGATCTCACATGACTTCACACCAAAGCATTTCTTACACTATAATGCTATTCAAAGTCAAACTGAAACTATATTTTCATCATCTTTGCAGTGTTGGCTTAACATTTTTAAGATACATTTTTTTTAATCTTTTAAGACATTTTCAGTTCATTTTCTGACACAATGATTTTGACCTAGTGGTATAAAACCAGCCTGTCATTGTATTGTTTCATTTGGGTCTTGCCATTGCTTGCTACAGTAAATGTGTTTAAGTTGAAAAAGATTTGATCAGCCCATGACTGATAACTTGACTTATCAGCTCTTAAAGGTGCTGAGATTCTGCAAGATCGTATAGACATCGTATAGACATCTCCCTCACACCCCCGTGTTGTCTTTCAAGACCAGCTTTTTTGATAGAATTCAACACCTCCCTCTGTTTTGTAATTGATAAATGGAGACTAGAAGCTCAATACTATCATCTCCCTACAGTTCAATCTAGACCTGCACTGTAGGAAGATGGAAGTCGAGTAAGACATGACCAAGCAACAGAATGAGACTCCTGTAGTTTGCATTTTCATTTCTTTCTTTGTTTTTTCATGTTACTATAGTCACCTGAATGAAAACATCGAAGGGCATTGCCACATTTGATTCCAATCTTACAGATTTGGACTTACAGATTAGTTTTGCCTGTGGAACAGTTCCTGATCTTTAGTTTCAGTGACAGGTGGAAGAAATGGAAATAGGCTTCTGTTGCCACTGATGTTGTTGAAGGGTTTATGCAAGCAACTTGTTAGAAAGGGTGCAGTTACTCTGTTAAAAGCAATAAGATGAAGTGAAGATAGGAATAGCTGACATCATGCCATCTTTATATTTAATGTTCATAGGTGTCATTTCTCAGAAATCTTGACCACATGCAGAGAATAAATACTTTGTGCTTCTCATGACGACCCAAGTGATACTATGATAGCACCTGATTAGATGGCCTGCTTCTTAGACCTAGGACAAAGAAATGTTCAGACTAAAGGAGTGAGTGTAGACTCTAATGAGCAACACATGTAAGCCTGTTGTGCTGATAAATTAAAAGCATTAAACAACATGCACAGATTACACAAAAAGAAAATGAAACCAAGGCATTGAAATAAGTATTTCAGCGGTCACACAAAGCAGAGAAGATTGCTTCTTTTTGCATTCTGTGGAGATACACAACAAAATGAACAAGTTGTGAATGGTAGAAAAGTCAAAAGTGAACAGCAGACAATCTCTCGAGGTTGAAGCAGTAATTAGTCTTTATTGCAATGAAGAGAAATAAAAGTGCATAAAAACTCACGGAAAGTCAGTGTACTACTTCACTTTGCACTTTGATTTCACTATACACACATTCATTTGCAGACCTCAACACACTTCCATCAGATCTTCCAACACGTACTGAACTGTAGAGTACTGTCTAAAGAGAAAATGAATTATATGGTGAACAGAATTTGAATTTAAGATTTTCAGAATTTAAAATTCAGCTGATCCGTTAACATTTATTAGCTCCTATTTCAAATGTGAAATGGTTTACCTCTAAGCTGGAGTTGGCATGACACAAATCTCTGAGGCAGTGAGTGCTGGGTACTGTAATAAAGTAATCATTAAATTCAGGTCAATCAGGTTTTAAATTGTCAATTAATAGTCAATCAGTACCAGTTGATATGAATGTGCATTTTTTGCTTCTTACATGTAGTTCTTTTCCTGTGACAGACAATCAACGTAACTACCAGACAACATAAACCAAAGCCAACAATTAAACTGATCCATAATGACTTCATAGTTTCGTGGCTGGCTGGATTTGCTAATAAAAAGAAGGAAATAATATATATATATATAATTATTTATTTATTTATGTATTTTTATACAAGTAATAGTTTCTTTAAATATTTTCAAGTTTACTTCTGATTTTAGTATAACATGAAGCTTACTACATTAATACATTTATTTATAGATACAAACATAATACATTTTACCTTGATTCTCTGTGCAGTTTCCTATGTTTATGTCAGGAGCATTTGTAATTTCCTCTGAAGAGTTTGCAATGAAGGCATGTCAAATATATAAAAATAAAGGCATGAAAACAAACAAGCATTACTGTAACATGTAGCTACTTTTTAACATATATTCTGTCCAGCAGATATACAACATTGGGCTTACAATACAAGTAACCATACCTGAAGTATTTAATCTCATGTCTTTTTTATTGTTATGCTTAGCAGTGACAATGCAGTCCATACGTCCATTTGGATTTTTTTTGTTGTGGTACACCGTAATATTTATTCTATTGTTGACAACAAGAATTGGCTCTGACTTTTCCTTATCACTATTGCCACACAGAAGAGTACAGTTCTGAATAGACTTTCTATAGTCAAGAGTGTCTGTAAACACATGTGCAATAAAAATGTCACTTTTCCTGATTCATTTAACTATGTACACATTATAATTATATCATAAAAATCTTCATATTTTTTTATTATATATTATGTTATAATAGATTATTTTTGTTTTTTACTTTCCTTTTTATTGTATTTAATCTGTAACTACGTGAAGGACATTGTCCCCATAAGAGAAGTGTAATTTGTAGACTATTTTTGTAAAGCAATTAATTTGATTTGTTGTTATTGTAATGCAGAACTACTTCATTATTCTTACCTGAGATTATGCAAAGGATCAATGATAAAGCTCTCTCTCGCTGTCCATCTTGTGTCCCGGTCCAACACGTGAAATTTCCTGCCATATGGTCTTGAATATCAGATATGACAAGAGAGGAATTTTGAGAATATAATTTACTTTCATTCCCAGTCAGTGGATGAAAGGTCCATTCAACTGTTTTCCCCATTGCATTAGGACATTCTTGTTGATAGACACCACCTTTAACAGCATACAACCACTTTGATGGTGGAGTAATTTTGTCTGCAAGAGGAAAAAGAAAAAAACTATGTTCTACTGATCACATTATGTGTAAAATAAAAGTATCAGGTGTAACGATGGGACATCTCACCTAAAATACACTCAGATATGGTGATGGTGGTGCATGATGATGAACTTTGACATACTTGACAGTAATAAACTCCCACATCTTCAGTATTAAAATTACTGATAACTAAGGATGAATTCCTGGCTACGATTCGTTTTGGTTTATCTTTTAGAAATGGGCTGAAAAAGTGTTGCCCTTGTTTATTTCTGTGATATATCTGGTCAGTTTGCTGTGGAATATTTTTAGAGCCCTTGAGCCACTTGACTTCATCTGTGATGGTCACACATTCACATTCTATAACCACTGTGTCCCCTAATAAAACACGACGAAGAGCTGAAAATGACAAAAGAAAAAAAGAAAGTGAACAGATTACAGAATAATAACAATACTGATATTTTGATTGAATACATCTCATCTTCTTAACTGGAAGATACACATGAAATATTTATAGGCAGTCAAAGCAAAAAAAAAAATACTTTTGTTTAAAGAAGCAGAGTCTCTCCCAAAGCAGAGCAAAATCATAGCATGGATAATGATCCTCATCACACAGTCCATGGTACCTTCAACATAGCAACAGAAGTTGAATTTACAGTAACTGCTAGACAAATAATTGTTGATGGACATAGAGTGTGGACATAGTGACATGAAATGTCATAAAGCACATGGACATTAATGACAAATGAACTTTCATGACAGTTTTCATTAAGTGTTTTTTTGTAATGTAATGTTGAGTTCAAAGTTGAACACAGTCATAAACATGAATAGGTGTCATGGCATGTACAATATAATGTCACTCTTACCTCCACGAAGAATCTCCTATTGGGTTAAACCAGTGATCAGTCTTGATTAACTGTGCATGATAACTCTTGCGTTTAGACAAATAAAGTAAATGACCATGTTCGCACTTTAACAAATAAATGTTTCTCCTTTATGAAATATCTTTACTTATTTCAATTTTTTTATGATATAAAATGTAAATTTTTTTGTAATGTAATTTTCAACAAGAATGAGTCTCACAACAAGTCTCACAACAGTCAAACTAGTTAACTAATTCCATTTCCCCTATAAGAAAAGAGCAGACCCTTACTTTTACTTAAGGGACTTTCCGAAATCAGACTGAATGAACAGTTTAAGCTGCAGTTCAACCTTTGACAAACAAAGAGGATTCCACGTATGAGTGCATCATAGAGGAGGTGGTTTGTGGTTTGTTTGTTTTTTCCATCTCTGCATCTATAAAAAACATTGTTAAGCAGTGTCTGTGTGTGCGTTACATCATGTCATGTCATGTCAAGTTTCCAAGTTGTTTTATAGGGAACATTAAACTGGTCTGAGTGATTAAGGATTTGTAGCTTGGATCTGCTAATCTTGGGTGCATACTGAAAACCATATGCTAAATAGTTGCCCATTTAGATAGCTGACACTTGGCAACAAAGTGTGTGTGTGTGTGTGTGTGTGTGTGTGTGCCTATGCACGCAAGCTCTAGAATGACTTGAAGTAAATGGAACACACACCAGCAGAGTGACAGTTTTGTATGCAAGTTGTCTGGTACACTGGACTGATGTGACTGGTGTGTTTTTATGGATCAGGAACACCCTGATTTTCATATCCCTGCACTGTCTGCATGTTTGTCTCTCTTGCCACTGCTTCTCAAATTATATAGCTGGGGTGACAGTGTCATTATTGTGGAACCTGCAGGAGCCTGATATGGAGCGAAGGTTGTTACTTGTGGTAAAGTTCTAGCTAGACAGATTTTTTAAGGGTCAGTGCCACACTTTTGCCACTTTCTATAGATGCTTTATTGATCCAGAAATCCAGATCTCAAGCTCTAGGTCTTGGCCTTCCCAATAAATGGAATGTGGTGGCCAAGAGTGAGTCGAATTGACTGGTCAGGGACCAAACTCGAGTAGTATACCTCCTAGACACACTATCTCCCACCTCCTTGCCATATGTCCCCACCTTTCTCAATGGAGACCTGACAAGATTGCCCTGCCACAGAGGCCTACCCCTTCTCTATGTCACTAGGCCTACCTAACTGGACCTTGAGAATTTTACATTATACAATTGACAACTCTCTCATCAGTGCAACTTGATTTGCTCAGGGACACAAGGGTGACAGCCGAAATTCAAACCCACTATATCTAGACCCAGGCTGATTAGTCCATGCTAGCCAGGTTCAGGTTTCTTCCTAGAGTATTACAGATAAGGAAATAAGTTTTTCCATGCCACTTAACTAGTCTATAGCCTACCTCTCCCATAAAATAATCCGCCAAATATGATGTTGCATAATACAGGAGATACATAAATAATGTAACACTTGGTTGGTGACTAATAGGAAACTTAATATGCTTAGGTGTGGTTGTTGGACTGCATTAGTGGAGTAGGCTAGAGTAGAGATAGCACTCAACGTTTCGTCGATTGCAATAAGCTAACTTCAATGTTCGACAAAAAAAAAAAAAAAAAACTTCAGAGCAGTTGGACGTCATCATCCAAATGTCCCCCTAAACCGTCTCTCCTGAAAGGTTTGCCTTCAAGCCCATTGTAGCGGAGCCATATGGTCTACATATTTAATTATTGTAGCCTAATTTACATGTTATAAAATGCAGTTTGATCTATAATTTCCATTCCTGTATAGACTGTCTGACATTTGTGACATCGATCACAATCGAAGACTCGGCTGCTGCTGTCTACGTCTAGCCCCCTTATGTCCCTCCCATTTAGTTTGTTATTCAGGGATGACGTGTGCCTCTTCCCTCTCAATGATTTTCATGTAGGTCAAGTAGCCTATTCGATGTTGGACTTAGGCTTCTGATTCTGACCACACTGCAATGGAAGTCTATGACAAATTGCAGAGAACTGTGCAGCTTTACTTAGATCCGATACATTTCCAGTACATTATAGCCCTTGTTGCACTTGTATATGTTGCTCTGAAGGTATCACAACTGGTTGTCAGGAGAAACGAGGGCGCCCGTGTTCTTGAGTCTTTTCCTGGACCACCTGGCCATTGGCTTTTTGGTCACGTTCTTGAGGTAAGTGGGATAGTTTTCGTCGGTGTGTTTGACTGTAATATGCTGTGCATGGTTCTTATATATATTTTTTATTTGAGATAACAATTTGTTTGTCTATTCAGTTAACTGACTGTGTTGCACACCAACTGACTAAAACAGCTGATCAGATGTGAACAGAATACTGGATGAAGAATTTTACGCTGTAGTCAATTACATGAGTAACGCTGCTGTGAAGCCACCTGTGGATAGACTGTGCGGGATAAAAAGTCGTAACCGCAAATGACCCAATGACCAGTCTACTTATTTCGTCCATAGCATTACGCAGTTGAGATAGATAGATAGATAGATAGATAGATAGATAGATAGATAGATGGATAGATAGACAGATAGTCAGACAGACAGACAGACAGACAGATAGATAGATAGATAGATACTTTATTGATCTCCAAGGGGAAATTCAAG
The DNA here is from genome assembly GCA_017657215.1 of Limnothrissa miodon. Taxonomy (NCBI): domain Eukaryota; kingdom Metazoa; phylum Chordata; class Actinopteri; order Clupeiformes; family Clupeidae; genus Limnothrissa; species Limnothrissa miodon. Next base: position 151,864 of record JAGFZM010000141.1, read on the forward strand.
TTCCCAGCAGCTTAAAAAATCACACACAACATATAGCCTACTACAGTGTACACAGGATGATAAGAAGCAGATCAACAAAACAACATGACTAGATCAACATTACTAAAAATAACAATAGAATACAAATACTAGAGCTCTGTTATGACAATAACCTTATAAGTTCAAGATTCATGCTGACATTTTTGCCGACCCCAACTTCATTACAGTTTAAACAAGATGGAACAGATCTGGAGAAAGTAGTGAAGTGGGGAGAGGCATATCCTTACGCATTTCCACTGTGGTTTGGACCCGTCATCGCCTTTCTTAATATCCATCACCCTGCTTATGCAAAAACCATTTTAGCCACAACAGGTGGGTGTCTGTCTTTTGTGGATCTGCTTGCATATATTGCCTTGAAAAGAATTCATAAATATGCTGTCAATCTTTCCCCACAGAGCCTAAAGATGATATTGCCTACAGATTTCTTATCCCATGGATAGGTAGGGCACCCTCACATTGGAATGATAGTGAGCTTCATATGACAGAATTCCAAACAGCATGTGACACTGACTTTGCGTTCTGGCACAAAGCCATTTTGTTTTCTGAGTTTGCCACCACATGTTGGCATTGTGGTAAACTGACTATTAGCATTGTTTAATGAGTGATTTGAGTCATTTCAAAATTAATGTAATTTTCTACTTTGCCTCCTGCTTCCCAGGTGAAGGCTTATTGGTGTCTCATTCAAAGAAGTGGTTCAGACACAGAAGACTACTCACTCCAGGTTTTCATTACGATGTGCTTAAGCCTTACGTGAAGTTGATTGCTGATTCTACCAGAGTTATGCTGGTATGTTAAACACACTTAGCATTGACCACTGATCATAATGACCAATTCAACCCAAACCCCACACATTGACAATCCAAATTATGTTTATGGTTGAGTCATGTGAACCATTGTCACATGATGAGGGGTGCGGCCTACAGTTTACAGTTACACCTACAGTCCAGACATAGCTCCTGGTCTTCCCATCTCCTGAAATGAATGAAAGGTAAAATGTCTTTAAGCCCCCAAAGGAAGAAATGTTCAAAAGACTTTTTGTGCAAATGTTTGGTGTTTTTGATGTTTTGTTTGTCTTTACTGAGAATATGTCATGCACTGAAAACAAAAAAGAACAGCACATAAAAGAATCATTAATCATTAATATGGCTACATTAAAACAACACCAGTTCCAGGAGACCAGAACCTTCCGGAGCACCTTAAGCTGCTACCATTCATCCAACTCCTGCTTCTTCTGTCTTTTGTTTTAGGACAAATGGGAAGACTATGCAAAGACAAGCGAGTCCTTCGAGCTTTTCCAGCACGTGAGCCTCATGACACTGGATAGCATTATGAAGTGTGCCTTCAGTTGCAACAGCAACTGCCAGACAGAAAGGTGATTTGCAGCTATACTCATCAACATTAGAAGTATTTGCAACACTCTACAATGATTTTGGCATGATTTGTAAACAATGCTGTCATGTGGGCATGTGACTGGCATACAAAACAAACTTGCTACATCAACTGGTTGTTCAAGCAATGCTGTATGGAGGCCCACCTCTACGGTGAGACCCCCAAGGATAGCCAATGTAAAAGAGGTGCAAAGGTCTTACACCATTATACAATATTAGGTGTAACAACTGTGCTATTCTTCTATGTGACGTTTAGGCTTTACAATTGCTGACTTCAGGTTCCATTATCCCCAAAATTCTGTTAGGCCTACTCAGTGTTCTGCCTTCTAATTCCAGTGGGACCAATGCATACATAAAGGCAGTGTATGAGCTGTGTGACATGGTGAACCTTCGCTTCCGAGTCTACCCATACCACAGTGATATTATCTTTCACCTCAGTCCGCATGGCTACAGATTTAGAAGGGCCTGCAAAATTGCACATGCTCATACAGGTATAACTAAATATTTAAGGTTGATTATAATGTCAATTATGTGATGTGATGCGATGCGATGTTATGTGATGTGATGTGATGTGATGTGATTATATTATATTATATTATATTTAGAGGAAGTTATCAGAAGGAGAAAGGAGATATTGAAGAGTGAGGAGGGGCTTCAGACTAAGAAGAGACATATGGACTTCCTAGATATCCTTTTATGTGCAAGGGTATGTCAGCTGATCCTCTCTATACAGTTTATGCTGTGCAATGTATTTTTAAAGGTTGTAACTTTTATAGTTTTTAAACTATGGCTTATAAACTATCATGAATGGTATATTTGCAACCGAGTTTTTGACTCACTATGTAATGTGTGATTATTATCTATAATGTAGTGACAGTGTAATTAGTTATTGGTGTAACAGTGTAATTGCTTCTTATCCAATATGTTACCCCTCCTGATGAGTGCACATTGAATATTGTCATTGCAATTTTTTAAGGTGGTTTGATTCTTTCACTTGATCACTATGATCTTACTTACTTTTACATTATTGATTTACGGTGCATGGTGTTGGTAGGATGAGAACCAGGTGGGCCTTTCGGACGAGGACATCCGAGCTGAGGTGGACACATTCATGTTCGAGGGCCACGACACCACAGCTAGTGGCATCTCATGGATCCTGTTCAGCCTGGCCTGCCACCCTGAGCACCAGGAGCTCTGCAGGCAGGAGATATATCAAGTGCTTCAGGGGAAGGAGACCATAGACTGGTACGGCATGACACCACGGCAGCCACACACATCCTGGGTTGTAACACAGACTGCAGGTGCCAGTTATCTTGCAGAGACTTCTTCAGTTGAGAATGCTGTAATGAAAATACGGATTAAAAACCTCAACAGTGTAATTTAGATTAATTAATACTCAAGTCTAAGTAAAGCTTAATTGACATGTTTTTTCTTCACCTTTGAGGTAACATTATGATTTTGAGTATGATAAGACTAAGTGAATCATTTGAATTAATTTCTTTCAGGGAAGACCTGAGCAAAATCCCATACACTACAATGTGCATCAAAGAGTCTCTTCGTATGTACCCACCTGTACCTGGCATGGCCAGGAAACTGTCCAAGCCCATAACATTCTTTGATGGAAGGACGGTACCTGAAGGTGGGACCTTACTGAAGTTGCTAATTGTATCTTAGTGAGTCTGTAAGACAATTGAATCATCAGCTATATTATATAGGAATGGCAGGTTTTCAAGGAATTGTGCAGATGCTTTTGTCTTCTTCTAAGTGTTATCATGAAGGGTTATATATTAACCCATTTACTTGTTTAGCTGAAGTAAGTCTTCCAAGACTAAGGTCATTAAGTATGTTAGGTAGGTCATAGTTCATATTCTAGTTTTATTCAAAATGGATGTACAGTAATGACACAATGATTTAATCCAAAAGCTGATCATTAAGTGTTTTTGAAGTATTTATTCATGGTTTGGTAAAGGGTAATTTTGTGTAATTTCATGTTTAACAGGTTTTTTGGTTGGGACCAGTGTTTTTGGTCTGCATAGGAATGCCACAGTCTGGGAGAACCCCCATGTAAGCGGTGCTGATATACTACAAATTATATTTGCAAATTGATAATCAGTAACAAGGTTTTTCGAGTAGGTGAACTGCACTTTAGTGTTAAAGGAACTTAAAATGTAAACTGTAATCCTTGAACTAGCATTGACATTTATCCTCATCTAAGTTGACCTGAACATGTTTGTCAATGTCATGGTTTTGTAATTGAAATACAACAGGCCCATTCGTTACATCAGATTGCCTTCATTTACACATATTAAAATGTCAGTGTATAAACACTGAATTGAATTAAGTCAAGCGTACACCTTTCTAATGACCAAAGACTGATTTAGGTAAATAGTTGAATTTAATTTCATTTTACAGTCTTGGTGTGATCCTGTAAACTAAATTCACTTTAAATTCCCTTTGTCTCTCTCTGTTGCTGCCAGGTTTTTGACCCACTGCGGTTTCTGCCAGAGAACTCAGCCAAACGGTCCCCTCATGCATTTGTGCCTTTCTCCGCTGGTCCCAGGTCTGTGAACACAGGGGCAGAACTAAAAGTTTTAGCAGATGTGTATCGCAGATTGAATCGCTTTCAGTGCTGCTCTCTCAGCTTGTATATATTCATAATATTCACTAATTAAAATGCTCTCAACCGCCCCCTCCCATTAGTGCCAGCCCCTCACTTTACCCCCCTGGCAGCTCCTCTGTGAGCATGTCATATGCTGATGGGTGTCACAGGGACTGTTTTAAGAGAAGGCATGTGGCCACTCAAGGTGCTCAGGTTACTGGGTGAAAGACGAGGCTACTCATTTACTGGACTGGAGTTTGGAACTATTGTGCCTTTAACCCACTTACAACCTTCAGCCAAAACAATAACTTGTCAGGTTGTTATGGGTGCTAAATGGGTATTTCAACAGGGGTTGCTTTTGTTGTTTGTGAGTTATTTGAATCTAGTATAAGCAGTTTATAGTTATATTTTATAGTTATAGCCTTTTCCATTGAGTCTACGTGTGTTACTTCATACTGTAGATCATTAGTGGTTGTATAGTATGAAAGAAATATGATTGTATTTGCTCTAATTCCCCAGGCTTTTGGATTATCCAGTAACTTCTTGAGATTTTTAAGTGACTTCAACTCAATTACTTAGTAGTTACTAATTCAAATATTTAGCTGCCCTCCTTAAAATTAGATTTACATAAGAACACTGAGAATGTGGAAATGAGAATGCAAAACTAACAAGGTTATTACTGTCAGTAAGTTTAAAAATATGCCGACTTTTTTGTTAGAGAAAGATCTTTTCATCATAGAAGTTAATGTATTAACATTTCAACTGGCATTTTCTGCACATACCCAGGAAAAGTTGTCTCTCACTACTTTAACTCTTGTCTAACATGTGCATGTTACATGTTGTTTCTTCATTCGTTTACTTTATAGGAACTGCATTGGTCAGAACTTTGCCATGAACGAGATGAAGATAGCGGTCTGTATGACTCTGAAGAAATATAAGCTCATGGCCGACCCGGACCACAAGCCCAAGATGCTGCCACGGCTGGTTCTGCGTTCCCTCAACGGGATTTACCTGAAGCTTCAACACCTGGAGCCTGACCCTTGAGCTTCAGATTTAGATCCATGGATTCATTAGTCAGCAGAAATGCTAGAAGACTAACTGGATGAGCTCTCGGTTCAGTTTTGATCCTTCCATCTCTTAAATCCGTAAAAACCTTAATCTGATTCTGTATCTGCTTTGAGGTTTTATGATGTTCCTCCTCAGGCCATGATGATGAACAAACTAAATAAACGATAAAAGCTATCTATTAACAAAATGATAGTAAACCACTACATTAAATGAGAACTGTCGTCTTTTAAGGGAATTCAATAGATTTGAAGCTCTGTGTTTATATTATGTATATGTTGGATTATCTAAACGTTTGTTCATATAACTTTTTCTATTTTTTTCCTATTTCTTTTTATCTACTCGTTGCCACTGTAACATTCATTTCAGTGTTAATCTGACCAAAGCTATCAGATCACCTGCTTTGCCATTAGGGAAAAATACCCCTCTGTACAATGACGCAATACCCTACAATTCAAATAAACTTTTGAAACAGAAATGCACCACAACACTCTAAATGAATTCACATTCCGGCATTCTTGTCCTTCTCTGTGCTGGGAAAATAGAATTCAATTCTCTGCAACATCTGCGGTGGAATGCGTCTTCTTTCCCATCTGTTGCCGAATGTTTCATTGTCATTTGGCTGGAAAACAACCACCAGTGCAGAGGCAGTCACAACCTTTGGAAGACAAAATCATCCTACTGCTCTTAAATCTTTTGTCCTCTTAGAACTTGTGTGTCATTGAATGGCTCACAAAAAAAAGACATGGTGAAGTGTTCTGATATAATACCTGCCACAAGCTGGGTCTATTAGTTGTTCAAGCAAAGTTACCATACACAAGTCTGTGACTGGTTAGATATATGAATATGGACAGAAAAACATGTGACAGTGACACAATAGATTTGTTAAAAATTAGAGTACAAATGTGTTTATTTGCTCTGGGAAGTATCAAAGACTCACAGGATGTGTTTCCAACAAACAATATTAGAATTTCTACAGCTGTTTTGAATTAGGTGAAACCTAGTTTCCTTTCACACGTAAGACTGGACCAAAAATAACCTGAGGTAAGGATGCCACTTAAGAGTGAACCAGCTCAGAATGCCTCCTACCAAATGAAAAAACAATGAATCTGATTACTCTAACTACACTGTAACCACTAAGCAGGTACAAAATATAACTGTTGCTTACTGCACCATCTAGTGGATGTGGAAAGAAAAACAGTTTTGGGGAATGTTTGGTATAATTCTCCTCTTCCCTGTCGTCTTCAAGTCTCCATTTTATTGATGAGGTCAGTATGACTGCTGACACAAACATTCCGGACTACCGGCATTAGTAAGGACTAGTGCCCTTAGCAGTTATAATAAAAGGTACAGTTAGGTGTTCCATGTGTAGGGAGAAAAAATGCATGAAACAGCCAAGAAAGACACAGATAAAACCGAAAAGAAAACACAAATTTAAAGAGACCCAAGCACATGTCACAGTAAGAGGGTTCCTGACTTCCTCTGAAGTCTCTGAGCAAAGAGAAAAAAAAAAATTCTCATGAACCTGATGATGCAACTGGACCAACACCCTGTAAAAAAAAAAAAAACGCAGGGTGCAATAGTACGTCATTAAAAAGTCCCCTAGAAAATGGAACAGAAATGGTTCCAAAAATGCAGGGTTACTAGTGATGTGGTAATAATCACAATGACCTGTGACATGATGGCTATGAATGAAGTGAAGGGCAACCAAACAGTCACAAGAAAAATTGTGTACACTGTTTTTGCAAAGTGATGAGAAGAAATGGAATCCAAGCAAACATGTCACTCAGAAAAGATCTGTATGTACCCACCCCCCCCCCCTTCCTTCCCATAACCGCAACCACATATCAAAGTAAGACAAACCCTGTATAAATAGATCTGTGTAAAAAAAAATGTGAAAAAGTCAGTCAATAAACAACCACTGCCTTGTCCTTCAATAGCCTTACTTGAGCTATTTCTTTGATGTGTTCACAAGCTAGAGCATACCCCATTGGCTAAATAAGCAGTGAGGGGGTGGGCTTCTTCCCAGGCCACGCCTCCTTGGCGTACTTCTTTTTGCGCGGCTCGTTGAGGGTCTCAGGCGGGTAGAGACCCGACGCAGGAGCAGGGTTGAGCATGATGGGCGGCATCTGGGGTTCGGGTGCCAGGTCCACCTCCGGCGCGGGGTTAGGAAGTGGAAGCGGCAACCCGCCGACGATGCTGGCTGCCGGGGTCCCTGCGTGCCCCTCGTGGTGGCTGGGAGGTAGGTCGGCATAGAGCCCCCCACGGGCGCCAAGACTGAGGCCGTGCGAGCGAGGTGCCGAGTCGTCCAGGCCCAGCGCGTTCTGGTAACCTTCTAGTTTCTTCTTCTGTGGTGGGGTAGAAAAAAAAAGGAAGGAGGTCAGAAGCAGAAGTGAAAACTGGCTCAGTTAACAACTAGATGTTGGTGTCTGTGATGCGCTACATAAACAACCCTTCCTCCATTGACAATCATCTTGTCTTTAGCATTACATTAACTCCATTAAAACTGCTTCCCATCCTTGAGCTTCCATTTCTTATCACACAGTTCTGACCAAACATTAACACTCTGCAAAGGTACTTGACCCACACACACACACAAAAAAAAAAACTAGAAATTTCTTCACAAACCACTGTAGTGTTGCTCCAGCAAGAGAGACGATTTCCGTCTTCTAAAAACACTCACCTTCATGGGAACCACAGCGGTCTGCACCATGTTCCTAAAGCGTCCTACCGACGGGTCAATGTCCTCTGTAAGAAAGCACAGTAGTTTAAGACGCACACAAACTCGTTCATCATCAATCATACTGTGGCAAGAACAACAAAACACGTTCCACGGAAAAAGAAACGGGACTTGAAGAGGCAACTGCTCATGCCACATGATGTCTGGCTACACTGGATACACTAGAAGCAACAACCAGTGAGCGTGTCAGATTGTGCTCTAATGCTTTCCCTTAAAAGGTTCTACACACACACACACAAAAAAAAGTGTCAAGCTCCTGGACGCCCTTGAGTAAGGCACTTCACTTGAAATTGGTCTAGGTGGAACTGCAGTAATTGTGAAATGTGAGTCACTTTGGATATGTGACGCACAAATAAACAAGATACAAAGGGTGCTGTGGTTATGTAGTAGAGCATTTAAGGAGGATTTAATCTTTTAGAACCTCCCAAACTGACTGTAAAAGCCAGCAGAGATGAATCTTAACTCCCAAAACATCTCACACAGTAGGGAAACAAATGCAATAAGGTCTGTTAGGGGGGTGGGGGTTAGAGTGTGGTTGATAAGTCACCTGGGTTAATGATTTCGTCATCCTCTTTGAAGGTGACATGAGACCCTCTCCGCTTCCTCTTGGGCCTCTGGATATCTAGGTTGCCCTCTTCAATAGTCAGACTAGAGATGCGTTTGTTGTGGGCTGTGTTGAACTCAGTCAGATTCTAACACGATAAAGAAAAATTAGGCATTACAAATCATTTGTCAGTAATCAGTATTTCATAATACACTTGCCAGCATCATGACCCTGAAGTGCTCCCTACACAGAAACAAAACTATCGCGATGACTTTACAGCATCTGTGTAAACTCCTGATAAGATCTAAATTTAGATTTTTTGCTGGCCACTAGGTCTGAGGTTGTTAGCTGTGTACGTTCACCATTTTTGCACATTAATGCAATTGCAGCTGCAGAATCTGTTGGTCCTCATGTATACTTCAGTATAAAACCTTAACAGATAAATTTGTTGAGGTTAAAGATGAGCTGCACTATTTCAGTACAAATGTGAACAGAAACTATTTCAGTATAAAGATGAACACACACTACTGCAGTACAATGATGAACATGCACTATTTCTTTATAAAGATGAAAACACATTACACATACTATTTTAGTATAAACACACACACACTACTTCAGTATAAAGATGAACACGCAACATTTCAATATAAACACACAATTTTAGTATAAAGATGAACACGCACCATTTCAGTATAGAGATGAACACACAATATGTCAGTATAAAGATTCATTCCACTCTATTTTGTTACACCACAGGAAAGTGAATAGTAACAGACTAAGCCTGTGTGTTGCTTGGCAACCATTCAGCTTGTGGAAATATATTTAGGAAATATATATTTGTAACCTAATACAACTCACTACATTTGTTGATGCTGTGTGTGTTTTTTTTTTATGATACCTGTCAGGTTAGGGTGGTAACCATTTTAGAAGAAATAACCTCGACACGTTCGTGAGTTATGCTAGTTTTATCCATAACTCCCTGCATAGTGCCAGCATGACTCACAGTCTCTCGTGGGTCATTGCTTATACATGTTGGACAAGTGGGGTCGAGTCTCATGCTGAATGCATAAAGACTTAAATTTCCACACAAAAAGGACACACTTTGTCTATTCACTTCCATAGCTTGCTTTCGGTAGCTTTCTATACACTCGTGCAGGCAAGCAAGCAGGCAGAAAGAGCAGACACTTCCACACACACGCACCTCTAACTCAGTCTCCTCCTCTGGTAGCCCTAAAAGGCCCTTGAGCTCCTCATCGTCCCCAGTCTTCATGTCTCCGGCTGCTGCCCCGGGCTGGGTCTGGGGCTTCTCTCGGATGGTGTAGACACGCGTGGAGGCGCCAAATGACATGGTGGAATCAATGGGCACCTGCTGGGGTTTGTGAGGTTCCAACCGAATGTGGCCCAGGAATGTACCGTGTGCTGTTGAAAAGAATACAAGGACAAAAGGACAAAAGACAAAGACAAAAGGAAATGACCAAGAAAAATCCTTCCAGATAGCAAGAAAGTTATTAAAAACATAATGTTGTCAAAGATGCTATTATGTTTCACATATGGTCATATAGTTACATGTTAAATGACTAGCAATATCTAACCAATGCCACTGACCGACCAATACCATTATTCATCAAACGTAATGAATGTTTGCAATGAACTTTGCAATGAGACCCTTTCTATTGACAAAATGCTTGATATCAACACCAATATGCAAGGTGTTGATTCGTTAGACCTTTAAGACTACCATGGAAAAATCTAGGGCAGGGAGATTAATCGAAAAGTAATCGTAATTGACATTCAGAACCTATAATCGGTCAAATTTTTTCAGATCGATTATTTCAATTACTTTTCTCTTAAAAACACTAACACGTGTGGAGACACGTGACCCTCACTTGTAACATTTGAGCATATTTCCAGCACAAAACTTTTCAGAGAACTATGAGGGCAAAAATAATAATAATAATAATAATCATTCATTAATTGTAATCGGGTTAAAATGTTCAATTAATTAGGCCAAATCGCCCAGAAACTGAAGACAGATTTCATGCTAAATTGCAATCACACTCGGAAGCTTTCCTTTTCACATGTGAAAGCTCAATCTAGTCAGCCACTCGGGAGCTCACTCACTGCTGTTGAGGTCGATGAGGAACACCCTCTTGAGGTGTCTGTGATACACCAGAGCAGCGTGGACACGTGAGCATGATTGGTGGTCAATGGTGAAGTCACACATGTCCGGGTTCCTCCCAAACAAATAGAACTTCTTCTCATCAATTATGAGTTTCTACAAAAAAAAACCTTGATTGAATATATAGTATTATGTGTGTAGAAATATGTGTAGAGAAATAAAGCATTTCGTGCAAAAAAAAAAAGGTTGAGAATAGTGATGATTCATTTAAACTAAAACCTGTAAAAAACAAACAAAAACAAATGGGTAAACAAAAATTATATGCATTTAAAATTAACAATTTAATTATGAATACAGCCACTGATCGATCTATCTATCTATCTGATACAAAACTACAAAGTGGGAACAGGCATATATGGGTATTAATATCAATTCATTTTTAACCACATAATTTACACAATTGACTGTGCTCAAAAAATTGCCACAAGTTCATATAGCATCAAAAAATTGTTATAATAAAAATGTCTTTTATTCATGAATACACAGCTAAGCACCCAATCAATCTAATATTCCAAGAAAACCTGACTTTATATCAATATTCAAATTGCTAAACCACATCAGCATCCCACCATCATGATTTGAATGTCAATTTTACATGTCCATGCATGAAAACATAATTGTAACGTATTGGCATGCTGACAATGGTGAGAAAAAAAAGGTTTTTCTGGATATTAAGGCTAATCTATGACATGCAAGTATATAAATTCTATTTTTATTTAAATGATTCAAAATAGCCAGCGATTTTGAAATATCATTATCGGGGAACGGGGACAGTTCTTGAAAGCATATTCAAACATTTAAAAAATGTTACTCAATAATTACTTATGTTATTTTCCAAAGTAACTTTTTAGTAACTTTTACGATGTATTACTGCAGTTACGAGCAGTTACTGTGGTGAAGAAGGAACTGGTGACTACAATTAATTTTTGAAAGTTACTTTTCCAACATTGCCTGGCACACTTGTCTAATCTGAATGACATTCTGATGATGCTATTGCAGCAGATCCTGGTGGTGCGTGGATCAGGCAGCTGATGGTAGCTCAGTTTAGCAGTCTGTAGCCACAGCCAGCAACCTCAACAACATCTGACTAGGCCTCAGGTCAAAGATGTCGTTAAAACACTAAAAATCCAACACCACAAACAATAACAAATGGATTTCATAAGCCCTGTTAAATCTAACAACCCCTTTCTACAATGCAGACATCAATCTGTACTAATTTAAATAGCTTACTGACCTTCTTACTTCCAATCTATAAATTTATCAGATTATTTTGATTGATCAATGAACAGCACCATCCATACACTATAATTTCAGGTGGGATGTTCTGATATGATTTCTGCTGCACTCATCAGAAGTTGGTTTTATGTTTCAGCTCCATGTAATTTGTGTTATTCTAGCATAATTGCTAGGTAATTAATAGGGCTGCACGATTTTGAGAAAAAACCTAATTGCGATTTTTCTGACAAATATTGCGATTGTGATGCAATGCGCGTTCAATACTTTTAAGTGCATAAAACCTAAAATTATGAATAAAATATGTTGTTACTTTTAAGACACAGGGGGTTAAATATTGATGCGATAAAGGTTAATCGTGCAGCCCTAATAATTAAGACTAATAATTTATTCCCTGATACTTTTAATATCTAGCCATTCTTCACTACTCCTTATGCAATACTTCACGAGTTATAATCAATCTATAATATACTGTGTTACAGCAGATTTTTTGCATGAGAGTTTGGAGATGTGGTAATAGGACTAGTAAAGGCAAGTCAAATGCATGTCTCACACAATCATTGTGTGTGAGTTGGTAGCCCAAAATGATTGTCAGTGTATTCTCAAAAGACATGCATGTGCCAGTCATTGTTCCGCAAGGTATAACACAGAGTATGCCTTCACACTCCGAGCTTAAATCTTGTGGTGGTTTCTTGTAGCACCACTCTTACCTGACAGCCACATTCAAACAGACACCAGAGTGCAAGCAGCTCTGGTCCGTAGACAGTCAGGTTAGTATCAAGTGCATAATGAAGGGATGTGGAGCTGCCATGTAACACAAGTCAGCCTCCTCTGCCTGACATATAACTGGAAGGCCATGCATTATGACATGATGACATGGGGCATTGAGAATCTAGTCTATACAACTTGGCCTCGAAATTATACAGACAGAATCCTGCAAACCCTACAACTAAATTACAACTAAAGACAACTCTAAGAGTCATATTTGCGCATGTACACGGTTTTGGAAGTATAACTTAACTTACTTGTTTGGACCAAGCAAACGAACATCCCTTACCTCTACAAGTTTATCTCCCTTTACCACGTCCAGATGGAGACCAGGTGGAGGCTTTCCTGCCCTGAAAAAAATCATCGTGTTTACATTGCTAATGTTAGCTGTGCACACCCGTCCCACAGCAAAAGAATGCTGTTTTTTTATCCAGGTCCCCCAACACTGATCACAAAAGCTTAAGATATCGTTAAAACTAAACTGATAGCTTTAATTGCGTTCCATGTTGTGAGATGACACATCATGACAAAGATCAGTTTACCCAACAAAAAATATTGTGCTCACTGAAAAAACTATAAGTGGTTGATACTCAGTGAATTATCCGAGTTAGCAAGCTAGTTTAACTTTGCTAACATAAACGTTAGTTAGTTACTATGCTAGCATAATACTAGTGCCCCTGTTGTCTCCACAGACACGTTCTCACAGCCCACACGTGTTAATGTCAGTTATAAACAAGAATGTATTTTACACCGATGAGACTCACCACGACGGACATTCAAAATTCGGTATAATTACGCTAGCTTTGGTGTTAGCCATTTCGTTTCATTCTTCCCTCACTCGCACTGAGAATCGAAATGCATGCCGGGATTATTTCAGAAGCGCATATAGGGATATGTAGTTCTCTTGAGACAGTTGATAATAGAGCCTACAGTAAACCAAAAGGTGGGTGGGTGGGTAGATAGATACTTTATTGATCCCCAAGGGGAAATTGAAGATGTAAACCATCTTTTACCTTTTATCTCTAATCTATCTCCATAATGGGCATACATAGGCCGAGTGGTGTAATCATAAACCACATTGGCTGATCAAGTCAACTCCAAACCGTCAAAATCTTTGCTACAAAGTTACTCCTGTGTCGACAGCCGTGATTAAAACATCCGATCAATGTTGGATCCTGAATGCTTTAACTAATGCCCATTGATTTTGTGTTTTCTTCATCCCTCTCTCTCTCAAAAAGCATCTGGATAAAAATCCTAAAAAAAAAAAATCCTAAAAAAAAATCCTAACCTGAATAATGAATGAGAAAATAATGAAATAGCCCATCTTGGTTTCTTCCTCAAGGCAATGGCACGCAAGCAAATCGCTGCAGTGTAAGAATTGGTAGGCTATAGGATTGATGAACAGCCTGACAGACAGTTCTATGGACAGAGCTGTATGCATCTCAAGAATGAATTGCACACTACAAAAAGTGATATTGACCTAAAATTTCGGGTGTAGGTTATTGCAAAAGCCTAATTGTTCAAAAAAAAAAAAATGGCTCTAACAGTCTAGATGGGCTGAATGATGTATTTTCTTTGCTGCCTCAATGACTTCCTCATCTCAACTCAAACAGTTAAAACACTGTATGCGCCCCCACGCAGTAGGCTATCATCACGCCTATGCATAAATCCCGTTGTGCTTGTTCAGTCTCACAGAACGATGGACGGACCAGGGACAGTTTTGTCCCTGCAGGAATTCATCGCTTCCCTGGATCATGCTTCATTGCCCCGGATTCTTCAAGTCTGCTCAGGAGTCTATTTTCAAGGTAGGGTAGACCTATTAAAAAAGAAATAGCCTATAGCAACATCAGAAGTGTTGTGTAAGTGAACTTAAATGGCTATTGTAGTTGGTCTATAGTGTAGCCTAGGCTATATCATGCTTTGTGTTTGCAAAATAGGCTAATTGATATCTTATTAGTGAATAAGGGAAAGCCCAAAATACACACACATATTCACATATAGTGTACACTTGTGATATTATGTTGAGGAAGTTGCAATGGAAATGTGTTAGAGGTTAAAATGTATTGTAGTGTGATTATTTGAAGGTACTAACTAACTAGCCTACATTTGATTATTGCCTACTTGATAGCCTATATTGCACGCAGCCGGACACAATTATAGGCCTGATCCAGTATTCATCCATTTTTTTAGCCTACCTCTAAATTCTCTGCAAAGCATGTTACATTCAGTAATAGAATGGCACTTTGGGTCGCACATTAGGCTTGCGTAACGCATCAGCGCAGGTGCAGAATGCAATATACTACCCCTTTGAATAATCCGTCCAGACTGTTTTTTAAGGTCACTGAATGTCGTCTACGAAAAAGAACCAGTAAAATGAAATGAAACCTAAAAGTCTGCCCTGTTCACTAGTTTTTGCTATACTACTAGTTATGGTAGGCTATATTTTTTTCTTACGTCGGACCGTACATGATTGATTCACACCAAACTTCTCCTTTAAAGTATCATAATAGTCCAGAATAAAATGCTTCCTAGACAATAGTTCATTGTGTTAATAGCATGTCGGATGTCAGAAAATTTTGGCCCCCCCAAAGTTTTTCTAACTAAAAGTGTTTAAAATGGCTGTTATTTGGGTGTGTCCTTGCACTGATATTAAAACTAGAAATGCTTTAGGGTCCGTGTAACGCTTTGCAGTGCTTTGTTCCATTTGCAGAATTCACTTGAAGAAAATGAAAAATTGACTCAAAAAATGCATTATCAGTTTTTCAGGCTACTCAACAAATGGATAAATTAGGTTATTTTTTTAATTGTATCGATTTCCGAATGTGATTCTTGAAACAATGAATACTGAAATATTGAAACTGATTAAAAATTAGCCAATATTCTAATTTTCCATTCCTGCATCCTGTTTGGACGGAACCATTCACGGCGGGGGTGGGTATCCTGGTTCAGGTGGGACTGCTTTCCTAGGCCTATATGCTTAACAGACTGCCTGGAGGCGATCAGGTTTTTCAGTCCCACCTGTAACCTGACCTGGGCTCCCACTTGCGAATTGTTACACCCTAGGCTTCACATGGTTATATAATAGGCTATTGTTGAAACGTCTCAGCACAATAATTTCAGGATTGTAGATGGTCTGAGACAGTAATGAAATGAATGAGTTTATAAATTATATTTTGGTTATACGGTTGATGGTTTGGATGGAGACGTAACCCCCACCCACTCTGAATGAACAAAAGCTACAAACATGCCTTTACACATGATCCATACTTCTCACAAAGCTGCCAGCTTTGCCAACTACAACTACAAATGCAAAGATGCAGACGTCTGTGAATTCACAGAGACGTGAGAAAGGTTATCAATGACGTCTTCACAAGCAAAGGCATAGCCTAATCCGGACGAAACTTCTGGGCTTAAGTGTCCACTGTATGCCAACCCCCCGATCATGGTTTGGTCCTACTCCAAGAGCAAAAATGGAAAATTAAAATATTGAGTCAGTGTTTGACTTTTGAACTTCTGAACTGAACACCACCAGTGTGCTCAATTCAAAATATAAATCTAGTAGCAGTTATCAATTTGCTAAGATATCCGAGAAATGAATAATTGAAGTTTTAAGTCAATTTTTCATTATTTTCCTGTGAAATATACAAATAGAACAAAGCACTGCAAAGCGTTACACGGACCCTTTAGACTACTTCTAATATTTCAGCCCTTATTGCCAAAAACCGAAAACAAAATAAAATGTAACATGTAAAATCAGAACTGAAATGTAAAATAATAATAAAGAACAACAACAACATATAGGCTAGATATAGTCCATGGGCCTGCTTACATTTTACTGTTTGCATCATGCATGCCTGACAGTGTTTATTTGTTTTGTTTTTTCACTTCTACAACATTTTGAAACTTCCTGGTGTACACAGGGTCAGTGTATGAGCTGTCAGGATCTGAGGTATGCCTGTCTACTGGGGACCTTGTTAAGGTCATTGGCCTGAAACTCCAGTCAGCGAGTTGCGTGGATATTGCTACCAACAGCACCTATGAACTTCCCATTGACCACAAAGGTGAGCTTAAACCGGTCGTTGGGGGAAAAAAAACATTGACTCTTTGGACAAAAGGTAGAGCGTGAATGTGCAGGAAATCTAAACCGCAGAAATACTGAGCTGGAACAGGTGGTTGAAAAAACTATAAAAGTCATGTAGTGTATGGAAGAAGGGGAAATCTAAAGTGAATATCCCCACCAAAGGTTGAAAAAATCATGCAGTTGGAAATGAATAACATGTAGTATGTTCTGCATTATGCAAAGTCTTCTGTTAACCAGTAATTTAAACAATTTATTTATATGGTTCTGATGGCCTTTTTGTTAAAGGAGAAATCCGGTGTAAATCAATCCATTGCCCTGTTGGTCTGTCAATATGGAAAATAAATAAGTATGGAAGCAAAAATATATAAGGAAGTATGGAAGCAATATGGAAGTGCTGTCAATATGGAAAAGAATAAGAGAATTCAATACAACACAGACCAAATAATCACCCTGGCAACTAACACTAGTGGATGGAGCACACACAGTAACTACTTTCAGTTTTATTTTGCTATGCCCCTATTTCACTAATTTTACCATATCATTTACAGAAGTATAGGGAAGTTTAGTTCTTCCTTAATGCTTAGTCATAAACAAAATATTAATTAGTGTTATTATTAATAATAATTAACCTTGAACTACACTCAAGAGAGTGTGCTGTGCTCTGCAGACCCTAATGAGAAACCCTCCCCAGCTGAAAACATATAGCTAGTGGCTGCTTTTGTTTGGCTTGAATTGGTTTCACCCAGTACTTTATGCACGTTTAAGATATGTACAGTTTTCTGTGAACTTATGGTGGCTGATCTAGTGTTTTTTTTGGCCATATACGAGGCATTTCCAACTTCTACATTGACTCTTCTTCCATATTAATGTATCTTCTCCAGCAGTGTCCAGTTTACTTGACATGCAAGGGCAACCTAAACTTTACCAGGTTAAAGGAGAAGTGATTCAAACCCTGTTGGTTTTCACAGGTCTGTTTAACATGGTGGCAGAAGACATGCCATACAGCTCGTTGGAGGAGATTGTAGGCCTGCTACCTGTGGGTGTTGACACTATAGGCACCTTCTCGTTTGTCAGCTGCTCTGAGTTTACCATCGACAACTTCACAGTGGCAGCTGGACAAGTGCTGACCGTGTTATCATCCGAGGCGGACTGTGTCCGTTGCCAGGTGGTGGGGTCGGAGGCTTCAACGGCAGAGATTCGTGTTCCCCTGAAGTACTATGGGACGTTCTACGAGTGCCAGACCAAGCACGGCTACTCCCTGCAGGAGATCCTGTCCTCTTCGCGCCTCCGGTGCCGGCGATTCCGCAGCTTCAAGGCCAAAGCCTGCGGGGGCCCGCTCATCTTCACTCCCATCTATCAGATTCAAGCCATCATGCACAGTGAGTGTGGAATGCTCTCTACCTCAGTCTCCATGTGAGAAGTGAAGTGTGAAACCCTGTACAACACTTACTTGTTGTACTACTTACACCACTTCTTCTTTCGAAGTTCATTACGTGGGTTGCTTGGTGTCATTGTAGCTAGTTATGACTATCACAAGTTTTCTCATTTGATTGTTGGTTTGTGCAACAATCTTTCTGCAGTTAAAATAATGTGTTAGAGTTGTAGAGGTCTGTGATTATAATGGCTAATGGCATGAGAAGATTATGGTTCTCAGTGTATGGTCTTGTAAATTAACATTTTTTACTTGTCTGTGATATAAAATGCCTGTAATTCAGTGCTATTCGACTACATCAACCAAGATATGTACTGAACTGTAAAGCTGAATTTCACTTCCCTTATATCTTGCTCCTTTTGCACTGCACAGTGAGAAAAAATGTTGTCAGCTTCCCCTCGAGCCTGGAGGTGGATGTGGTCGATGTGACTAATGACTCTTTGAATGTGGAGTTCGTCAAACCACTTACTTTGACAGAGGTGAGCAGCCAGCCGTCTGATTCCTTCCCCACTGTGGCCGAGGTCTTGGAGGCTCCAGAAGGCTCGCGCAACTTCTTCAACTGTGACTGGCACTCGCAGCTCCAGCAGGGTCAGCGGCTGGTTCTGCATGGGCACAGGAAATCCAACATGGTTCTGGCCTCCACACCCAAGGGCCGCAAAGCCCAGCAGTACTTTATCATCAGGGGTAACTACAGCGGACGTCTCCGGCGCAAGGCCCGGGAGTTTGGCACAGTGTACGAGCTGTCCATGGCGGCATGCCGGGTTGGCGCCGGTGAGCTGCGGGTGAGTGTCACACGGAACTGCGAGGCAGTGGAGGAGGAGGGTCTGCCTGAGCTGGATATCGGGGACCAGCTGGAGGTGCTGGCCTGTGAACGGATAGAGCTGCCTGCCATTGGGGAAGATGGGAGGAAGCAAAGTGTGGAGGCACTCAAGTGCAAATGTATAGTGGAGGATGAGGAGGAGGAAGATGATGTAGAGGAAGATGAAGATGGGGAAAGGCAAAGTAAGAGCAGCAGGGAGGACATTATCCATTTGCCGCTTTACATGAGTGCCCAGTTTGTGGAGGTCCTCACAGACAAGAAGAAATACACCATGGCCGAGCTCTTGAAAGATTTCCTGCTACCGCTGGATGTTAAGGTGGTCTCACAGGATAGCAACCTGGAAAAGGACCCTCTGTCTGGGCAACCGGCCCTCAGGTTGGAGGAGTCATTGGTGGAGCCCACCGTTCTTGCTAGCCTGCTGGAAAGACCAGAGCGCTGTTTCGAGCTGCCCACACAATGGCTGCAAATGTCTGTGTCCTTCACGTCAGAGACCCTGCCTTGGCCCAAGGATCAGTGCCCCAAACTGAGCCAGGAGACGGTCACTGAGGTCAAAGAGCATTTCTACTATGAGTTCCGCAAGCTCACCAACACTGATGCCACCCCACCACCTAGGCCACCCAAAAGGAAGACATCCGTGGGGAAGCCGAGGAAGCCTGCCAAAGGCAACCTGCAAACTGCTGCCCCAGCAAAGAACAGAAGCCTGTCCAGTAGCTTCTGCCAGCTATCAGTAGGGAGTGAAAATAAATCAAAAAGGAGCCCTGCCCCCCTACCACCAATGGTAATTCTCTTCTCTCTCTCTCTCGGTCATGTAGGCCCATTTATGCATTGACCTTGAGGAAAAGATAAAAGTCATAGTGGACTATTTGTAATTTAAGTAAAGTTGGCTATGTAGGCCCAAGTACTTGCATTAGTTCTCAACATATTCCAAACTTTGCATTAAACTTCCTCAAATAAGGGGTGGATATTGATTGTTTTTTTTACCAAAATCAATGCCATTGTCGATTCTGCCTATTGGCCCAATTATTAATTCATTATTTTCAGTATCAGCACATAGGTCAGTCTGTGCTACTAAGATAACCACAGCAACTTATTATAATCAGGAAAATGACATCTGCACTCTCCATTTCATTTTTATATTCAGAAAGGTTCAGTGTCCCAATAACAAGCTGGCAAGCTGAGCAAGTTTTGATAATGTCAAAAGGATGTTGATTCCAGTGAATTTAAGCATCTGATCTTCAGTTGACTTGCCACGCTGCCTAGATTGAAGGCCAGATCCCTACTGTCATTGGCTATATCAGGCCTATTCAATTGGCGGCCCGCAGGCCACACGCTCCAGCCATAGAAGTAAAACATCATTCACGAGCCTCCAGAACATAATCGTTTTACAGTATAATTAAAGTTTGTGCCGATTTGAAAAGTGTCATTACAACTTGTTAATGACTGCTGAAAATGCGTGGCCCAACTTAAGATCTTGGTTTTGAAATGTGGTCCAGATAAAATTTTAATTGAATAGCCCTGGGCTATATCATACTCTAACAAAGCAGTTTTCCAGCTACTCTAAATAGTTTTGTCAATTTGTCATGCTACTGGTCAAGAAGGTGTTCTGCTATACATGTGAAAAATTTTCTACAAAGGTAGTTTCTAATACACACACACACATATATATATATATACAAATATATATTTTCATATAAAATGATAAGTAAAGATGTCTAACCCTGTTATGATATTTGGAGGAAGATGTGATATGATCTAAAGTTGTGATGGCAAGATGAGGCTTTGCTGAAGCTTTTCACCAAAATGTGTTGCAAAAAGGTTAATTTCTCAATGCCTCATATGAGCTTCAAATACTCACTAAGGCCATGTAGGAGTATATAAATATATATATATATATATTCAACAGGAAAAAAAATTGCACCATGCTTATGTAAGGTAGATTATTCTTGCAAACTCTAGAGAAAGGATGCACTCTCATAGCGAGGTGCTGGCTAGGAAAATTAAAACACAAAATTTGTGTAAACTTTAGAGGAGTGTGTGGCCATTAATATTAGTCTTAAGTTAGCTGGCATGTCACACACAGCTTGAAGTACAAATTCCTGCATCGTTTCATTTGTTAAAGAAACAGCCTGCTCAAGCATGAGTGGGTGACATTTAACATTTGTGCTTTTTTGTTTTGCTTTTAGAATCCTGATGATATACCCCCACCAATTATTTCAAGAAAACCAAAGGAAAGTGGAGCAAGCTTATCTCTGGCAAATACCTATGTGAGGGCACCTGCTAAAGGCAGAGGTTTGTAATCTTTCAGTTACATTTTCTTGCTCCACAGCACCTAACCGATTTGGCACCCTAGTCCATAGACAAGTACTACTGGCTTTGATAAACCACACACCCATCATAAATCAGCCAATATAGAGGCAAGGTTTGCCGACAGCGACCATCTACCTATGTCTTATCTGGAACAACAAAAATAGTCTGGGAATAGACACTGGCATTAATGCTGTGAATAATACAAAAAAAAATGCATGACTGATTTTATTATTCAGACGTCATTACCACCAAATGTGAGCGTCTTTAGAAGTCCATATTCCCCACCATTTAAAACTTTTTGAAAATCTCTTGTGCCTCCTCCAGCCAAATCAAGAAATAAGTCAAACAGTGACCATGACTACGAGTCCGTGGAAGAGACGGTGCGGAATGCCCAAGAAAGCATCATGTACTACTGATGTTCAAGAAGTTACAAGTCAGTTGGTTCTTTTTCCACCTGCTTCAGCAAGCACCTTCCAGAGCTCTCTGTGTGTGTACAAACCAGCCAAATATTTAGCCAAGCTGTGGAAGGACAGCCAGTGGTGTAAAAATGTACTGGTTTACTGTAAAGCCAAATATGCATGCTATTAAATGAATTGAAATGTGTTGTGTGATGCAGACTGATTGTAGTTTTTGTGTAGCATATCCAATACCTAAGAAAAGTACAACTTATTTATTTATTTAAGAAACAATTTTATTGATTTGTTTAATAGACAAACAAGAACATTTACAGAGAACATTTCACCAAGTAACCTTATGAGTAATGTTTCCTTTTTTGACTTCCATTATAAAACATATGACCTTAACTAGCTGATGTTTCATTTATTCTCAACTGTCCAAACAGCTCAGGAAACTCACAACAGGTGCGCTGGTTACCTTTTTAGAACCCACGTGGGGTGATGGGGCAGAAAACCTGACGGTTCAACCTGATGGTTGTGGTTTCAGTGGCTGACTGCTCATAGCTACAAACTAACAGCGTGTTACTTTTGCAGCACAGGAGAGAGGAGACGCAGAGTAGGGGGACCAAAGTGCTGTAGATCAAAGTGAGAAATAGCCCTAGACCTCATTGTCAGTTGATCTGAAGTGGTCTTCGTCGATGGTGGAGAAAATGTGTCCCTCGTTACTAAGGAAGTCCACCACTTGCCTGTGAACCCAGAAAGCCCACAGTTGAACATATTAGTGTGTCCCCCTTTTTCTATGCACTTTAAATTTACAACAGAAAGGGCAGTTACAGCATAGTTATTCTAATTCACAGAATAATTCTAATTTGTTGGTGCGCACAGGCACGCCAACTGTACCTCGAACTAAATTGAAGTTTCATGACAACAATGACTGGCCAGTTACACCAACATACTTAATTTTGGGGACGTCCTAAGAGCTACACTTAATCATTTATACATGGAAATCTATAAGGATGTGTTAAAGTTTAGGGACTAAAAACAGGAAAATAAATCCCTTACTTCAAAGTTAATGAATAATTGTGATTTGAATATTTGGCTTTTTAAATATAGTTTTTTTAGTATAATAAGCCTAGACTAAATGAACTTAAGATAGAATGTAAAGTACTTGGCTTTTTACAGGTTGCTCACTAGTGTCCAGACTGCAGGTCAGATTGCAAGGTTTATTTCATGCAGTGGTTGACCATGTACACCCTGCTTTTGACCACAGAAATGGAGAAGTTGTCTTGTGTGACAAAAAGCATCATGCGACAAAGTGTGCTCGGACAGTGCATTTTTAAAAATTGGGAAGTTGATAATTGCTAACAGTATTTCAAGGAAGTAGTATAATTAGAACATAACCAACCAGCTTCATACATCTTTCATTCAGTTATAAGGTACACAAACAAATAAAGTGTGTAAATATTAATGCATTGTTCAATCTCAACTCAAGCTCAGGTCTTTCTTTTTTCTGGATATGATGCCTCTGGATTATTTCTACAGTACAAATGCAATTGCCATTGGCAGCTTGTTTCGCATTGGTTCCCACTTTTTGGGCAACAGAAATGCTCTATAACGGCAGCATGGCTCGCGAAATTGAATGTAGCGTCACAGGAAGTATGGGTGGGCCCAGGATAACGCTGAATATGTTATCAATTATTAACAATTATAATAATATTTATAGCTTACATTCCTATCCAAAATATATGCTTTGTCATGCATTTAGTTCTATTTCATTTCCCAGAAATATTTGCATGGTGGGGTCTGTGATCTGCCCCTCCCCAGAAACATTTGAGGAAAGTAGATGTCCTCTCCTGCATTCAAGTGCATTTGAAAAGATTACAGCTTACTTAATAGAGGTAGGCTAAACTGGCGAGATGCTTCAGAGTACCCAAGTAGTCAAACAAAGATATTTTTTTATATACTGGCGGTAAATAAGCTTGTGTTGAAGGTAGTGCAGAAATGAGTCCATCCATTAACATACCCCACTGCCACAAGATCTGTTTATCTTAGCCAAGTATCATACACATTGATGTGAGCCAAACTTCACTTCACACATT
This sequence comes from Limnothrissa miodon, assembly GCA_017657215.1. Classification (NCBI taxonomy): domain Eukaryota; kingdom Metazoa; phylum Chordata; class Actinopteri; order Clupeiformes; family Clupeidae; genus Limnothrissa; species Limnothrissa miodon. The sequence continues at coordinate 175,556 of JAGFZM010000141.1, forward strand.
GCTCAGCTCAGGTTACTGAACACAAGCTATATTATTTTGTTCTTTTAGGTTGTACTTTGCTATTTATTTGGAAGTGGGGGACTAACCCCAAATTTTTTTTAAAAAGTAGATGGCTCCTGCATTCATTGGGATATTCCTACAGTAGATATTGGAAAAGTCACAAGGAAAGCACCAACATGAAAACCGCTTTGCACCTCTTAGGAAGGGTTCAGTGACTTGGAACTGTTTCACTCTGAGTAATAAGACGAACGAGAGGATTTGGAGCAGAGAGCAAACAGCAGCCTGGCAGCTTACGCTGTGGAAATTGGACATTGAAAAGTCCATTCGCTGCTCTAAATTCTTTTGTTATTCTTCCTAGCAACAGGGGTCTGTGAGCTTGAACACCACAGGTATGGATGAAGGTACTCCATTGTACTCACCTGATGACGTTAATGTTCATGCCGCTGAGCCTCTGCTTGAGCTCCTGGATGCTGATACCCTGTGGCTCGGGACAGCTCTTGATCAGGCACAACACCTAACAAAGCAAGCACACAGAGCACAGGTCAGCATGGGCGGAGGCTACCACACACCAACTGTGCATTTTAGTAGGTGAAAGCATACATAATATTCCTTCATCATAAAAATAAAAGAAAACATGTGCAGGTATCACAAACATCACACAAATTAATTTAAATATGCACTTGGACCTTAAATATGGCTGTGGACCTTAGCACAGCTGCTAACGTAAGGCTGTGGACTATGGCCACAATCAACAAACTATTCTCTATCTACATTTACAGAGGGTGAAGAATGAGGCTTTGTTTGAAGCTGTAACCTTTTAGGCAAAATTTCTAGAAATCTCTCGCCTGGCTTGCGCGACAAAGCTCATGGGAGCTTAGTCTGGCCATCCTACAGTACTAAACGTCTTCTGGGAGGCGTGCTTAACCTGCGTCCATCAGATGCCTCTGTATACTACTTGACGAATCTACAACCAATCAGACAACTCATTCCGATGACGTATGCGTAAGCTCGTTTCTCATTGGTGCCCACAGATTTGGGAAAAATAATTCCTCTAAAACGGCAGCCTGGCCAGAATGACTTGCTCGGGAAATTGAATGTAGCGTCACAGGAAGTATGGGCGGGCCCAGGCTAAGAAATCTCAGCTTCAAATGTTCACTACTACCATCTAGTGGTGAAAATTGTATGAAATCATGGTAAAACTGAAGGAATGTTAATTATGTGTTAATGTTAACAATAGGCCTATGTGTTAATTAGAAGCACAGTCTGTAGTCTTCTTAAACTAGTCTGATGCACTGCCTTGAAGGAGAAATCTAACAGGCCAAACGGGCAAAAACTTCCAGTATTGTTAGAAGTCACACTCCACCTCAACTTCTCTGTCTCTATCCATTGCCAAAAACCCTGCCATGTCTCTTCATAGCCTATGTCAAGATGTGCGCCAAAGTCATACACCATCCTGGAACAGTTACTCTTCAAACAAGGCCTCTAACATCATGTCCTGTGACCTCTCCATAGACATATGCTTTGATATAGGGCGTCACCACCCAGTACCCCCACCAGTAACTCCAAGACAGTGGCAGGGTTCATCTTAGCTGGGGTGCTGAGTATGACTACAATGCAACAGAAAGGGGACACTTTAGGGCTCACCTGATTCTGACTGGCACTCAGTCCGTTAGATGCCATCGAGTTGGCACCGGAGTACCCTCCTCCCATGCCGCCTCCGGTGCTGCTCATGCCAGTAGTGCCCATGTTGGACATGGGGTATGAGCTCATGCCACCACCTCCACCACCACCGCTTGTCTGAGAGAAGAGTGTTTTTGTTTTTTTTTCTCTATGCTTTCCTACATTCCAGCAGATCAGGGCAAATAGTCATAGTACATTTACATTACCACTAAACCTAAATGAATCAATTATCACTCAAAAGCAGTTCCCTCCCAAAAAAGACAAATGCACGTTTTAGCAATACTGAAATGTACATTCACATGGACACCACTGCATTTCCAATTTTGAAATAAAGTGGAAATGGTCAGGGAGCAGGACGAGAGTCAGCTTGAAGACCAAGTAGAGTGCTATTCTCACCATGCCCTGTGGTTTGCTCAGCTGCATGTGAGCATGCACCACCTCCAACATGTGTGAGGTGATCTCATTCATATCCTCCAAAGGCCTCACCCGAAATGCTACCAGAGAGCGATTGTTCTGAGAGAGAGAGAGACAGAGAGAAAGAATTTATTTAAACTTGAAAGAAGAAAAAAAAAAAAAAGTGTTACCTCACAGATGCTAAGCTACAGAGCCACCTGTTCTTACCTGGAAGGATCTGAGATTTCCAGAGACTTTGACGTAGGTCCCTGGGGGAATGACGGTGCTGTCCACACTAGGATCCTAAGGGTCAAAACAATGCATGATTTAAAGACCACAGGTAACTCCCCACCATAACGGTTCCTAGTTAAGCAGGGCAATATCACTAAATTACATAACATTTCTAAATGCTATCCATCATGCATTTAAGAAACACCTTTTACAGTTACTACAACTACAAAAGACTGGATATTGCTATATGCCTACATGTATTTATGAGCTTGTATCTCTCTCATGTACTGCTCATTTGCACATTTCATGACACATATTCAGTCCTTTCACAGGCTGCCTACTGTGTGGTCATATACAGATACGAGGGTAGATGAGGGGAGTAAGCAGGAAGAGGGCATGTTTACTTTCAAAATACAGAGCGCACACAAGCTTAAAGCTAGTCTGGTGCACCATACATTGACTGCCAACATACGATTTTAACATGCTTGCTTTAATATCAGGCATGTTAACGGGTCTGGGGTCAAAAAGGTGAGAAACGGGAGGGGGCTGTACAGAAGTGTACAATGCGAGACGCGTTGTGTGTGCACGTGTGTGTGTATGGGGGGGGGGGGGGGGCTTAATGTTGGACGGACGGAATATATTGAGCTCACACTGCTGTTTAATTTAGAGCCCAAACTGTAAACCACTCTCTTTACTGTGTTCACATCAGAAGTTAATAGACAAGACGCGTTGTGTGTGTGTGTGTGTGTGTGCACGTGTGTGTGTATGGGTGAGGGGGTGAATGTTGGACGGACGGAATATATTGAGCTCTGTTAACCCACACTGAGTAGATATTAATATTACTAATCAAACACGAAATAGTTATAGTTTTCTTTTCTACCAGCTACACTGCACTGACATTTGGCCAGTGTTAAAGAGCAGCTGGATTCTCTAAAATGGTCACCAGATGCCAGAATAAATACTGATTTAATTTAGATTAGTTTTGTGGTGTCATGGAAGTGAACAACACTACAGTTTTGACCAATCACTGTTTCTCACATTTGGGTAACCACTGGAATACCAGATATCATTTCACACATCTGTTTAATTTAGAGCCCAAACTGTAAACCACTCTCTTTACTGTGTTCACATCAGAAGTTAATAAACCTGTAAAACAGCAAGAAGTAAATTGACTTTTAAATGGTGACAAGCAACAAAGGCAAGAGCAGAGAATAAAAACACTATTAACAAAGCAACTTTACACTACAGCTTAGTTGCTTATTATGGTCTTAAGGCTTTCCAGCCACCACTGTGGTCTCTCACGCTGAAAAAAAACTTGCGCCAGTCAATAGATGAAGGCAGAACTGTACAACGCGAGACGAGTTCGCCATTGTTTAAATGGCTCGAATTCATTATATTTTATGAATCAATTAATAAAATTACTGCCGACCAGTGTTTCTGTTACGTAGGCCTATTGTTAAAAACAAGCTAACATTATTAACAATATCGAGCAAGGAGCTAATCATTCTCACCGGAGCTTATCATGGTGTTCAAGGCAAGTTGTAGCGAACAGTTCTAAACCCATGTCAAGATAGGTCATCAGAAAAAAACACAACGTAGGCTTTCTAACTCTCAAAAAACGCCCAAATAGAGTGTGTTCTGTTTTTGAAATCCATCTGACGTGAACAAGGATTTTCTCTATACGGCGCCATTGAGTTCATCTTGCAATCAGTTAACGGCGTGTTCAAATCCAGTGGGGAGATGAGGTTGCCAGGTCAATCGATACAAACAGGTGACTTTGCGGCCTGAATCAATGGAATATTCGGAAGAGAGAACTGGCAACCAGTAGTGGATTGTACCAGTTGATCTTGATTACATACAGTCTATGGGTCCACAATGGAGCTGTTCAGTGACGTCATCTGCTCACTCGACCCCCCCCCCCCCCAAAAAAATCTCCTCGGATCTGCACGATTCACATAAACGGCCCATTTTGATTTCAAAACTGCGAATTTCGCCGAAAGGTGAGGGATTGGCATGCCTGTAATTTTACACTGATTTGCATGAACTGAATGTGAATGCACTCTTAACAGAGGACTGCCATTGCTTCTTACAACAGCATGAATAACACAGGTTATGTATTGGCTGCGCAGGCTGCAGATGGAGAACGCCAAGGCGAAGTTACCATGAGACAGGCTTGTGCCAAAGATTCTTGAGCGTTACGCAAATCTTTGCTTGTGCCGTGTGGTGAGTGAGTATGCAAGGCGTCTCCTGCTTGTGCCCTGGGGCTTATCTAAAGCTGTATCCAGAATGGTTTGCATCACCATATCAGAAAATAAAATTGCATCCTCATACACGCTTTTACACCTGTGATGAACTTGTCCCCTCCACATAGGAACGGGAAACATCCCGAGACACAGGTCCCGTGGCCATTCATTCACCTGCCATGTAGCAACTTCATTGCACTGCACTTGACTCCACTGATGCACTACTATCTGCTAGCACTACACTCTTTAAGGTTTCTTCTATGTAGCTTGATCGTTATCCTCCTTTGTAAGTGGTTTTGGATAAAAGTGTCTGCTAAATGCATAAATGTTAATGTGAAAGACAGTTTAAAGCATGGGATCTATTCATCGCCTTTAGGCTGCTGTAAATCTTTCCACACTGGGAGTGCAAAACTGGTAGCAACAGTTTTTCTATGGTTCAAAATAAAAGAAAATATAATAATGTAGACGTTCCAGTCTTTACTGGCCAAATATACATTGTTATGACTATCTATTGAAGGTGAAAAAAAAAAAAAAAATACTCATTTGTCGATCAGTTTTTACCTCTGTGTCCACCCACTGCTTTACATCCATGGGAGCAGCAGTCATGTCATCCACTATGTACTGGATGTTAGTCATGGATTTGTCCATGCTTCGAATCACCCCAACTATTGTGACCTAACACACAAAATACAAGAGGGTTACGCAACATAGGAAGAGAGAAAGCCAGATGTATGCTGTGCCAATCATTTAGCACAAGTATGGAATGACGAATGAGAGTGCTGAAGCAAGAAACCTTCACTAGTAAAATATCCTTCAGCGCTCTGAGCTCAATGACTCAATTCACCTACCTGAGCAATCTCCACCTCACCAACTCTGAACACATCCTCTGACTGGACAGCAGACTTGATCTGAGACACCGTACAGGGGATGATGTGTTGAGCTCGCATCCTCTTTAAAAAAAAAAAAAAAAAAAAAAAAAATGATGAGGAAAGCAAACACATGGCACATTAATCACCATCACTTTGTAAATTGTTTTTGGGAACTGTACAACATAATGTTTGCAAATAGCAGCTGGTGGAAGTGATCCATCATGATGATGCAAACAAATCTATGCTGTGAAAGAGACCCAGGGTGGACCCATCAAATCTTACCCCTTTCCTCTCTCCTCCCTGAGAGGCTGAAGGTGAACCAAATCCTCCTGGAGACTGAGTGTATCCTCCACCCATGCTTTCTCCATAACCTCCTGAAAGGACACAGATACACACGTTATTCAAAGTTATACGTTATATGAACGGTTTCACAATATCTGCAATGCATCTGTAAGGCCAAGAAACAACTACAAATTACAATAGGAGTTTGCGACAGCCAATCACAAGCTGACACCGAATAGCATAATGAGCCATTTCAATGCTAACCTTCAACGCCGTCTGACGTTAAAGCAAAAGAAATCGCCGTATGCCCCAAAACTACAAAAGCTAAAACCAGTTCACTAACGTTACATACTATATCGAATCATCAGTTCAGTGCATAATCATTATTCACTTGGCTTTGTTTTAGGGCTAGCGTTAACGCTATGTATGTTAACTATGTAACGTTAGACATGTAGACGTTTATGTATGTTTTCAGCAAGTCCGAAACCTGCATTATTAGCATACACATTGGTTCTGCTTCTAATATTGACATAATCAGAAGAAATATTTTAATATATCTGATGTCAATAACGTTAGAATTTGCCTAAACTTGCCCGCGACTTAGCTTTCTAAGATTGCACCACAAACACAGCAATGACGACATTAAACGGATGTTTTGAAAAGGTGCACATCTCAAACATAAAATGAGTACACAAAACATGCACAATGTGTTCACCAAATAACCTAGCAAAAACTGATTGCTAAGGTAAACCAGCCCAGTTCGCGTACTAACGTTAGCTAGCTAGACTTGCCAAGTAATGTTACTTTGTTAACCTTAGCATGCTTTGAAGCAGTAGAATGTGACATACTTACCATGATTATACATTTTAATACAGATGAACGAAAGAATAAGGGTAAACGGTGATAGTTCGCACTGCTACTTTTCTCCCAAACCTGAGCTTTTTGCAAAGTGACTGACACAGTTCCGCGCGCAACAGGATTCTTTCAGATGCGCATGATATTTGCCGCGAAATCTACCGCTCTTCGGGCTTAGTGTATTTCCGCTTCTTCGTCCAATCAGAAGTGCTCAGAGTCCCAGTTATTTCTTTCCTGTCAATGATATTAGGCCTTGATCAGACTAAAGCAGGCCTTATATAAAATTCAGTAATTAAAGCAGTCCGATGAATTAATTTGAAGATAATCAAAATTCCCAGCAGCCCACTTTTGTTTTTACCTTAAATAAAACCCATGTGATAGCCAATCATGCCGTCATGTGACGTTTTTTGCATTTTCAGTTGCATGACGCACAAAATGAAAACTCTACAGAAGAAAAATCAAATGTTTCTTTTGTATATAATTAAAATAAATGTGCGTGCCGCGTTTGAAATTACGTTGCCACAGCCTTTTTCTGCGGCCGTGGCAGAACGGGTGCGCAATTCTAAGATAGTGGTCTGCACAGTGACAAGAGTCAATGTCTATTAGTGGTACGGTAGGCTAAGGCTATACGTGGCTCTTATTCGGATTTCGCTGTGACGACCGACCACATGGCTCCTGTTCGTTCGTGTTTCATACAAAGCTTACTTATGGTCTTGGTTTTCAGGAGTAGTGAAGCACTGACAGGTAAAAGACGGCCACTGATTTTCTGTAATAATAAAGTGCGTATTTGCAATAGTTATTTATCTTTTTAAACATAAACACGCCAAGTCTGCTACACCAAACCAAGTCAGATGTTTATTTTGATTAGGGCTACAGTCAAATAAATGACCCACGTTCTCTGTATTTTGTAAGGCTGTGTTTGTTTCTTATTCAGGGAACTTTTGGCACATCACTGACCTTCACTGGGACCCCTCTTACAAGTGGGATGCCGACCCAACATCTGTGTGTAAATCCAGCGGTAGTCGACCGGTACAGGGGGCAGGAAGATTTGGGGACTACGTCTGTGACTCACCATGGGACCTCATCAACTCCTCAATATATGCCATGAAAAGTATTTTACCTGATCCCGATTTTATCCTTTGGACTGGGTATGTAGCCTACAATAGATTACACACAAAAACTGAGAAAGTTTAAGCATGTCATAGGCATTGTGTTTTAATGTTCTAAATATGTCACCCTATTACTCATGTATTGTTGCTTAAACTATCCATAGAGATGATACCCCTCATGTGCCCAATGAGGACCTTGGGGAAGAGGCAGTTTTATTTATAATTGGAAACCTTACCCAGATTATCAGAAAGGTTTTCCCAGGTAGGCTGGATTGCACTTGGTAGGCTAAATTGCTAAAGATTCAGATTGCAAAATAATTTGAAATGTCATGCTGTGTTTCTTTCAGACACAAAAGTTTATTCTGCGCTGGGTAACCATGACTACCACCCAAAGAGCCAGCTCCCAGGGGAACAAAATTATATTTATAATCAGACTGCAGAGATGTGGAAACAGTGGCTTGATCCGGAGTCTTACAATCTCTTCAAAATAGGTATGATCTGAACTGCGAACAGAATATGTGAGACAGCACGTAATCAATTCAGGTTATATATTGAGTTGGGTTTTGTGTTTAAATAACCCTAACAAGGGGTCATATAGCTCTAGGGGGGGTTATATAGCTCAAGGGGTTATATAGTTCTAAATGGCTATATCAAGATAACAACTCTTGTATCATATAAAGATAAGGATTGTTATTTTTTATATACTATAGGCCTACACAACGACTTAATCCATTCAGTTGATATGGGCAAATATAAACACTGACTGATTTGTCGAAAACTGTAACTGGGATGTCCAGAGGAAATCATGGTATAGGGTCTAGTCTCTGACTAGACAGCAGAGGCAAAATGTCACACAAAAACCTAAAAAGGCCTGTGGTGACACAGTAGATTAAACAAAAATGCATAAAATTGCCTATTTATTCAAGCAAAATAGTTCAGCTCTGCTTTTAAACTTCACTAGGAAATAAAGTAGCCTTATAGCCATAACACTTTTACCACCATACATGTTGAGTTTCCTGACTGTTGCCTGAAGTCATAAATTCATTACCCCCCTCCCATCTCTTTTGTTCTTTGTAGGTGCCTACTACACAGAGAAACTGTTGAATAGACCTGGATACAGGATTCTGGTGCTTAACACCAACCTTTATTATGACCAGAACAATGCGACTCAGGATATTGCAGATCCAGCAAACCAATTTGAGTGGATAGACAAAGTGCTAACAAATGCAGCCGAGCAAAAGGAGAAGGTGTGAGCCTATACTTTTCTTTTTTTGTTAAGAAATGAAGAGCCATGGAGAACTTATCTTGACTGTATTTGACTGTATTTCTTTCCTTATCAAAGGTGTACATTGTAGGACATGTTCCTCCAGGGTTCTTTGAGAAAAAGAGGGGAAAGATGTGGTTCCGCCCAAACTTTAATGTTCGCTATCTGGAGCTAATTCAGAAGCATCATGCAGTCATCATGGGACAGTTTTTTGGCCACCACCACACTGACGCTTTCCGCATGTTTTACAGTCAAGATGGTAATTAACCAATACTCCTCAGCAAATGGCTATAGGCCTTGTTTCCATTACCTGAGCTACGCTTAATGCTATGTTTAATAGTCAGAAGATCTATCCTTATTGTCTTTCCTTTGAAATCTAAGGCCAGAACCTCTATTTTCAGGTTTTCCTATTGGCGCCATGTTCCTGACCCCAGGTGTAACACCGTGGAAGACCACTCTGCCAGGAGTAGTTGACGGAGCCAATAATCCTGGCATTCGCATCTTTGAATATGACACAGACTCCCTTGTTGTCAAAGTATGAGAGCATCTTACACATTTTGCATTGGATACGGTTGTGCTGGGCGGCATTTGTATGGGGAATGGGTTCCCTCCCTGCTTCCGCATTATTATTTTTTTGGTCATGGAAATATATAACCATCTCATTCATTCTTTGACACTGATATACAGCAATTGTAAATGCAGACTACAGCCAAGCACAGACAGTTTTTATCTACAGATGAAACGAGCTGTAGAAATGAAAGAAAGGGAACAAGAATAGTTGTATTTCATTGATCGATAATTGAGAAAACAAACAGGTTGATGGCCTATAAAAATTGAGAATGATGTGAATTTTTTTGTGGCAAAAACTGTGCTCTGAATTGCAGAACAGAACAGAAATTGAAAGCAGAACCAAAAAGATTGAACAAATTACTCAGTCACCACAAAGTAAACAAGCCTGTCTAGAGTGTCAAGACTTAAAGCGCAAAGTGAAGAAAACTGAAAGTGTCCAACAGGTTACAAACAGCCAATTAAAACTAAACTAAAAAAAAGAAAGAGCTAACAAAAAAAACAAACAAACAAAAACAAATTGTCAGCCTCCAGCCTGACTATGTGGATTACAAAATGTTTTGAAACCATCTCTCCCTTTGACTTCCTTTTTTATTTCACCACTTACACCCTGCTGATGTGCAAAGTAACTAAATAACATTAACCGATTGAACGCTATTTTTATTCCAGGACATGGTCACCTACTATCTGAACCTAACCTATGCCAATATCGCCCGGGCAAGATGGGAGAAAGAGTACCGCCTGACAGAGACCTTCCGTGTGCCGGATGGCTCTCATACCTCCATGAACTTGGTCCTGGATCGCATGGCGAAGGAATCCTGCATCCTGCAGAAATATTACGATTTAAACTCTGTCAGCTATGACTTGACAGTCTGTGACGCAAACTGTCGCATTGATCATGTCTGTGCCGCCAGGGCTATTGATAAGGAGGAGTACGACCAATGTGTGAGAGATAAAGCGCCTTTTACTGGCCTATTTGTGACAATGCTTCCAGTCATGTCTGCCATACTGAGCATTACTTGGACAAGCTTGTAATGCTTGAAAGGACTTCCAGGCCTGTTTCATTGATTTGTATTGTTGATCCAAGATGCTCTATGTTATCCTAAAGGTTTGTATAACGCAAAATGCGACGGACATGTAAAATGCTATAGCCACTGCTCTAACTACTAGGGTGAATTGCTATTTAACACTACTAGGGTAAATTGTTATACAGCACAATTATGTCTAATTGTACCCTGTGCTGTATCAATCAGCTAGCAATAATGCATATATGTACCACTGTATCAAAGCCAGTCAGTGGTGGCTTTCAAAGTAAAGCTTTAATATCAGTCCCTAATTTGTTAAAAAACAAACAACAAAAAAAGATAATTGTATTGCTTTTGCATTATTTATCTCACCATATTTACTGTAAGAAATCCCTAAATTAAACAAAATATTACAAAAATGAACTCAACAAAGAGAAAACTCATGCCTAGACAGTAGTAAATGCCTTTCTTGCAGATGATTCTTTAGACGTGAAAACAAGTCCTATACTAAGTCCCAAGGTATGTTCAATACGACAGGCTTGTTAAAAGACTATACTGAGCCATTATGTTCAGCTTGTGTACATAAAATGACCTTTTAAACCTTTGATTTAAAAGCTCTATAAAGAGTTTTATTCCTATATTGAATGTTTTTTTTCCACATCTGTAAAAACAGGAAGGAAAATACTTGTGCGACACAAGGCGTGTCAGTGGCATAACTAAAGGACAATAACAGAACTACAGAACAATAAAGGATGTACCCAGTCAAGCTTGGCAAAGACATCTGATAATATCTTTACAATCTGATAAAACATTTAATGCTTTATAGACTCAGTTTTATTGTTTCTCAAGTATTGATTAGGCTATCATTTGTGTAACAAAGTAATAAAGGGGTGGTGTGGGCTTCAGCAACATAGCAACTGTTTCACATCATCTTCAAATATAAGCAGAAGATGGATTTTCAATGGCATATTAGCAATCAATGACTTTATGACTTAAAGAGCCACCAAGCAACATTTTTCAGTTAATTAATCAGTTTCATACTGTTTAGGATGCTAACATGAGTCATTATTACACGGCGAACAAACGGTGTAGAATGCGCCACTGTGGCCTACAACGGTAGATACAGCATTTGCAATGTTCAACAGCAGCTGTCCGCCTCCAATAGAATGCAGTGCAATACAATGCAATACAGCGGTCTATAGAGGGAGCTCGTGAGAGAAAAAAACAACATAACAATTTCTGATGGCACGCTAGACTTTGGACCTTTAAGCAAGACACCTTTTATTATATGACACTTAGGTAATACACAACAAAGAGTGGTGTTGCAAAGTACACACAGAGTTCACTGTAAATGAGCCATTTTTGGCTCTTCTGTCCAGAAGATTTTGGTTACATGACAACTACCTGCTTGGCAGATGTGTACGGCTGCATTGCAGCCTCCAAGGCTTTCTGGAAGTCCTGCATGTTGTGTTCTACACAGGCAGGGGCGGACAATTTCCCGGCATGGATCAGAGAGCACAGCTCATCCAGCATTGCCCGCATGGCCCCCTCATCTGTGAAGGGAAGGAGGAAGGACAACTAGGTTAATGTTTGCATGACCTTATCACAACCAGCTGGTTAATACACACACACACTCAAGAACACACTTATCCCTAGGCTGTTCGTAAAAAAATGTGATTTGTCAACATACTTATATCATAGGTATATCAGGATTTTATCAGTGCTCATGTTGAATAGAGGATAACAATCGGCTGTATTCATTAGGCTGAAATCTCTACTGACTCACATACCTTGACTGTGGTCCTTTTTCCACTGGGTGACCCAAAAGCCTCGTATTTTCACATCCTTAAAGATCAATGCGCTCTGGGTGATGGAAACAACAGGGTTTTGATCACACAGCAGGTAGTGTGAAAGGGGCTCAAAAGAATAAACAAAACCTTTTTCTTTATAAACGACTGACACTTTAGAAATAGACAAAAAAAAAAAGACTCCCTCACCACAGGCACAGTAACGGGCTGTTTAGCCATTCCCCCATAAGTCACCATGGTGCCTCCATTCCTGCATTGGACAACAGTCATATCAAGCCTTCGATTTACAAACCGTTTCCATATTTTGAAGAAAATAGGACATTTTACATGTTACCGAAGGTGGCGCAATAGCTCTGTAGCGCTTTTCCCCCCTACACCATTGAGGGCCAGTTTTGGCCGGGGATACGTCTGTAAAAAAAAAAACATAAGCACACAGAACTCCCTTACACTTTTAGGGATCTGTTATGAGTGACAAAATGATGTGTGATGTTTTATTCACCTTGAAAAGTTCCTTCATTTCTGGGCGCCTGAGCGTCTCTTCCTTGATGACATGAGTGGCCCCCATGGCACTTAGTCTGTCTGTGAGCTGCTGGAGGTCTGCCCTTGACGGACACAGGACAGAGAATTCCGTTAATCAAGGAAATGTAGACACCAGTAGGGCACCATACAAAAGGCTGTACTCAAAATGTGTTGCTTACACAAAGTTTAGGTTTGCGCATGAGAATGAGATGTAAACACTAACAATAACATTTACCAAAAAAAAAAAACAGAAACACCTAAAATCTAATTAAAGGTAAACGGAAAATGGTAAACCAGTACTCCTGGGAAGCCAGTTAGCAACACTTACATATAATATGTTCTAAAAGCTTGGTAGCCATTGTTTGTGTTGCTGTAGCTATTGTTTGTGTGTGTGTTTGAGCGTACAGGCGTGCATAGGGGGATTGTGCATAGGGTCACCTAGCCCCAGGCGGGGGAAAAGGCCAGACCCCCCCCCCCCCCCCTTGTGAATAATTCCCATCATATGAACAAACAAAATGGAATGCCCTTGCTGATGTGCTTGCCAATGAGGGGAGATGAGGAACAGGACTATCTAGAGTGCACTTACATTTTCAAATTACAAAAGCCTACAAACTTAAAGCAAATGGTTAAATCGGGTACACCACAAATGAGCTTCCAGAACAGGCTATTTTTACAGGTTTAGAGGGTGTTTTATTTATGTAGGTAAAAAGACTATATTTTTAAATTTGACATGCATGCATCACACTCTGCTTTAAAAAGTAATGGAGACCATCTTCATACTGTGTGAATATCACAGATTATGTATATGCTATAGACTGCATGTTATGCATCGGAGAACATCAAGAAGACAAAAAAATAGTACGAGATGTGTAGAAAGTGATAATGCTAAGAGCGCTCCTGCGTGAGCCCACACTGACTGTGATTTTGAGTGAAGCTAGGAGTGGCATGGCCAAAATTAAAGAGGCCGGGCACTACCGAACCTCATGATAATTCTAATGTTGCCTAAGGTTGTCTCTTTTAAGGTGTGGAGCATATTTCAATGTTCTGCTTCTGATTTGCCAGAAACAGGCTTCCATAGGTACCCTAGGCAAGTCAAAGGGATGCTTTTAAAAATAAGAAGCTCTCCCTACTGCCGCTGATTATTTTGTAAATAGTAATGTTCATTTATAAAACTGGGGCTGATGTTTGTGACCAGGGTTGATCTTGCAAGCATAGTTTTCACCAAAAGATGGTAGACACAGCCGAGAGATCCTTCATAAGGCTTTGTTTAACCACACAGCGACTATGGAGCTGGTACATTAACTTCATTTTCCTGCATTGTCTACCTTCAAGGTAAAGAATTAGCCGTCACCTATCTCTGACTACGTTGATGGTGTGGATTCCTCTGGCAGCAGCTATCTGGATAACTGCCTGACCTACGCCACTGTTCGCTGCGTTCTGGATCACGGAGTCCCCTGTGCACAAACATATGGAATTGGTTAAACAGAGAGCCTCTAATGGTGTAAGGATGTGACTAATGGAGCTTTTTTAGGTATGAAGCAAAAAAGTCTGACAGTGCTGAACAAACTGTTGACTATGAACAACATATAAGAGGTTGTTTGTGTCTCTGTGAAAGTTATTTTGATACCTGGCTTTAACGTTTCAAAGTCTGAGAGCATCCTAATAGCCGTGCAAGGGTTCACCCCTAGAGTTGCTGCTGACAGTAGGGGAATGTCATTGGGCAATGTGATCAGATCCTCCTCTTTCCACACTGCAGCTGACCGCCAAGTGCCTGTTTCAGCAACAAACACTAGTTAAACACAAACAATAATTACAGACAACTTGTTCAATTTTATTTGAAAAGATCTGTGTGGAAATAATCAGTGCAAAGAGTCAAATATTAAAATGAAAAGGATCAGCTAGTCAGTGGAGTACTTATAACACTTATTCAAAGTCAGAAGAATAAAGAGCAGGCCAGGCATGAGATGAGGGATAAGCAGTTAAATCCTCTTGATGATCTAACTTCAGCAGATCCAACTTTCTGTTTCAGGAACCTATAATTAAGATTACACTAAATGACTCACCAAGGCCTGCGTCTCTTGCCATCACCCAGTCGCCTACTTTGACCGTTGTCACCTGACTGCCTACTTCTATAACCTGGCCGACCCCCTCATTACCACCCACTGCGGGAAGATCAGGCAAGATGGCGTAAGTACCTGAGTAAACAAGGACAGAGTAATGTAACAATGTCTGATGTTAATCTCGAAACCTGCTGATTTTACAACCTCAAGGCTCTAGTCTAAAGGCTGAAAACAAAGGCTGCCGCCCCAAACAATTACAGTTTGTACAAGACAGCTAATTGCAGGACTGAGCTACCTTTCAGGCAAGTTATGTCCTGTTCTGAGGTCAAATATGGTGGCTGTCTGGGTAATAATGTCTACTAAGAAATATAAATAAAGAAAAACACAACAATATTGAACACACCACAAGAAAAATTAAGTAGTTTGATGGCCACTATATATTCAATAGACAAATAAAAACATAGTGTAGAAATTAACACTACATACATATTGGCACCTACAGTATCTATAACAAATGGGACATACCGTAATATACAAGATAAAGTACCGAGGGATGTAAAGTGCAACTAATAGAGCTTGACAGTGTGCAAGGCACATGACGTGTGTGCATTTTGAATGATAAGTAACCTATGGATGTTTGAAGTGAGCGAATGGGCACAGAGATCCAATTTATCACTAGTTCAGGAGAGCAGGAACAGTGGGAAAGAAACTGTTCTTGTGTCTGGTTGTTTCGGTGCACAGGCATATAACGTTATAGAGCCAGCAAGAGAGAATAGGGTTAAATAGAGAGTGTGTGCAGGATGATTGGGTCATATGTTCTCTGCTCACTTCCTGGTCTCGGTGGGAGGGCAGGGGGACACCAATATATATTTTTTTTCATCTGTGCGAATTGTGTGGGATGGGGTGCTTGAGTGAAGTTGTGACTGCAGCAAGACACCAACTTGTCAACCTCTTTGATATAATCACAGGTTATGTGACTGTAGCCTACCCTACAAACCTAAAACACCACAAACACATAATGACATTATGGCCTCACCTTGAATCATATTTATGTCTGAGGGGTTGATAGGAGCTGCCAGCATTTTTACCACCACACTCTTAGTGCTCACAGGAAGTAGTTCCAACGACTCCAATCTAAACAAAGGGGAGGGAGGAGAGGGTTGAATCTGATTCGTGCTCCATAATTTCACCCAACAAAAGTGCATAGCCTGCAATCCAACGCAATCTATATGTAGTGTGTATCTTTCGTACTTAACGACTTGCACAGGATCTCCATGGTTTCTATAAATCAAACCCCTGCAGTCTTTGACAGATGACTCCGTTGCATATCTTCTGTTGAATAGCGTTATATGGCTTAAACATCTGCTTAATGGCAAATGATGAGTGAGCATGTTGTCCTGTTGTTGAAACCGGTTTGCGCCTGACACGTGACCTACACTGGCTCGACACAATTCACGTCTGCGAATGCGAATGAATTTCAGAGCATAACAGAAAATACTTGTTGTTTTCATTTTATTTGAGAGGACGGCAGACAATACATCAGGTACCCGAAAATATAGATAAGAGAGAGTGTAGGCTGAGAGCGGATCACTCAGTGTACAAGCGCCGCCATATTTGTACCGTAATACACCAAGTCATTTCGGCACAAACTCTTTGGTGGAGTACACTACCATGTGATCTGGAAAGGACGCGCACTACTAGTGTAAGGGCCTACCTTCCGCGACTGTTAGACAAATTGGCCTGTTTCAATCAGAATCCCTGGCATGATTGTAATCCGCCAAATTAAAGAAGAAGAAGAAGAAGAATCCCTGGCTAGTAGGACGGTGTTGGCCTCGATTCATGCACTGGGATTACATGCTTAAAACCCTCAAAATATCTTAGCTTTACCAATTAAAAGCCTTTGTAACTGTTTCTTCCTTTACCACAAGTATAAACAAAAAACGCTGCTATGGAGTTTTTCCTTGCCCCTAGTGCTCATTGGGCCTCTTTGTGTTAAGCGCTTTGAGACATGCCTTTTGTAAAAATGCGTTATATAAATAAAATGTAATTTAATTGATCTCAGTGCAAACTAAATGTGAATTGAAACACAAAGAGTAGGCTACTGGAAACCTTTTAATAAGCAAATAATTTACTGTTGTTTTGCAATTCAGTCCAATACTGAATGTAGGCTTAACGGACCTTTTGAGTAGCCTTGTTTATTTTAATCATCAAAACATTCATTTTAGCCATATCATTCTTAGGCTATAAAAGAATTCCACCTGTATTTAATTTAAATAAATGTATGCAATATCTTTAATGACTTGCCCAATATAATTAGCTAGCTTCGCTTGCTGGCATCTTTTGCCCCCCCTAAATGAATAGAAAGGCCATTAAAGGGATAGTTCGGTTTTTAACACATTAAGCCCCTTTCACAGGTTGTCTAAAATGCAATAAAGTGGTTGACATCGAAATTTTGAGGATTGCTTCTGTCTCGGCTATTTGGGAAATGTAGAATCGCCTCTGCGTGCCTTCAAAATGGCTAGCAATGGGCATGTGTTGTTTCCATCCTTAAAACACTGGTTTTAAAAAAGTGCTACTCACCAAGTGGTTAGTGGTGCTCAATGATGTTCCAAAACATGTATTGTAGCGAAATAAAGCTTCCGTCATGTTTTATTTGGCACTTTGTTTATATGAAGGAGCAAATAGATCCCTATGGGACTTACAAAATGGCAAATAAAACATGACAGAAACTGTATTTTGCTACAATACTTGGGTTGGAACATCAGCAAGCGCCACTAATCACTCCACGAGTAGCACTTTTTTTAAAACCAGTGTTTTAAGGATAGAAACAACACATGCCCATTGCTAGCCATTTTAAAGGCAGGCAGAGGTGATTCTATATTTCCCAAATAGCCGAGACAGGAGCAATCATCAAGATTTTGGTGTCAACCACTTTATTTCATTTTAGACAACCTGTGAAAGGGGCTCAATGTGTTAAAAACCGAACTATCCCTTTAAAAGGTCTCAGTGAAGTTACATTTGAACGCACCATATATCGACCAGATGCCACTTTTTTTCCCTAACTGCAGTGAGACATAAACACAATGGAATTGTACTCCTGCTTCTTAGTCTGAATAAAAAAAGAAAGAATCTTGAGCATTTTTAAATCATGTTAAAATATAGCTGTTACATTGTCAGACTTATACATGTCTTGCCATGGATCCTTTTAAAGAATTTCTTCAGTGAAATAGGTGGTTTGTTGCATTATGCATTATTAAATAAAAATGTACACCTTTTTATTTTGGACAAGTTGGTCAGTTTAATACAGATATATGGCACAGAGTATAGTAATCAGATATCTAATATGATTCAAAGTAGGAATGTAAAATGTTGGTGTAATTCCCTATCATCTCTATAGAGAGGTAATCTGAGGTTTTCCCTGAGTTTTCAGAGTAGAGATGCTTGAGATAACAACCTGCTTGATATTATACTGCAAATACATTATACAAACACATTACTTTTGAAAAAATAAACAGAATTTTAAAAATAACATAATTCTAAGAAAAAAATACAGGATTGTAATTAAACAAATCAATGCAAAGAAATCATATCTCACACGTAGAAGTAGTAGTGCAGAACAACCCTGCAAAGCTTTTCATCGCAATGCAAAGCTGTCACAGTTTAAGGAGTTCATTTTGTGCATAGCAGAAAAATAATACAGAAACAGATTACAAACAGTTATAAAAAACAGAAACCTAAACCAACAGAGCACTTTGAAAAGTTTGATGGGAGAAACAACAAAGTGATTCAATAGGGCACCAAAAAAGAGGCAAGCGTTGTATGAAGAAGTGGCACCCTGGATGGCTACAAATAAATACTAGTTTTATTTAAAGGGGCTTTAGAATAATTACAGGTATATATTAAATGATTTACCAACTTCTCCTTAAACGATGGTAGGAAAGACTTGTCTAAGTTTTTATGCACACTAACTCTTCCTCTGATATGTTGGAACGTGCCACTATGTGAAAGGAATGGCATTAACGCTGATCTACAGTACTACACTAACTCCTCACTCTCAGATATGCCTGACTGCTGCAAGAGCAACTTGGCTAAAGAATTCCCAGACATATCTGATTGAAACACACTCAAAGAGACAAAAAAATGACAAAAGGCATAGGTGATTGATAAAGAAGTCTTGTTTCTCTTGTCTCTTGTTATCAGAAGAATAGATGATTGGCGCTATATTCCTGCCCTGAGATCAACAACCACGTGTGATGGCCCTGAACTGTAATATGTTTACGCAAAGGTCACATGAGGTCATGAGGTTGTTTGGCTACTGAGATAGTAGGCAAACCAGTGAGGTAGACAGAAAGCTCTGGCACATGTGGTTGCTCTGTGACAGACTTGGGCACCGAGCCTGGCATCGCAACAAGAACCTTCAGGGTACCAAAGAGGCACACTCAAAGGTCAACATTCATTCAACTCCAGGTGATCTGGACAGTCGATTGCAAAAACTGGCAACAGCCAAGACATAAAGCACCGATTCTCTCCCGCCCATGTGTATTTTATTGTTCTAACCCCCCACCCGCTTCTAACCCACCCACCCCTCCCACTGAGAAAACTGCAGAGAAACATTCACGCAGAAGTGTCATAACATCTCTGCTTTCGTCGGACAGCATAGCATAACAAACAGGAATGGGACAGCTCTTTCAGTAGAAATACTTTATAGACAGACCTTCCTGATCAGAAGAAAATAACTTCAGTGTTTTTTTTCTTGTCATGCTGAGCTAAAGAATGAGGTAACAAGTGAGAAATGATTTTTGTTGCAATTTCTCTTCACTTGATATGTTTCATGATTTGTGTCTCCTGAGTTCAAGAGCATTTACATTCCTGAGTGTTACACTGATTAAGACAAAACAAATAGGCTAACATTCTTTGTTGCAATATCTCTTATTCGTAAAACCTGAGGTAGTTCCATAAGCAGCGTTGTTAGGAACATCATGTTCATCTTTTTTCCAGTAAAACGGTTTGATTGGTGTCCTGTGTTGCCTCCCACCCTGCACCCCTGAGCTCAATCAGTGGCCTTCACTCAGCACTTTCGGTGGGTGGCGGCGACGGGTTCTGCTCCTCTTCCTCACCCCTCTGTGGCGAAGGCTTTCCCTGAGATCCGTGTGAGGACTGCTGTGCTTTAACTGGGCAGTTGGCAACCATGTGGGCTATGCTCTGGCAGAAATGGCACTTCTTGGGCTGCGGTGGCAGTTTGCACTCTTTGGCATGATGGTCCAGTCCTCCACAGTTGTAGCACCTAAACACACCAAACAAGTACAGTGTCAGTTTAGTGTTCATTTGTTGAACCTTTCACTTTTTAGAGCAATAATTTTCTTACCAGACAGGTAAGAAAGTGTTAATTTAATTAATTTATTGTTTCAAGTTGCCACCAGAGGGCAAACTGTTACACATAATGTCTTACACTTGCAACACTTTCGCAGGATCCTCTAGGGTCCACTCTACTGAATAAAATAATGCATGGATTATTTAAGTTAATATGCTCATTAACATAATAGATGCATTAAAACATTCACATTACTTCACACCTAATTTCAAGCCAGCCTATTCCCCAATTCTTACTGGAACCAACATGCTATTTAATCCAAAATACAAGAACGTGATTTTGAATTGTCAATACAAAACTGTGTTTTCTGTGCGTTACTAGCATGTGTCCCATCTAAAGTCAAAAGAAGCATCTGGAGTCAAGTTAAATGAAGCAGCTGGAGGCAACAAAAAAAGGATGCCAAATGTTTGTGGCAAATGTTGGATGTCTTTTCATCCTTTCAGGACGCCAAGTGGTTTGTGGCCATCAGAGGTGTCTTTGCCCCTGACCCTCTGACACGTGTGTGTGTGGACGTGTGTCCGTCCATAGGTGACAGATGGGCAGTGGGCGTGGGTCTGTCACCTCAGTGACACGGCCACATTGATGTCCATGTAGATGAGTGTGTGAGGGACTCTGGAGGCCTGGCCTGGGCCGCTGGTGTCCCTGCAAGTCACCCTCACCAAACCACTGTGTGTGTGTGTGTGTATGTGGAGAGAGGGGCGGGGGATCTGATCAGAGGGAACGTGTGCAGGAAGAGGCGGGAGGCAGAGGCCCTTTGTCTTTCCAAAGCTGCTGCGCTGGTGACCTGTGAACTTTAACCCAACCCCCTGCTACCCCCCCCCCCCCCCCCCCCCCCCCCCAAAAATGCCAGTTCTACCCCCCCCTATGTCACCCCCCCACCCCCCCCCCCCCCCTACCGCTTTCACCCTTCAGCACATGCAGTTACCGTGGCAACGGCAACCCCTGACCCTTTGCAGGCACTTACATCTGTTATCGGTTAAGTTGACCACAGTATTTCTCTCAGCTCACAGGTCTTCTATGGAAGCCCAAAATGCAACTGTGTGTGTGTGTGCACTGGTGCCCCCAAACATAAAAATGGGGGGCAAAAAACCCCCAATAACAACACGAAAAAGTTGTAAACAGTACAGTTGAGCAGCTGAATTGTGACCATTGATCTAAAAACTCATAGCCTGTCTTTTACGATAAATGTAAACAAGTGTGATTTAAAACTTATAACCCACTTAAATTGATATGATCCGCCCCTCTCTTTCTGCTGCCAACATTCCAGTGGTTGACGGTGAGTGACAGGTTTCACCCCACAAATTTTACACATGCAGAGATACTACCACTGACTGGAAATCGTTCTCGCTGCAACCGCTTGTTTTCGCTATGTACTGTGGCATTACAGCTGTACATCAGTGATAATTAAAGCCACGTGGATAAATAAAGTAATTGTTCAGAAAAATTGGAGTAGCAGCACTACGCTGGTAAGTTACAGATCTATACAACAAAATATGAAGGAAAACTACGGACCTATAAAATATTGTTTGCACAAACTAAGCACGGGGTGCCACGAGTGTTTACAATCAATTAGCCTTAGGTTCAATCCATTAGTTTAAGTCTAGGTGTTTGTCGAGAGGCAGCAATGGATGACGTAAACCATTCCTTGCAGAACGATGTTTAAAGTTGCCACTACAGCAGCAGCATATACTTTGATTACTCTCCAGCACTAGCTAATAATAACAGGTTGACAGCTGTGCATGGCTCAAGAAGCTATTTCCCCTGCATGCACTGCAATATTTGTTTGTATTTTATTACATTAGCCTGTATTATTTTGAAGCACACTTTTTATTTTTATTATTTATTATTATTTATTATAGGCTACAGCAAACGTCTTAAGGATTTTACAAAACACAGATCTAGGCTGATTTCAAACTAGAACCCATAAACCTAGGCTACACCCACTACCAACTTATAGCAATGAGCTTCATCAGCCAGAACAGCCTCTAATTAGGCTACTACTGAATGAGGGTGATATCGTGGACACAGAAAACGTTACATGGTAAAGTCACAAAGACGTTTCAGAGATAAAAGGCTAACGTCAAACAGTTGGCTTGATTTTGAAAACGGAAAATCTTATTATGATCCTGTTATCCTATGCGTTATAAATATGACACATTTTGAGCTAGAATAGGCTAGTGTAGGGAGGTGAGGAAACAACATTGTGCCCCCCCCCCCCAATGCTGACGTGAAGTCAGCGCCTGTGTGTGTGTGTTTGTGCATGTGTGTGAGAGAGAGAGGGAGATAGAGAGTGGGAGAGAAAGAGAGAGAGAGAGAGATGCAAAGCAAAGGACTCCAATCCTACTGCTGTCTTAGCGTGGGCCTTGGAGCTGGCAGTGTTCTGCCGGCACACTGCTGATCACACAAGAGACCCTCATCGGAGACACAGCAGGATAGCCTTTTATAACACTGTTTTGGCAATATGTCTTCATAATATCAGATCAGATTAATGAAGAAACTGGAGTCAGTAGAGTAATAGTATTGCATCCGGCATTACGCACAGTGCCCTCTCCCCAAACACTCAGCCATTTATGTGAATGGCACACAGTGAACACTGACTGCCTGACTGCAATGAATTGGAAGGTGCTGTACCGAATAAAAAAAACAGCAGCCCATAATGACGACAAACACACACGTGCAAGCTGCACATTTTCAAGTTGTACGAAAGAAAGCCCAGTCCAGCTTGAGCTCTGTTGTTTTTCAGGGTCCCTGAGTTCAGGGGGATCTCCAGTGGCTCGCTGGCCTCCCTGCACCCATGTGGGGCCCTAACAATCCCTGCCCCACCTCTGTCAACACGCGGAGCCCTCACTCTAATCAGAGTGGACAGCAATGCACACCAGCACACCTCTGACCCCTTGCCATGCCCTCCACTCCCATGGAGCTCCTCACTGGGTGCCCCTGGAGAATGGGACCTTGGAGCAGGGAAACCCCATGGGATAAGATGCAGGCTGCACAGGCTTTGTTGCTTTTCTTGAAAGGAATTCTTATCATATGTAGCCCTGATGCCTCTTCTTCAATACCAGTTTTGAAGACTAGAGACGTAAATATATATTTTATGTGTGCAAATGCAGATATTTATTATTTATGTATGTCATTTTTAAAAAATCTCTATCAGGTTTTTTTTTTTTTTTTTCAAATTTCATTATTTACTTTCTCAGCTAATATGCTGGAAGTACAATGGAAAAGTGGCCGACATCTTCATAATAACTCAACTGTTTTGAGTTTTTTCAATCAATTCCAATGGAAAGTCAGTGGTCTAAAGATGCTACTCTCAAAGCTCTCCTCAAACACCTGATTAGATGTGGGGGATGGGATGCCTCACAAATGAAAAAAAATACAGCAAAAGAGTGAATGTATCTAGAAAGGGGGGATGGAGAGATCCGTTGGGTGTGTAAACCCCAGTGGCCAAATATTTTAAACAGCTATTGATCCAGGTCATCGGCAAAGCCTTTCCATACAACCCTAAGCGGTCCCAGGAGGCAAGGTGAGGGTGGAGGAAGAGAATTAAATGACATAACAGCATTACACACACACACACACACACACACATGTGCCCTACACCAAACAGGCCAAGCCAGTCATCCCAGGAAAACCTCACACTGGCCTCCTCAGATGCTTCCTAAAAATAACGCAAAGAGTTTGAAAGAGTGCAGTCTCACTTGTCTCCTTTGGAACGGCGTTTGTGGACGTTCTTCCCTTTGGGTCTCCTCTCACTGCCCACACAAGGGGCTCCTCCTGGCCCCGTGACCCGCACGGACTCCAGGCCCTTGGAGGACTTCTTGAAGGTGAACTCCACCGCCTCCCCCTCCTTCAGGCTGCGGAAGCCCTCCATGTGCAGCTTGCTCTGACAAAGCCGAAAAAGAACATGACATTTTATTGGAGATAAAGGAGGAGCAACACAAACTTCAGCTGGAAGAGACGTGCAGTTAAACAAACATCTCTTGGTTGCAAATACCCAACACTGGCACCCACATTAAAACACAAGTTCTACTGTTAGTCCCCATTAAAGTGGAATTGCCATGATTAATTACTAGTGAAAGGAATCTGACTGTTATGTGCTTGATCACATCATTCTTCAGTCAACAATTTAAACATATAAAACTAGTTTGGATTTAGTGAATGGGAAGTTAGTGGACATTTCCTTAATTTTCTCCGCAGGGGCAGCTAATATGTACCATATCATGTAACATTTACAATACATATTGTTTTGTGTTTGGTTCCTGACCAATGGGTCAGTTTTGTATCTGGACCACAGAAAATATATGAGACAAATCCTAAGCCAAGATGGGAAAATATGAGATTTGCTATCCCTTGCCCGCCACACCACAGCAGGAATGTGCTTTCTCTCTCTCTCTCTGAATGTGTGTGTGTACGTGTGTGTGTGTGTGTGTGTGTTTGGAATGCTTTGATGGGGGAAGGGAAACTGTTATCCTATCAGGTTAACACACATTTACCCAGTACACACACACACAAGAGAGAGAGAGAGAGAAACACATTCACACCCTCCCCCGAAACCACACACACACAAACACACACCAAGATATTCTTGATCCTCCACAAAGTGACCACAGAAAAGGTTTCTGATGAAGTGAGGGTTGAGGCTCGTAGGCATTCCAGGCCTGCTTGCATTAAAAAACATTTTTGCCTTGGTGTTGATGAATTAGGAGGTTGAATTTTGAAGGTTGATGGACTAGGAGGTTGTGCATGGCCAAAGACCTATTATGAAAATGAAGCAATCTATCTATCTATCTATCTGCACCCTCTTAGAAAATCTTAGAAATAGACATTTTTCAGCAAGTTCAGAACAAAGCAACTTAATCAGAACAAAGTCTACATGCAATGTAAAAATTCACAAAGCAATTGTTTTTAATTATTGTTGCCAAACAGAGCGCCACTTAGCTAAAGTGACCATTTCAATAACCAGTCGAAATATAAGGAGCCTATTTTTGATTACTCAAAACTGACTACCCCATTCATCAATTCCACGTGTTAAATTAAATAAACTCTTTGGATTTTGTAGTCTTTGTCCAGTGAAATACCTAAAAAAATGTACATGACAAATGAGTTGGGACAAGTTGTTAAGATTGGCGTTAGAGGCTTTGTTTTTATTTGGGCAAATTGTTTATTTTGCCACACCATGATAATCCCTACTAAGGACTGATCATTTTAAAAGGAAGATAGTTGCTTCCTAATGTTATTTTGAAGACCACCCAATGATCATGATGGCCTCTGAAGTTTAAGTGTGCACAGCAACACTCCTCTCTGTGCTTCCTTATCAGTCTCCACCTCAGAAGCACCTTTGCTGTGTGCTAAGCTCTTTATCACAAAAAAGTAAGTAGACTTCCTGTCAGGGTGAGTCTAAATGAAGTGAACAACACCTCTTTTCTCACAGGCCAGGAGTCATTCGGAAAAGCACACAGGCAGGAGGTGGGGAGGATGGTGGGGGTGAATGCTGCGCTACTCAGTGGGGGTTGGGGACACACTGGGATGTTTTATTTCCTCCACGTGCCGTGAACACAGGCAAACACTCCAGTTGGAAGTCTCTCTCTCTGTGTGCACACTGTGAGTGTGTGGGTGTGTGTGGGTGTGGGTGTGTGTGTGTGCTTTGAAGGTCCTGCTGATTTTGGCACAGAGCCCAAATCATTATATCTCTCTTAGAAGACACAATCTCGATTCTCCACTCATCTCTCCTTGATACCATGCCCTGTACCTTACAGTCAACTTCAATATACAATTCCCTTTCCAGTGGAAGAACAAAAAGACAGCTTCCTCCCTAACACCGTGGGTAGGTCCAGGATTTCCCTCCGCCTCACACAAACACACTCACTTTCTCTCTGGACAATGAATTAATACTGAAGGCAGCAACAGTGTCATGATTACTCGTGCCAGGCAAATGTTCTAGATCTTAAGAGTTTGAAACAAAAGTCACTTTTACGATAACTTCCGGCAGAAGTCCTATGTTTCCTAACATTGATCAGGCAGCAGGGAAAAAAACTGCAAAGGTCCCTGATGTAAGTGGCATTTTTGCACAACATTGAATTCTATATAGAAACAATATAGACCCCTACAGTAATTACGAAGGATCTGCTTTTGAATGCTTCTAGCGGGTAGTGCTAAGTGAGTATATCAGGGTCAGGGGGGGATCTGGGGTTCTACAGGCCCAAATGAGCATGGTTGCTGATCCATAACCATGGCCCAAGCAGATGCAACTGTCCTCTATTTTACGTTTATCCATTGTGTGTCAGTCACAGCAACCGTTAGCCCATTTCCTTTAGCCCCACCCCCAACACACACACACACACACACACACACACAAACATCCCCAACCTCGCTCCAAACCTTCTGCCCCCAATGCCTGGCTGATCACCTGCCCCCCACACACATACACACAACAAACACACAGCCTTGTCCATGGGCTTATTAGTGGCTTGAGATCTCACAGGGTTTTCCCCAAAAACAACCAAAGGTTTATGATGCCCATCATATGAAGGACAACAAAGACAGGGGTTGAGTATGAAAGTAATGTCAATAAAGAGAATGGAAATGAGAGAGAGAGAGAGAGAGAGAGAGAAGAGGGGGTGTGACATCAGGAGAGCTAGAAAGAGTCAGCAAGAAAGAGACAGAGCAAAAAAGAGAGACTGAAAGAATCAGCCAGGGAGCTAAAAAGAGGCCGCGAGAAAGAGAAACTGGGAGAAAAAGAGGCCCACAAGTGCCTGGGTGGTAGGCCTCATCAAACTGGGAGGGCTTTTGGTCAAGGACGAGAACAGCGCTTCACTGGAGCTGCGTTCCCCTTTGTCTGCCCACACAAAGGCCAGCGGAGCGCAGGAGTTAATGTTCCCTGACACGCGGCCCCTAATCTCCTGCCCAAACCCTCTACCACATGTCCATCAACAGCCACCAGGCAGCCATGTTGGACTCCACAAATGAAGTCCAGAATGCCTTACACTTAAACTCATGTGGTCATCTAGGGCAAGCCGGAAGTGAAGCAACACACATAAAAAATACTCCAATCTTTACCTTAAATGCAAGCCATTATATGCACAGGCATCAATCTTTCCACATCTGCATTGGTCAATAGGTCACAGATCAATAAGTCATATTTTGTAAAACAGTCAATCTAGCATTAGAATTTTAGGAAAGAGTTCAAGGCACCCTAGAAGCAGGACAGGAAACTCTAAAAAAAGTTATCACAATGGACATGGTCCAGAACCACAGTGAAAGATAGAAATGAAAAACCCTGGTCTGGAGAGATTGAGAAACAACAGGCACTTGGGGTAACAAATGGTTTCTCAGCTGGGGGTCTGAAGTCGTTTGAGGAGAAAGTGGTGAGCGGAGTTAAAAAAAAAAAAAAGTCTTCTTCCCTTTCCAGTGGCATTAGCATGCCTATAGGTCAGTCTGTCGGGGGTGGGGAGGGCACAGCACACAGGGTGGATGTCAGCAAGCTCCAAATGACTTTATTGCAGGAACTCAGAATGGTTGGGGCAATAGCAGGGAGTCTTTCTCAATGAGTGACCACTGGGTCTTTACCTTATCAATGGAGGACTAAGACAGACTGGAGACTTTCAGCAATGTGAGAAATTGGAATGGGGGAGGGTGGACTGGGTTGAATAGGTACAAGACAGCCAGGCAGGCAGCCATATTGGTACTTTTCCACAGAGGAAGGCCAGGCAATAAGTGTGAACTGTCAGGAATAAGGATGTCACCATGTTTGACCTGCACTTTGACTCAAACAATGACTAGGAACTCAAAGGCAGAGGAGAAAAAGGCAAAGAAGCAGGTCTCTCATATTCCATTAACTCAGCAGCAATTGGAGAAAGTACCTTTTTATAGATATCTACAATAGGGTGAGGGTTGGGTGATTGCTGGAAATCTGTAATGTCAGCCAGTAGGATTTGGATAGTTAACAAAACTGCTACCTTTCATTTTACACAGTAATGTGTGCTGGTATGTGTCTGAAATTGCAGGAATTGTAAATAAACCTAAATCATGATGTATTGAGTGAAATGCATTTTGAAAGTAGGCTACTAAGGTTGAGTCGATGGATTTCTTTCTCACCTGGTGCACAAACACATCAACCGGAGTCTCCAATGGCACACCCTCCCTGTTGGTCATGGACAGGAACCCGAAACCCATCCGTACATTAAACCACTTGCACACGCCGACACCATTGTAGGATTGAGAGTCTTCCTCTGTGCTGGGGCCTTCGTCTTCTTCAGTTTTCGAGCAGCCCCCTGTAGAAATCCACAGTTTTAGTGAAATAATGGCATTGTTGAACAACTCTCGTCCGCCGCGAAGACGATATAGCAACATGGCCTAGTGCTGCTGTATCGTAGAATTAAATATGGTGACAAATGTTTATTCAGAAATTGAGCTGCATTAATATTCTATACATTAACAGAATTTTTTTTTTTCAGTTTCAGGTTTTCCAGTAGGCCAGATTGTAGTAGCCTATTCTGAATTAGCCTACTCAATAACGCATTCCTATCATTCGGACAGGCATCCTCAAAAACTCCGGCTTAGAAGACCATGTCATGGGATATTCGAAATACTAAAATCAATAGCTTAGACTAGAAAAGAATAATCACTGAGTACATTGCTTACATGAAGTCTGATAAATAAATACAGCGTTCCTACAAATACGAAAATCATACGAACACACACAAGCACATTGTGTTCAATGGATTCCTAAGACCACAACACTTCTAAGCATCGTTGGCCCTGCACCGAGTTTGATGTGCTCTGACGTTGAATGAACCAATTCCAAAGCAAGCACTTTTTCACTAGTTTCAACTTCACCTGAAAAGTCCGGGATGGAAACAGAACCCATCTCGTCTGATATAAACTCCTGGGAAATGGTATCCTGATCCACCGCAGTGGCCCTTTGGCTCGTTGGCACTCGCATGTGAGGAACTGAAGGCATCAAGGCTCTTTGGAGGAGCCAGAGCGCAAGAGGGGACACAAACAAAGGGGGTCGCAAGCCCCTGCGCCAAATAGTGGGAGGGTCGTTGCAAAAAGATTTGTTGAAGAATCTTTCCAATTCCTCAAGACAATGCCAAGAAACGCGACCCCTCCCCCACACACCCATCCCATTTACCCCCAACAGCACACCTTGACACAACTCCAAATGTAAAAATAGTAAAGGTACTGTACCTTCTGCCATGTCTGGTACGTTTTGAAAATTCCCCAAGCCTCAATACAGATGTTTGGCCCCACACGTTGCTCAGTGTTAATTGCTCCAAACGCAAATCAGTTGGTTTGTTCATCTGTGAACATCTTCTCTCAAGACACAAACGCTACCCTGAGTCGGTTTTCGGTCAAGTCCACGTGATTCTGAGTCCCTCTCCTACTTGATAGATTGCACATTCTGGAGAGGACTGCGTACACACGGCGATGTGGCCAATCACAAGGCGACGCTACTAAGCATCACTGATAGAGCCGAGGAGAGGATGCTCCCAGCTTTCCCGCATCTTTGGGGAAGTTGGTTTGGAAACGCAGTATAGAACTAACTAAAGTAGGCTATAACTTTGGATTGGCTGCACGCATTTATCCACATAATAAGTAAACGATTTGCTGTGAAGTATTGGCTAGGGACATTAGGGTTTAATACGAAATTATTTTTTGTGCTTAACAACAACTCGACTGATGACTGGCAGTCTAGCACATAAGTGTAGACGCAAACAAAATCCACAGTTTCCCTACACTGTTTAGTAAAAGCATAAATTGGTCTCAAACTCCTCAAGGTGTGAAGTAAATTGAAACAGCAATTTCAATAACAAGAAGAGCAAATCACTTTGCCTATTCACGTACCCACTTCTCATCAAAACAGATTCTGACGTTGAAGGCCATTGGTAAGAATGGGGTCCCAGGACACTAGGGTCCACAATGCATTGTCAAGGGGTCCAAAACCTTGCTACTAAATAGCACCTTGCATCTGATTAAAACTATGTTGTGGTCATAAGAGATCACTGGAATTCTTTCAGCTCAGTCCCCGGTCTGCAATTTACAGGCTAGGTGACGGAGTAGCCTAGGCTATCGTCAAAATCGTTTTAAATAATCATTGCAGATCTGATACAATAAATCGAATAATAGGCTTATAAAATATGTCTGACATGATAAAGTTGAGGCAAAATTGTATGTTCAAAACGGAAATATTTGTGTAAGTAAATTTACTATTACATAATACATTAAAACAGCCTAAGTTTAGCAGCTTTTAGGTCTTTCAGTGGTGTGGAAATTTAGAACACAAGAAACATTTTCAATCGAAAGAATAGAATAATCTGACATAGAGCCATTATAATTATATATATATATATATAGGATGTAAATAAAACAATTTTCCATAGCACGAGAGACTATGTAAAAGATGTTCTAAAGATAGATAAGAAAAGAGTTGTTTAATTAGTATGGATTGGATAACCAGTTGGGCTTGGCATTACAACAAAATTACTCTTTGTTATATAAAAACTCTAGTCTGTACTGTTCATAAGAATGTCCATATCTGACAGATAAAATATAGGCTTTTAGTGGATGAGGGGATGCATAATCAAATTTATTCATTTTCATGGAAAATTAATTAATTAAATTACAATTGCACAAATAATACTCAGTATTCAGTATTTTGTAAATAGCTCTCCTATTGGGGAACAAATAATACTAGATCTGATTACTTGAACTTACCAGGTCTGATCCTGGCTCTTCATACAGTAATCACATCATATCATATATCTTATCAGATATCTCATATTTTCTTACTCTGTGTTCAATATGTATAATTTCTCATTAACAGTGAGATACAGCACATCTGGAATAATATACAATTTAGATAGGGTATAGCTATATCAAATCCCTTATTTTTCATCATACTTTCT
This sequence comes from Limnothrissa miodon, assembly GCA_017657215.1. Classification (NCBI taxonomy): domain Eukaryota; kingdom Metazoa; phylum Chordata; class Actinopteri; order Clupeiformes; family Clupeidae; genus Limnothrissa; species Limnothrissa miodon. The sequence continues at coordinate 206,739 of JAGFZM010000141.1, forward strand.
AATGTTTACACAACACTTGGGAGAGACTCCCATTACCTTTCCCATAGTTATTCACCCCATGATAGCCTTATTTGTGTAATCTGAGAGAATGGCAGGCAACACTGTGGCCATCTGGTCTTGTTTTTGAATATTTCAGATGTTGTTTTGTGTGGACTGGATGCCATAATGTTTGTGAGTATGAAAGAGAAACAAAGCCAGTACTGAAACTCAGTTTTGGGTTAGTAGCAAAGCTACAGCACTATCTTAACTACTATTTCCCTGTAGCTCAGCTGTTCATGTACATTTATTTATTTTTTACAATAATCCAGCTAATGCGATGCATTGATGTATTAAAATGTAAAGAATAAAATTAAGACAACAAATGATGTACATAAGTGTCTAAACAGGCTTATCTCCAGCCTCAGGATAAAGGAATAATATGGATTACTGTTTTTGAGCAATCACTACATACAAGTTATATTTGTACTATCTAGCCTTATCTAGCTTACTGAAAGTTTATTAATATTATATTTTATGTATATTGCCTATTATTATTACTATTGCCATTATTTTGTAAATTATAAAGTTGTTTTTCAAGAAATAGACTACTTTGCCCATTGTTCTGTAACTTTATTATTCAGAGGGCACAATTAATCTGATAGTAACTAGTAGCCTTTTAACAACATTTCTGACTAGCTTTCCAACCAAAACTTAAGTACATAGGACTAGCAAACCATACTTAGCTTTTAATATAATCAGTATTATTCACAGTAATTTGATGTTTGTTGTAACTTAAAATTGTGGAAATCATTAAAAGAACTATATCAGTAAACGTATCAGCATTGGTGACGGATGGGCAGGTGAGAGAAAGAGCATTGATTCCATACCTCCCCCATCCGTCTATATCAGAGTGACACTAGATAATCAATATCTAAATCGGAATGCTGATCGATGCTCTAATCTAAAAACATTGATTCTCCGACTCATGCAGGCTGCTATTTTATTTTAGAGACACAGACACACTCCTGTGCGTGTTGCGGTGTTATATTAATCAAAATGGGCAGCAGAATATCAGCAATAGGCTGGTATAGATGTCTACAGCAACATGAAATATCAATAGCTGAATGTGGTTGGTCATGCACAGAACTGTGAGGATAAGCAATCCTCTGCACTAATCAGTCTTGCACCCACCAATGACATTGATCAGCTGCTGCAAGGTGATCAATTTACCCCTGGAGACCCATCCCTGGCTTACTTAAGTGATCTTGATGAGAAGAAAGTGTGTACAGTGGTTTGTGAATGAAGTGCTTTCCACAGTGTTGCTTAAACATTGCTTTATGATGAGAAATACTGTGATTTCAGTACCATGGCCAGCGCATTCTCCTCATTTGTTGTCAAAAACTAAGGCAGGTACAGAAGAACAGTATACAGTAATGAGCAATAAATCTGAGCATCTCAGCAACACAGTAATGACAAGACTGTCTAGATCACATGAATATAACCTGGAGATTTTTCAGGAGAATAATTCTTTAAGAACAACAACAAAAACACATTTTGATTAATTATATACAAAAAATAATAACAAATATCAAATTGGAAATATGGGTGTATGGATTTCAATTGTATTTTCGATTATTTATTTATTTATTCATTCATTCACTCAGGAAATGTAAGCCATGGCGAGTATCCCTGCGGGCATACAGCTGTTGGTACTTTGAAACTGTGCTCTAGTGCCATCTAGTGGTCATTTGGTTAATTGTCCGCAGTTAGTTCACACATTTCAAGCCAACATCTGTATCTATTAATTTTTTGATTGCAGAATAACCTTTTTTTGCAAAAATAAATGATCATTGCTGGCTTTTTATTAAATGACACATTGGTTTGGTTACATTTACTAAATGTTTATACCTTAACCCATGGTAACCTAAGTCTTGTAAACACTTGCAAGACTAACTGACCAAATCATTTAGATAGATAGATAGATGCCCAGGATGTTGAGTAGCTTGTTCAGGGTCCTTTTGTCTGATATTGAAGTGATTTAGAGCTGATGCAGCCTACCCAGCTCACCTCCAACGTTATTGTCTGCTATTGACTAAAGATGGAGCATCGTGGTTCAATTTATACAGGATGTGGTGTTAATTATCCAAGGTACCTGGGGACTGTGCATGGCATTGGGCGTCATCTTCCCCGAGTCAGGCTTACACCTGACTGCATACCATTGTGCTTCTGCTGTTTCTCAGCTGTTGTGGAGAACATTGGACAGACACGGTATCAAGGTTGTTGATACACCTGGTTGTGGTGTTTTCTGTTGAGTCATTTATGGTTGGCGCTGATCCACTGACAAAATGCAATGGCCTTCTGACAGCTGGAAGTTGTGTCTTGGATCTGTAAAGACAATCTTGCAAGGCATGACGTCTACTGCCACATCATTAACGTTTTGCTGACGCTGCTCACAACACCTCTAGAGTTCTGGGATGGATCCTGCCATCTCAGAACCACTTCCCTGTCCAATCTCCTAATTTATGAAAACCAGATCATTCTCCTAATAAGATTATTCTCTAATGTCCTCCAATTTAGGAAACCAGATAGGATAATTTCTCTTCTGCCAGAACCTCTCTACCACTGCCACTTTTGCAATACATCCATGGTGACTGGTCTGAGCTCTGTCCTCTGATATCCAGGCCCATCATTAGTCTCACTGTAGAGGTTGTTAGTTGAATGTTCTCGAGATTTGCCAGTCTTGTGCCTATCGCTATTTCTCCTGATCTGTCAGTGATAGTATCTTGTGTCTTGTACACCCTCTCATATGAAAGATGTGAAAGACATACTTTGATACTTGATACTTTGACATACTGGTCTGTTGATGATGTAATGATGAGACATGATGGTGGTTCTCATGCTTTCCTGGATGGTTGCAAGTTCAATTCAACTCAATTCAATTTTATTTGTACAGCGCATTATAAGAAAGACATGTTTCATAGCGCTCCACAACAAAGAGCCTCATTGAACTTAGTGCTTGGTGTCTCTAGGAGTAATGTCCTTGTGAGTTACTCACACTGAGAGAATGTGTCATAATGTAGCTGATGCTGAGCACAGGGACCATGATGGATCTCCAACACTGGTTGAGGTGTAGGAAGGACATTATATGTGTCTCAGATAAGGACTTTGCCTCCATTGCTTACATATCTTTTCAACAAGTTTTCTACTTGTGTACAGTTTGGCGAGGTGAAACATAATTGAGGATACTGAAAATTTGATTAGGTTTATTACGTTTTTAGTAGTTCGAAGATGTGTTTGCAAGGTCCATTTATAAAACCTTTGATTCTTCTGTTGCTTGCGTTGTCAAGGCATAATCAGGGCATAATCAAATCTGTGTTTACTTCCTCCCCCTACACTTGACGCTACTCATTTAATTATGGACCACTACTCACCTTTTATATCCCGGGTGCCTGCCTGGAACAGAAACAGAAACAGAAATCTCTCCCACTTCCCAGTGTCCAGTATGCTGCAGCGCTTCATCTCACATCTTCCTCTACAGTCTTGTAATATCACAGTTAGCAGACATTCTCATGCCCTCTTTCCCATCCACAGTCCAGGCTCAGTATTTGTAAGAGCCTAATGATATGGGTTGTTCTGGAACTTTGTGCTGTGCTAATTGATCAACTGATTGACTTATATCTTTTACCATGAGCAGTGAAATGATTGTTTTCTGTTACACAATGGGCCTAGGGTTAGCCATGCTTACTAATTAGCCCGTATTTTGGCACTGTCTGAACATCTGCCACTGCAGCAAAGCTACCAGGTGCTACACCTGGTCTACTACCATGAGCTTGCAGACCTGCCCATTGGGCATTTATTAATTTACTTTAAAGTGCTGTTTTTTATATGATACGCCTGACATTATTTAAGAGTGCAGCATTCTCCTCACTGATAGATGTTATATTAAGGTGGTGCTAGTGCTCTCTGCTTGTTGCATCCACTACTTTGTTGTGGTTGGAGCCATTAATGGGACACTCTAAAGTACCTCGTGGTACTAGATCCTGCTGATGTGGGCACCTAACCCATGTCTGCCCTATACAGAAAAATTGGTTTAGTCCAAAAGTTGCAAATTTGTGCACCAAATCTGTTGGAGAAATGGATAAAATCTACCCTCAAAAACGCTTGAGGGCACTCAAGTGAAGAGTGCTTACATAAATGCTTAGAATTACTATTCCTGTGGTTTTATAGGACGTGTGTTCTGCTTCACTTAGGCACTAGTGCAGCACCACGCCAAATGGATGCTTTGCCAAAGGCCACCACTCTGAGGTATATCATTCTCTTACAGGGATCTCTTATACAACGCTGTAGGATAAAAAAGGAAAAGATTGCTTTAAATATTTGCAGATGTCATGTTATTTGCAAAAGTTGTATTGAGCCCTTACTTAGACCCCACCTACACACACAGACACACACACACACACACACAGAAAGAGAGAGAGAGAGAGAGAGAGAGAGAGAGGGGGAGGAAGGGGGGATTTATCTATACTGCCATCACAGATGAGGATCCCGACCATAGAATTGTCAGCCAAATTGTGGGGGAGTACCAGATTTTTTGATACAGATGCAATGACGTTTTACTTTTTTGCTCAGATGCAATAACTTTAAACAGAGATTATTCATATTTACAGCGCATTTTCTAAGGTCTCTTGTGATTGTTCCAAACTCATTAGCCATATAGAGTGCATATAATGGGCTATCTTTGACAGCGGCCAAAGAGCATAGTGTAAACGGAGAGGGCGCCCCTGCACCGTAACACCTACAACCCATCACACGCTCGCTGCGCCAGGTTGTTAACGGTGACAAGCCCCGCCTCCACGTACCCCGACCGGAATATCACAACCACAACATAGTCAACGAGGACTATCGGGCAGACGAACGGATAGTAGCCTAGCTACCATCATCTCGCAAGGATGAGGCCACGGTGTTACAAATTAAAAGAAACCAGGGATTTTCTCAAGTTTCCCTGACGAGAAAAGGATGGGCAGCACAATGTAAGCTTTATCAACGGTCACAACTATTAGAAGTATATTGAATGAAGATGTACAGATTTGCGATATCCCTGTTGTTTGACAGTATGTTGATTAAGCAGAGCTGGAGTCAGCGTTGAGGTCTTGGAATCAGCTTAGGGAAAACCATGGCAGGTATTGTCCTCGTTTAAACTCACACCCTTTGCATTCGAAAGAATTACAGACAGACATCGAGCTAGCCTTGTTCATTCCCAGTTTTCCATAAGGCAGTGGCTGTGCAAAATATGTCGCCCCGGTGTTATGAAGGATGTGTGATGCGAACGAAGCAGTGTCATATCGCTGGCGCTAACAGGGGGAAGTGAGTTTTGTGTAAATTCAGTGTGAAACTTCTAGGCTGTGTGGTAGGCAAGGGTTTGTTTGAAAGTATAGACGTGCATCTTAACCAAACACAAAATATACATCATTTTGGGTAGAAAATATGTTATTCCCATAATGTTTAGTGCAATTGAACCAATCAACCATGCACTTATGAAGTTATGCATGTAGATAGTGATATGTTACATAACGGTTTTGTCAGATCCCCAATCATCCTATTAAACTCTCCTTTGTGAGACGCGCGCAAACTAGACCACAGTGACTGTCAAGCTTTCGCTTAACGCGAAATTTTTTTTTTTGGCTGCCGGCTGTTAGAATAACCTGAATCTGTCTTTTTTTCTTCACGAGACTAAGGACTTATATCTCATCTATATTTTTAGCTAACTGACTTTTCAGAACAATGGCCCGCTTCAGGCGGAAAGCTTGTGTGGCTCTTTTCCTCTTCACGCTTTTTATCTTCGGAACCCTAATGGGTTTGCGAACCTTGAAGCCTAGCGAGGGCTTTTCAGACCTGGCCCCAGGACTGGATCTTATGCCAGGTCTTGGGGGGAAAGTGGACCGTCGCTCCGCCGTAGCAGTCTCCCCGGGTCCCCGGGTTGGTGCTGGCGACACGAAAACATCTCTCTTTAACTCCGGCCAGGACAAAGGCATTTTTTATGACGCCCATATATTTTATTACATGTGGTATGGGAATCCACAAATGGATGGGAAGTATTTGCATTGGGACCATGTTCTGGTTCCACACTGGGACCCGAAGATTGCCGCAAGTTACCCGACAGGCAGGCACACTCCTCCAGACGACATCGGTGCAAGCTTTTATCCAGAGCTGGGACCATACAGTTCTCGGGACCCAGAGGTGTTGGAGTCTCATATGGAGCAGATCGAAGCAGCGGGAGCAGGTAGAGTTTAAAGGTGCAGTTATAATTCTCTGCTGATTCCAACAGTGACATTTACATTTGCCATCATATCAAGGTCCATATACAGATATTTCAATTTAGGCTGTAGCACTGTAGCCTATGTAAATATTAATAATTCAGAAAGACGACCAACTTTTGACCTAACAAACAACATTGATGGAGAATTCAGCACCAGAGGCAAGGACAGCTCCATTGCGCACTAACAGCTCGATTCGAGGGTTTTTGTCGCTCTTGTTTCAGAAGAAGTGCTACCAGGAGAAATTAAGTTTCCCTATGTTATAATTTCACGTTGAATGGTTAGACTGACTCATCAGTCACCAAAGTTAAATAAAATAAAGTAACATTTAGACTTTGTCTGACTAGCACTATCATGAAAAGGAACAATAATGTCTTTTTTTTTAATCTTCTTCCTGAAAAAAAAACGAAGTTGAGCCAGAGGTCTGAAGGCACAGCTGTGGTCTTGAATTTAAACATTTATGGCATCTCTACATGGGCTTAAGATATAAGGGCGTAGGCGTCCTCTTCGCTACATCGGCTTCAGTGGTTATTGTACCACTCTGAGCTACTCACCCCGTCTTGACAGATGGGGCACGGAATGCCAAGTTGAGAACGGCGCAGCAGAGCTATTTAATTAGAGCGATGGCTCGAATATGCGCAAAAGAAATGTGAAACGCTTTGGTTTTCTCTATAACGGATGTTTTTCCTCCCAGGCCCATTAGAGAAATAAAAAAGCCAAGAAGCAATTTTGGGAAAACTTTGCATATTTTTCAGGTCATTTTATTCAATGTCTAACTTTAATTTACTAACACAATACAGTAGTGCATGCTGCTTAATGAATATGTATACTATGCTAGTTTATTTAGGCCCCACTTTCCTTCCAATATGCTACCGGTGGGCTATAGTGAAACCAGAGTCACTCTGAACCTATTCCCTTGGGTTTACTGTATGCACACTAATGAACAGCGTAAAGGATAATTGTAAGCCAAGACAAATATAGGACCAATGAGGATAATTAATGTACTATATCACTGGAGTTAGTATACGGCACTGATGGTTCAGGTATCTTATGTGCCTTCTTCACTCCTAGGAGTTGTTGTAGTGTCTTGGTATCCCCCTGGTCTGTCCGATGACAATGGAGAACCGACTGAGGACATTGTGCCAGTCATCTTGGAGGCGGCACACAGACACAGCCTCAAGGTAGGTGTGTGCTGAGGGCCACTAAAGAAAAGCTTTGACTTTTATGAGGACAATAATTCTTAACCCTCCTGTTATGTTACGGGTCAAATTGACCCACTTGACAACTCGAAAATCAAGAAAAAATAAATGGAGTTGCTCTTACAAACTATTTTTCATAGATCTTCAAACTCTCAAAACGGGTCAGATTCACTGTATCACATCAGGAGATGTTAGTAATGACATATTTACACTGCTGGTTGAGATTTTAGTTTTTAGACATCTTTTAGATAATTAATCATGGACCGGGTCAAATTGACCCAGGAACACCATTGCTGTTCCTAAAAAATGAACATAATTAATTTTATTGTACCCGGCCTAGGAGACAGTAGCAGGGAAAATATTCAGCGAGCAACTATAAAACAATAAATAGTTTAAAGGCCCCAAGTGTCATTTACCCTGAGTGTCATTTACCTCCTGATCTACAAACAAAGGAATAAAAATGTACAAACTGACAGGCCTTGGTGAAGGCAAACTAGGATGGCTTGTATGTAAGAGCAGTCAAGCACGGTTTGTTTTTCACAGCTGGAGAGATGCTCTGAGCATTACAGCATTGCATACTTGGCCGGTGAAAGTGAGTCCTTTTAATAGAACTGAGATGCGATGCGCTTGCTTTCACAGCTCACAGACACAGGCAACCCACAGGAGACACATTCTCACTGGGCATATCATGACCGAGGGCCAATTAGGTCGGAAAATGCTCTCTGAGGGACAAACAACTGTATGTCGATGTGCTCACTCTTTTCCCCTCTTTCTCTCCCTCCCTCCCCTCACAATGCCAGCCCCCACACCACCTCCCCATATAAGCCCCTACATGTAACACTTACAGTGTGTGCTTTGTAACACTCTTTCTCTTTTTTATCTCTCACTGTCTGTCTCCCTCACACACCCATGTATACACACACACACACACACACACACACACACACTTACCAGACAAGCCTCTGTCATTATTCTGAGGTGGGTATGTGTGCCACTGAGCCTTGAAGCAAAAGCAATTGGGCTTTTGTCCTTATTAGCCAGAGTGAGTGTTTGATGAGATTTCTAACACTTGCTCTAGGCGGTTCAGTTGGTGTTCAGTCGTTTTGCTTTTGACAGGGCTAGCAGCTGACCCTGGAGACAAGACTTTTTTTAAACTAAGGCAATAACTTGATAATGATAAAATGATAATAACTAATTATAATAATAACTAATAACTAATAACAATAATAATAATAATAATAACTTCCATTGAAAATGTAATGGATTGAAATGTTGAAATGTGTATTATGTCAAGACAAGATTCATGCTTAGTTGTGCAGAACATATGACAGAATTCAGTTCTGTACCTATTTATTTTTGCATTGCAACACAACTTACATGTGTCCATTACGTCAGTCTCCTTGTTAGAAACATATAAAGTACTTAGCATACCTAAAGTGGGAAATGAACTTAGTGTTATGCTTTAATTGCTAGGCTAAACCCAGTGTCCTCATCAAAAGGGAATAAAATGCATAAAAGCTGTAACTTGACTCTGAATTTAGATTTGAATTTGTTCCACTTATGTTTTTGGCCTTACATGTTTTTTTTTTGCTGTGGCAAAGTGTTTGTGTTCGTTGACTTTTCAGCTGTTTAAGTAGATGTGTCACAGGGTGTTTGATTGTGCTTGGTAACCAGCTATGCTAGGTTCTAAATGCATTTGTGTAGTTGTTTTGGCTTTTGAGTTTTGGATGTGACTATCGTCCTGTTCAGTTGGATGAACATTGATACTGAACAATAATATATTCTTGTGTGTGTGCATGTGTGGGAGTGAGTTATAGTGGAGTTTTGGGTCAGTTTTGGATACTTAAGGTGTGTATGTGTGTGTGTGTGTGTGTAGACGCGTGGAGCTTAAGAGTGCTTGTAAGACTCTCTCCCTCTAGCTGAGATCTATCAATAATGCACGACTTGCGTTTGTTCGTTGCACATGGCGATTTGACATGGTAAATCAACTTGTTAAGAGCCAGTCGCGCTGAGCCTAGGCACTGGAGACCTGCTTCCCCAACCTGTCTCCGCCTGGACACAAACCACAATAGGGCTAACCTCTTTCTCTTCCGTCCTATGACTTATTTATCAGTTCACCCATCATTACCCAGGTCTGTACGCATGAGGGAGGAAATCCATTGGTGGAAATGTTGATCTAAGGTCTTCAATAGTCTTTGAGGTCCAGGGGGAATTTTGATTCCTAGTCTAAAAAGTACAGTATTCTCTTGTGTTGAGGCAGATTCTCTGGGTTTTCTACTGCCTAAGATTTGTCTAAAAACTCTACTACCCTGCTACCTTTTCTTATCTTTCACGTAATTTCTCAACTTTGGTGTAATGATTGTCTATTATTAAGATGAAGACCCTTCTGCCCCTCACATAATTGTCATGCAAAGGCTGCATATTCTTTGCTTTTCTTTCATTTGCAAGCTGTGCTGTGGGGCCACTGATATGGCATCTAGACTAGAGTGGGGATTGGGCGAGGGGCGGGGGTAATGCAATGGTAGCCTGATAGCTGCCGTGCTTCAAAAACATGACAGGTGGGGGAAACATGACATTGGAGGGGACATGCAAAAGCTTTCTTTGTTATTAGATCAAAAATGATGGAGGATTAGTCTGGAAATGTATTCCTGTACGTCCAGACAAGGTATTTTAATTGAGTGCAATATTGTTTTCTCCTATGGGGAGGTGAGAAAGATGAAAAGGAGTTTAATATAAGACCGGTCTCCCTGGCACATTCATGATAGTGTACGGCAGGAAATAGTTGCTAAATTGATTTGATTTTTTTTCTGATTATTTGCTTAATTGATTCTATTTTTCTCTATTTTGATGCCACGCAGGAAGTGACAGAACACGTCAAAACAGTCTTGTCTGTGCCCATTTGTGAAAATAGAATAGAAAAAATAGAAAATTGGAGAAATTGTCCTGAAGCAAGAAATGGTAATATTGGTCATGTTGAATATGATTGTATTGGAGATAGGCTTCTGAAAAAAAAGTGTAGTGGTGGTGTTTCCCTGAAGTCTTGGGTGGTTTTGAATAGGAGTTTTTCTTATCCATTTTCCTCAATTGTGGGCTTAGTCATATTAATCATATTTGAGATCAATATTACTTAGTCAATATTAATCATTTGAGGAAACACTATCAAAACTCTAACAAAATTATCCACAGTGGCATGCTTGTACTGTTGCCTCTTTACTGTTGCAACACTGTTCAATAAATTGCAAAAACTTTCAGTTGTCAAAGACACAGTGTTGTGCAGTGCCCAGTTCAGCCTGGTTTTCACTACTTGCTTGTTCACTCTGTCACTTGCTCACGGTCAGTCCATGCAGTGCACTCCAAAGTGCTATGTGCCGACGGGGTTGTTTTTCTTTTTTCTTAATCGTCTTAGCCGAGTAGATAGCAGGAATGAAAGAAGACAGAGAGGCAGTAGTCAATTGTAAACAAAGATCCTTGGCTTTTGAGTGTCCCAGTTATCACTGGGCTGATTTCCCAATAGACATCAGATCGATCTACGCACTTACGTATGTTCCCTGCTTTTATGTCTGTGAAGCATGCTTACAGTCGCAATGCTCACATAGTGAGGGAATATGTGTCCCAATATAAGGAAATAATGGATGAGGCGGGGAGAATAACAGCACTGCGATGAAGGCGCTTCCGCCAAGCCAATTATTTCCCTATATTGGGACATCTCGAAGTTATCTCGCTTATTACCCTTCCCGGATGCATCTCATGCATATAGTCAGTAAGCAAAGTGCTTCAAGCATAAAAGGAACATGCAGTAGCGCTTGAGAAGGAGTGATTCTATTGTTGCTGATTCCATTGTCAACTTGAGTTTACTATTGTATTTAGTTTACAAAAGTATGTGTTAGGCCTACTCCATGCAACTCTTAAAAGTGTGTAGAGAGAGTGTGAATATCTTCATATTGTTTCTGTCCTTCTGTTTGACTTTCCAAGGTCTTTCAAAACTCTTTGTGTTGAGGACATGGGTCCTGCTTTTTTTTTGCTGGGGAGTAAGTTTCATGGGTTTTTGATGGCGCAGAGGGGATGAAGTGGAGATCTCCCTCGCTAAGGCCTGGCTTCTAGCCCGAAGCCCTGATTTGGAGCAGCACTCTGACTTCAGAGCAGATCAGAGACGGCAACTCAGCACAGATAGATGGGGCTTTTTGCCTCGGAACAGGCTGGACTGAAACCAGTGCTCAACCCCTTAGGGCTACAAAAAAAGAAGAAGAGGAAGAAGAAAAAAGACATATTCACTTTTCTTTGTGTGTGTGTGTGTGTGTGTGTGCTGTAGATCCCATGACTCACTGTGCCTCCCTGAACAACTTGGACCCTGCGGGGCCGTGAATGTTCACAGCAGTAAGTAGGCCACGGCACAGAGGGGGTCTCGGGTGGGTGTGCAATGATGCCGTCAAGCCCAGCAGAGCATCTCCATTTGGGAGTGCCATTTGGAACTGGACTCCCCCCCTTCACTCCCACTCCTCTCACACAGAACATGGATCCATCCCAAGGGTGGCTCTTCCCCTACTGAATGTGTCAACATTTGGCCAGCCGGGTGGGCGCTTGTGGCAGACTTCATGAAAGAAACTGTACTCTTGTATTTGTCACTCCGGAGACAGGGTCTTAAAGTGTCACAGATAGACAGCATGCGCACAGACGGTCAAAGTTTGTAAAACATATTGGAAGATAGATTTTTTTGTCTCAGATGTCAAGGCTTCCACACATAGCCACAGACATGACCCACGTTGACGTGTTCTGTCACCTTTAGTTTCCAACAATCATACCAGTTTTGACATTCTCAGCTGACTTTATGGGGCAGCAGATCATACGAAAATAGAATTGAATTCACAGCAGCTTCACAGCAGTGCTGAGAGGGTTCAGTAGGGGTGTGCAGGGTTGGCGTCTGAGTTCTGAAATGATTGCTGAATGTCATGCTTATTGTGTGTACCATGATCATTTTGGCTCTGGTTTAAGATAGCCTTCGTATTCAGAAAATGGTCACAGTTAAGTGCAGTGTTCTGCTCAATATGTACGCTAGGTCTTACAGGGAGGCTACAGTGAATGCATTAAGTTAAAGATGCATCTGCCATAACAGGCAAGGCCTGTTTTTTGGTAGTGAATATTAGAAAAAAAATACCAGAATATACGGTTAGCTGTGCCATGTGTGTATGTGTGTAATGTATGTACCAAGAAGTCAGTGTGTTTGAGCTCAGATTTTTTCTGTGGAATGGTATTCAGGTTTCTGGATTATCTACATGCAGGGTAAAATCCCTGACTTTAATAACACAGGCTAACTCAAAGTTTTCACTAAATAGTTCACTAAACTCTTCCAGGAAGACTTGGCTGAATGTCTTTGAGGTGGTGGATTGTAAATAGAAATATGTTAGGAGATTCAATGGATGCAAAGTCACCAAATGACAAGACTCCTTCACCTTTTTTTGTCGGGTACTCCTGAAATTAATGTTTAGTAGAGCTGCTTCAATAAGGGTAGTAGCACTCAGCTTGGACCCATAAAAGACCAACAGTTCATGAAAAAGATAATTAATTAAAGATTACTAGAAAGTGAACTGATATTCAGAAGAGCTGGTTTTACAGTAAGTGTGAAGATAATATCTGCTTGAGGCCTCAGAGGTTGTTTAGATACAGGGAGGAAACTAGACTGGGTTAAATGCAATCTCCTGCTATTTACAGACTATTTCTTATCACAAGAATAGAGAATGCCATTGACATACTGGGTCCCAGCTCAGCTCTTCCACTATACTGAGTGCAAGGACCCACAGCACATCAAATGAAACTCTCCCTATATTCATATCCATAATATACTGAATTCCAATAAGCTTGTGTGTGAAACTGAATACACCTAAAGCAAGATCACAGCGAAAAAAAAAAATATATATATATAAATATATATATTCCTGTCTTTTCAAAGTATTTTTCAAAGTATCTTTCATCATATATAAAGGTGTAGCCTTAGACTGAGCAAGGTTTTCTAAGGGCTGCCTCTCTGGCTAGCGCAAGTATGCTGATTGTCAGATGGGGAGAGAGCAGGCTTTTACTGAGGAGTTCTGAGCTCCACAAACAGTCTGCCCACTGCACTTGCTCAGGATGTTGTGTAATGGTCTTATGAGGGCTCTCTCTCTCTGTCTCTGTGTGTGTGTGTGTGTGTGTGTAGCTGCACTTATGTGGAGAAATGAGGGGCTACCTGTCATGTACCTTCTCTCTCTTTTTTTTCTTTCTCTCTCTCTCTCTCTCTCTCTCTCTCTCTCACACACACACACACACACACACACACACAGCTCAGCCTGTACAGAAGCTGAAAGACCGAAGGATGTATTGTCAACCCCACACATACTAACATACACTCCTACAAACACAACGCTGACTGATCCAGCTGGACACATTGAAGCACACACATAAATTATATATGTTCACATATATGCACATATGCATGAATGCACAGTAACAAATGTCTTTACAACCACATGTGCATATGTAAAGCATGTGCAATCATACATACACACACACATACACACACACACACACACACACACACACACACACACACACACACACACTTGGATAATAGTCATTGAACTGTACCATATGATACTGAGTTGAATAGAATAGTCTGTTAAAGTAAGAAGATGAAATGCACCAGTGTTCATCATCTGTATATTTTTTTCTACCTCAATTGACATAAAAATTTTCATAAAAATTGACTTTCTCTCTCTCTCTCTCTCTCTCTCTCTCTCTGTCCTCTTCTAATGTGTCACAGCCAAAGTCAGAGGCAGGGCTGAAATCTTGATGGAAGGAAATATGACTCAGGATGCGAGTGGCAGTGCAGAGACATTTAGACACATCTGTGTAATTGGAGTGAGGCGGGGCACATTCAGATTTCATCTGACTGCTTAACAAACCACGTTTTTGAGTCCATAATGCTGACAGTCAAAACTGCCTTCCCCCACACATTTCCCCATTTATTTCCTCCGAGTGTTATTTTAACTGCCCATCTCCCTGTCTCATCCCACTCATGCCCACTTTAGTCCATTAGTGAACTTAAGCCTCAATGTCACTCTGACACTGAGAGCTGTGCCCGTTGCCAAGAGCTGCATTGCCACGGCAACTGTTTGGAATGGGGATGGGGTTGAGAAAACCCCACTCTGCTGTCACCGCTTCTCCTCCATCACCCCAATTTCATCATGCTTACAGTATTCTGCCTCTGCGAAATGGCAAACTCAGGGCAAAACATCCAAGTGACTTTACTTTAGAAATGTTCAATTTTTGTTATATTTCAGGGGATACAGGTAAGACGGTGTCAGGAGGTTGATATAATTCTTTTATTTGCAGTGAGAAAAATAGCTCTCCTCACCTCACAGCTTGACAACCAGAAAAATAGCCCTGGTGGAGAAAGTAACACCAACAGACTTTCGATGGCGAATTCAGTTGCACTTAGTTTGGGAATAAGAGTCTGGGGTCCAGCAGCTAATGTGCAAAGGTTGATTGTGTTAGATAGTATTTCTTCCATTTGCTAATGGCTATGCTGTTTCTCACTCACTAAGTCATTTTCCCTCCTACTCAGACTCCCTGTAGGGATCCTAGGGAAGGCAGGTATTTGTCTGTAATCATATACAATTCACAGTTATTATAAGCTGCGTCCCACACAACTGCTTTTGGCATTGTATCAAGGGGATGGGGTGTCTTTTTTCTATAGGCTAATACATGCAGAACACCCTGCAACTAAAGATAGGCCTCTAACGGCAATGAGTACTCTTGAAAGAGCAGGAAACAAATGGCTCAAAACATTCTTCAAGCCATTTCCCCTCAGCAAGAAAGCAATGAGGAATGCACGGAAAAAAGTGTATTTTTTTCTCTTTGTGAAGCCATGTTTTTCTGTGCTTCAGAACAGTATGTGCAGTATGTTCAGCAAGTGTGTTGAAACTTTGGGCCTAAAAGAAGAAAGGGAGAAAAAAAAAAAAACAACCTCATTAAATTTTTGTAAAGTTGTTGTTTCGTGCCCGCCTTTCTCCTCTGCAACCCCTCTGAGCTGACATAACATTTTGTAGCTGTGTACTATCCCCCATTACCCCCCAACCCCTGATCTGAATGAAGTAATGCAAAGGCTTTATATCATAATCAAGGCTTTAATGCAAAGGCTTTATATCATAATCAAGCGAGGTCAAAGGCCAGAGTTAACCCCCTCCCCCCCCCCCCATCCACACCCCCCCCCCCCCCCCAAAAAAAATCCTCCTCTTCCCCTTGTCACCCTATTCTCCACCGCCCTCAAGCCCCCATTTATTAGGCCTAGACAGAGCACACCCAGAGGGAGATCATCAGAGGCTGCGTAATTAGATGAAACTGCAGAATAATGGCCAGAGAAAGGCTCTCTACTGTTTAATGAGCTCTTAATCAGTGCATCAGCACGCAGGCTCCTCCAGCCAGGCAGCCAGCTGCGGCTGTTACTTACACTTGAACTCTGGTCCCCCGTGCCTCCTCTCATCGAGCTCCTAATAACAGGCTGCCGTAGGATGTTTAGACCGAAGGCCCCTGTCGCGACGATGTATCAGAGGTGCTTCCCAGAGCTGAGGGAAAAGTGTTTTTTTTTTTTTTTTGTTACCTTTTTCTTTTTTTCCATCATTTTTTTCTCATATTTATGCATGTCCATATTTAGCCCTGAAACACTTCTCACAGAAGGTGGGTTCTGAGAAGCTCCTGATGAGAAATTGGAGCCTGTATAGGATGAAAGTGAGAATTCAACTCTCCTTTCTAGGACCGGCAGTCTCACAAGGGAACAGAAAGAGAGCGAGCTATAGAGAGAGATAAATTAAGAGAAAGGGAGAATGTGAGCTGCCCCTGACTGCAAACTGATCACTTGACAGATCACAGGGAGAACTTTATCCACAAGGTGCTACTGAAGTCGATGAAATATTTATCTGTACATTGCTGGAAAAGAGAGAACACTGAACGAAAGGGGTGAGAGTGAGAGAAAAGGAAGAAAGCCAGAGAGAGAGAGAGTGAGTTGTTTGATATTCATGCATGCTGTTCTGCTTTCCTATTTGTATGAATGGATGCTTTCCATCTCAGGTTTTGGCATCTTATTGATTGGGATTGCTAAAAGGCAGCCAAGCGGCAACGAGAGGTGGAGAAGCTTGCTTATGCTTCATAAATAAAGCACCTAATCAAATTAAGGGGACGGCTAGCAGAAGCAGCTTTGTGCTTTGTAATCTTTCACCTCTAATGAATCACACACTTAATATCCTACACTGCAGAAACATGTAACCAAGAGAACTGGCATTGGTAGCACCTCCATTTTCACAGAAAGAAGTTGTATGCTTCTTTATTCATCATTAATATTCACACATAGTTTACTGAAATATGTCAGTATATTATATGATTCTCATACTAACCCACAAAGCTTACATTTGCCCACCATGAACAAGTCCACACACACACACACACACTTTTTTTCCTCTCTCTCTCTCTTTCTCTCTCTCTCTCACACACACACACACCTCTCTCTCACACACACACACACACACACACACTACACACATTTCTTAAAATGGTAAGCCTGTTATCAAGAGGTACAGTAGACCACATCTCTTCAAATATGTATGAAAAAAAATGTTTGATGAATTTATAATTTACTGTGCTTAAATAAATGCCATACACTTGAAAACCAAGATTATTATTTTTGATCTATCAAGACTTCCTCGTACAGTGATTTTGTTCACAGGACAACTGCAGATCTGCTGACAGTAGAGGGAGATCGAGACAAAGATAGAAAGGACCATGGTGGTTTATGCTTGGATGCGGATCTCTCCTTGACCCTCTAGACTAGAGGTTGCCTGTAGCCTGTAGTCAGGGCCAATCCATGGCCCAAGATCAGTGGAAAACTATTTATCAACGGAGGGCAGATCTGGCAGTCTAGTGGTGTTGCTTCAACTGGTTTTACTTTTAATTGGCCATTTCCCAACATTTATTTTTATACGTGTTAGCTTTTATTTATTTTCAAAATACTGATTTATATATTTTCATATAATATACAAAATATAATAATATTATTACAGTACTATAGAAGTATTATTATATATTATATAAAATATAATATTATTTTAAAATGTTTTACCAGTTAAACTAAAAGATTGTGGTGGTCTGATAACTGAACAAACAAAGGCCATTACCGTTGGTGTATGAATACGATTTCACTACCTGGGAGGTCAAGAACAATCTCAACAGTCTTCTTGTTTTCTAGAACAATCTTAACGGTCTTCTTGCTTTCTACAGGTGACATTTCACCTCCAACCTTACAGAGGGAGAAGTGACCAGAGCGTGCATGAGAATATCAAATACATCATCGACAGGTGAGTCGCACATTTGTAAAGAATGGCCTTTTTTTAACAGTTGATTGAACAATTGATGGTGTGGGCCCACCCTACTTGAGCTTGTTATCTGCCCTTCTGTGCGAGACCAAGAATCCTGTCAAAGGGCACTTTGCTGATATAAGACCATGCAAATGAACAGCAGATTTAAAAGCAGAACATTTAAACGCCTAAAACTTACAAAAACACTATCCTGTCATTTTTCATATTTATAGCATATATCTAAGCTTTGTCGTTTTAAAATACATACCGGTAGCCTGTTTAGATTTGTCTAAAAGGTTGCTGCTGTTGCCGTTGTTATTATTATTATTATTATAACAAATATTGCAAATAAAATGGCTAAGGTGAAAGGTTTTCCTTCTTAGTATTGTGGTCTTTGGAGGCCCTTTCAAGGTTGTGTTTGAGGCAGAGAATAAATATTAGGAGCCACATGCTGGTTGCCCCTCCTCTGTCTGACGTGGCACTTGACTTCTGTGATGTGTTTGGGCAAACTCGTCATGGGTGAAGAGCTGCGGTGCCAAGCCCTTCTCAGGGTGACTTTCCTATGAGGCTTAGTCATGTGAAACAAAAGGCATTCTGCAGAAGAAAAGCACACACATACTGTACAGACATACACAAAACAACGCACACACACACACACACACACACGACCCGGCTCTGAGACACTCACATTAAAATGTGTATACACAAACGAAGTGCTGCAGACCTAATGTGGGTGATTTCCTGAGGCCATCCCTTGCATGGTGCTGCTGCAGCCCCCGTCAGTGAGCCAGCCTCAGTGCGGTCCTCCGATGGAAGGCGGGTCCAGCATCCTTTACACAGCAGGACAAGGGGACCAGCTGTCGAAGGCAGCTGTCACTGTAATCCCAAATGCTGGGAGGCTGTTTTGACACGGAACACCTGCTTGCTTAATGAGCACTTCCGTGCCCCGTCTACCTTTGCCCACCCGCACGGATCTTCCTCTTGTGTTTTACGAAGACAAGACAGACTGCAGTCTTAATGACACACTTACAAAAACATGCAGCTTCTTCTAAATTGTACACAAAAAAGCAGTGAGGAAAAAAAAACTAAACAAAGAAATTATGTGTTTATCATTCATAGGATATGAAAATGAATGCAGATGCACTGTGTCTTACAGGTACGGAGACCATGGGGCCTTCTACCGCTTCACCACCAACACGGGTAAAGTGCTGCCCTTCTTCTACATCTATGACTCGTACCTGACGCCACCAGAGGCCTGGTCCGAGCTCCTGAGCTCCACGGGCTCGCATAGCCTGCGCGGCACCCCTTACGACGCCGTCTTCATCGCGCTGATCGTGGAGGAGCGACACAAGCACGACATCCTGGCGGCGGGTTTCGACGGCATGTACACCTACTTCGCCTCCAACGGTTTCTCTTTTGGCTCGTCGCACCAGAACTGGAAGGCCATCAAGGCCTTCTGCGACGGCAACAACCTACTGTTCGTGCCCAGCGTAGGGCCCGGCTACATCGACACCAGCATCCGACCCTGGAACAACCACAACACGCGCAACCGCGTCAACGGACGCTACTACGAGACGGCGCTGCAGGTGGCACTCAACGTGCGGCCCGAGGTGGTCAGCATCACCTCCTTCAACGAGTGGCACGAGGGCACGCAGATCGAACGCGCTGTGCCCAAAAAGACGGTGACGCGACTCTACCTGGACTACCAGCCACACAGACCAGAGCTCTACCTGGAGCTGACACGCCGCTGGACTGAGCAGTTTAGTAAGGAGAAAGAACAGTGGCTTATGTGAGGCAAATGGGAGATGATACAGTCAAGGCCCATTGACACACTGCAGCATGGTGGGAAACATCATCAGAGACTTAAGTTGGGATACAGAACTATGGAGGCCCTGAAGGATCATGATTGATTTTTTTTTTATGATTTTATTGTTGCACTCCATTCCAGTGAGAACTACGTCCTCTGAAGGAGACA
Organism: Limnothrissa miodon; assembly: GCA_017657215.1. NCBI lineage: Eukaryota > Metazoa > Chordata > Actinopteri > Clupeiformes > Clupeidae > Limnothrissa > Limnothrissa miodon. The sequence goes on from JAGFZM010000141.1 coordinate 226,582, forward strand.
ATGGGGACATGGGGTACTTCCATACTGCTACTTTGAATGGATTTTTGCTAATGGCCATAAGAATTGAACAGTTTTCTTGAGTGCTCAAAGACACACAAGACATGTTAGCTGCTGCACAGCAAACTATTTTAAGTTATAAAAAATAAATGTTGACTATAAAAGAAAGATCGTGCATAAAAGATGGAAAAAGGGACAGACATGCAGACACCTCTACAAGATACTGAAAAAAGAAATCCTCTTCATGTCCAGCCTGTGAAGAAGACCTTTTCCTCACTATTGAAACCACTGCTTTCTGCCTGCTTCCAGCCAGCTAACATGCCTGATTTTGTTCACAGACCCCAACTCTCTGTCTCACTCTTCTCCAGTAGACTGTCTATATTCACCCAAGCTGTAGTCTCATTTTAAAACCAGCCTCTTGTAAAATGAAACAGCCTATTCCATTATCACATCTTTTTTGTGCATCTCTATAGATACATATATTTCAATATTGTTATATTATTAAACCACCAGGCGTATGTTTTAAATCTACTTTAAATTTAATCTTGAATTGCGCATTTAGTTTTACTGCTACATACAATGTCCAAATCCGTGAGGAAGCCCCCATGCAACAGAAAAATATTCAGTTCGGTAATGTGAAATGATTATTTGTGCAAGCATTATTGGTCTATTATTGTTCATCAAGAACATGTCCTTGTCACAGGTTGTGTCCATTTTTAGTCAGTTTTTTACTCGTTCAATTTTTTTGTTCTAACAGTTGTAGTTCTTGTCTTACCCTGCAGTTTGTGTCTGTACATGTATTTGGACCAGTTTCACTATGACCTGGGGCAGGACAAGTTCTGCTGCCAAGTCAGGATGAAGGTGTAAGCTTACGCAAAACCACTGCGGCCTGCTTTTTGTGACCAATTTGTACAAAAGCTTTTTGAAATAATGGTGTTCGTAGCTTGGGAAAAAAAATAAACAATTAAGGTTTAAAAGGTGCAAGTTGACCCTTTCTGTTTGGCCATTAAACTGATTGTGGGTTTAGGTGACCCTCTCATGAGGAGTCTTGGCTGGTGTGGTTGGTGTTGAGATCTCTAAATGTTACCAACTGCAAGATGAAGGTCAATGTTATCAAGATCATCTGGGTATATGCACTCAGTGGGAAATCTGCATAATGGACACACTCAAAAACCAGATGGAAAACCACCAGATTAAATTGTCTTAGTGCTTCTCTTTATTTTGGCTTGCAGAGAAAAGAGGGCTTGGCACAGATTAAGGTTGCCATAAACCCACCCATCAAGAGACATAGTGGTACTGAGAAAAAAATGCAGAATAAGAGAGAGAGAGAAAAAAAGAATGCTTTTGGATCACCGTGTGAAATTTGGTCCATTACGAGAAATCAATTTTGGGTATGTTCCATTAGGAATCTCACCAAAAGAGGGATTGTGAAGATTTTATTTGACGTTATGATCAACGTTTCACAAAAAAGAAAAGTCACTTATAAGAAAAATAAATAATGGGAGAAAGGTTAAGAACAGTGTAAGGTCAGGTGTGTATTACGAATTGAAGAATACAGTTGAAGCCATGGTAACCACTTTGCTCATAAATAAATAAAACCCATAAAAAAAAAAAATACTAAAAAAAAAAGTAAAAAAAAAAATAATAATAATAATAATAATTCTGGAAAATAATGAGTGCCGTTTATCCATTCACTATGGTTATACGTCAGCAAATCAGGCCTTGCTGACGGCATAGAATAATCTTTACGTTTTTCAAGTGCATTCATTACTAAACAGTCATTATGAGGTTCAAGGGACCAGCCAAACTAAATCAACAGAGATAGATTTGAAGGGTCACCATAAACTGTCAGAATAAAATGTTGGGGGGAGTCCACCATATATCAGAACCATATGGATTTCGCCATGCTTTCTTTGACATTATAATAGATATGTGGCAGCACAAGGCCTATTGCAAGAAGGCAAAACGCACAGAAATGCTAATCTGTAGAAAAGTGCAGAACAGATGCTGCCTACAACAGACTTATTGTTCATCCCCTGACTCCACTTGGCTGAAGGGCCCTCCTCTCGGCTCCTGTCTCTTTCGTACATCCAGTCTTTTGAAGTGCAGGGAATGGAGATGATTGTGCGTTTCTGTAGCAGACTTTTCTCCCCTTTTTTTAGTCGGTCTGTCTCTGTGCGTGTCAAATCTTTTTGTTCTCGGTTTCTTCCCACAGTCCATATTTGTCTTCAAGTACATTCAAAGTGGAAGCCAAGGCACTGGAAAATAAAAGGTAAAGTAAGAGAGGGGTAGGCCCATGGTGAAATTATTTTCTCTCCTACCTTATTGTCTTTACCTTATCTTTTTAATAAAATACACACTAGCCTAGTTGTTAAAGGAGGCTCACCAGCCCGGGCGGATGATGCTGTATTTTCCAGGGACGGACAGGTTGACCACCGTGGATCCCTGTCGACTCTGGTCTCCAATGCGGCCACCGTTCACCACCACCGCCACCCTTGGCCACAGCTCCTGGAACTCCTACAAGACACACACAATAAAAGGTTCTCTTCCACACAAAACCATTTCTTTTTGTTTTTAAAGAGTTTAAGCTATACGGCGCATCTGAAAAAATTTCTCTCATGTCCGCACTGGTCAGTGAAAAGAAATAAACCAACCAAGTTGGGCAATTTTACGTAGGACTGCCCAAACTGAACTGAATGTCGGATGTCACTGAATTATACAGAATGGCCAACACATATACCATTCTGTATTTGATTAGTGGCCTCACCACCTCATCCTAACTTTGCTAGATTACTGAATATCCACGAAACAAAGACAACAGGCTAACAACAGTCTCCTTTTTAGTTTGTGCTGAACAGGTGGTAGAGGACAAACGGCTGCATTGAAACATCTATTATAATTATTTCTGTGTAGTCAGTGCATTTAGAGAAGAATGACTGGTCAACTCTGGCAATTACAACAGGCTTTATACTGTAACTTTTAACCTGTGGTATTACTAGCAACCCTATGATAATAGGCAGTTACCTGGTTACATTGGCCAATATCTGCACCTAAAGAGTTTACCTGTCCTTTTACAATATGAAAGTAATTGGTGGATGTGTGCTTCATTGACTACATGTTTTATCATTCACTCTGAAAACATTTTGTACCAACAATTTTTATTCTTCATTCCTAGGAATTTTGAACTCTGATTGTAAACAAATGTAACTGTTCATGCATCCTGCCTGGCAACTCAGGGAGTATTTAATCAGAATATCACGGGGGGCTTTACTTTTTGAACAGGTTGCAACAAGTGTTATAATCTCCTGGGACCGTTCTCATCTGATCAAAAATAACATTTAGTGTCACTTCACTACAGTATGCTCATGCATCAACAGCCTGCAATAAACACCACCGGATCTGCATTGATGCATTTAGCAGAATGACCAAGGGTTTATGTGTCTCAATTCTATATATCAATTTCCAACTAACCTTTCGGTGCCCTATTCTAGCTTTATTTTCTACGTCTAACAGGACTGAAGGCATTCTACATTGAGAAAACCCTCCAAATTCAGGGCAGGTCAGACCTACAGATGGTGTTCAAAAAAAGTGTAGGCAGCACTTACATGCACATCCACAGTGCTGGTCTGGGAGCTTATGTTGGCACTGGTGAGGGCGAGGGCTTCTCCACACATTTGGCACAAGTGTCTCATGAAGGGGTGGTCAGGGATGCGCACTCCCACCAACTTGATATAAACACACACACACACACACACACACACACACACACACACACACACACACAAACACACACACACACAATTTATTACACAGCAGATTACACATTACAATGAGGATAAACCTACATTTTAGGTTGATAAAGAACATGAAGGTAAACAACACACCGGAGTGAAGGGGTTGAGGTCAGGGTTCAGCTCTTCAGACCTCTCCATCACCAGGGTGACAGGACCAGGCAGCAGGGTTTCTAGCAGTTCCCGCTTTACTGCCACTTTACAGTATCTGAAATCAAAAGCAAAATGGCTCAAAGCATTGCAGGTAATGGCTATTAAATGGAAGGAAGGGAGGCTGTACCCAGTGAGACCTCTACGAGACTACAAAAGCATCATTGCCCTTGTGTCATATGTGCATTAAGCAAAAAGAAAACCACTAAAAACGAGCCAAAGATACGAGAGCTCCACAGAAAACAAAACAAAACAAAAAACACTAGATGACCTTACTTGTAAATCTCTTGGACGTCACCAACACAAATGGCCAGTGGTTTCTGTCCGTTTCTTCCTTTGATGTCATACACTTTCTTGACAGCGTCGGAATTTTGGGCCAGACACGCCAAACCATAGAGAGTGTCGGTCGGAACTGCCACAACCTCTCCATTCTTCAAAGCGTTGACAGTACATTTCAGGACCTCCAATTGATCTGAAAAAGTAATAGTTCAGAAGGGAAATTAATTAAGATGTAACACGGCTAACTGCTAACGTTAACAGTAAACGGACATGCTCCACGGTAACGTTAGTTACTCTTTCCATGTGTTGACAGTAAACTGACATGCTCCACGGTAACGTTAGTTACTCTTTCCATGTGTTGACAGTAAACTGGCGCTCCACGGTAACGTTAGTTACTCTTTCCATGTGTTGCGATTTAACTTCTGCAAATGGGACCACTTTTCCAAATAGGATAAAATTTCGGAAGTGACTGGTACGTCGTGAATGACTTTACAATTTAAATTCTTATTCTGTCGTTAAAGCGACGGATTTAATTATTTTAGCAAGTATTGAAAACAGTTACCAACCTACATCATGTCTAGTCTAATGTGAATTAATTTAACATACCTTGCAGCACACCATCTGGCGATAAACAGCCATTGGTCGATTCTTGCGGCAAGTGCAAGACTTTCGCTGTCAGCGACTTTAACATTGTTGATGTAAATGAACTGCGAATCTGTGAGAATATGATTTGTCTACAAATATATCTCAGGGTCGGCATGCGTTTCTTGTCCGAGTCGCCAGTGTCTGATGAAACGTTTTCATCACTGCCGTTACATCACTTCCGGGTGCCCGTAGTTAACCCATTGATGACCAAATGGAAGACGAAATAATGTAGTCTAATATAACCCGTTCTCATCTAACTTTCTTTTGCAAAGATGGGCAACCATGGATTGTAACTCACTGACGACTATTTTCAAGCGATTCAAGCGTGATTTGGTCGTTGCTTGAAAGTGTCAGTAAAGCAGTAAAGCAAGAACTATGAAAGTGTCAATAAAGTATCTAGACAGCTGTAGGTAATGCGACTAATGATGTCTTGGCTAGAACATGCTGCATGCCTCAGAACCCATAGTAGGCCTACTACAGATGAGCTTGTGGGGGAAATGTCTTCTCATGCTGGTAAGACATTTTGTTTTTTTTTATAAAAAGAATTCAAGATCATTTGTAAACTACTTAAGATTCAGTAAGACTCTGTTACAGGCGACAGAAACAATACATGCTATAAGGGCAATGAAAAAGATCCTTCAGAAACAGAGGTGTGTGTGGTTATAGTTTCCATACTAATTCCAGTGTTATTTAGATCAGCGTGTCAAATAAATGAGTAGTATAATCAACTCTTCCATTGACTGGGATTGTAACTTCCTGACTATAATTTTAAATTGCAGTCCTCAGAACAGGAGGCCCCAGATGGAAACAATCTTCAGCTAATTGATCTCATTCTTAAGGATCTACAAGCTCTGCGTGACCGTTTAAAGGTATAGGTAGTTTAAATATTTAATATTGACAGTCAATTGACAATGGATGTAACAACTGGATTTTTTTGCCTTTAGGAAAGAAACTTGTTGGATGATCCACTTCCTCCTCAGAAATGAATTTCCTCTTGAACTCAACCCCCAAAATCTTAATAAAGCTTTAATTTTAATATTTCTCTCACTATGTTGACAACAAAGAAAGAGGCTCTTGGATTTAATTAGTATATTGCTTTCAATTCAAAAGTTATTACTTCATAATACAATATTACTTTATACAAAACAAGCATAAGCAAACAATTTCACATTATACATTCTTTTAAAAATACAGATCCTTTACATATTTTAAACCTCATTCTTTGGGTGTTCAAGACAATCCTTTGGAAGCGTTACTGCCCTCCAACCCTGTTTTAGGCTACGCTCACGCTTCACTTGTTTATTTGACGTGCATTCTTGTCCCGTGGAGCTTCACAATTGCCGTGGCAACCTTATATTGTATGACAAAACTTACAAACAATAGCACATAAATTCATGACTAAGCACTTGACCACACTGTTTTGACACAAATAAAATGATATGCCAGCACAGGAACCTTTCAGGCAAATTATTATTTTATAAATGTAGTTCCAATGGATTGGATTGGAAACCTTTCTGAGATACTTTAGAGCAACATGGTGGTGTAGGCTAGCTGAAGATCAGGAAAGGTGATTGAAAGCACAATTCAATGATCAATGACATACAATTTGAATTTGCAAACATATATTGTATTCCTCAAACATTTTTTCTTTGAAATAATACAGAACATTTTACCAATGAAAATAATTCTTACAACAGAATTATAGTGCCTTTCTTCAAGCACAACCTGTAATTACTCAAAATGGTAACTTGATGGAGGCAATATTATGGGGAAACACTCGGGGTACAAGTCAGTCGTCAACAATTCCAACACAATGTTGCCTACAATGCCCAAAAATGTTCTCACATGTAATAGGTCAGACCGGGCTTTAAAAGCCTGGCGGTGGTATTAAATTTACGGAATGAATATTTAAGTCATTTAAGTCTCAAGGGGAAGAGTTCGCTGTATTTATAGAAGTTATTTAGTTAATAAATGATGATCAGTGACAAAGGAATGGCATCTTATGGCAATGGGAAGGGCAGAAAAGATGAGTCTTGCATAGTTCAACATTTAGAGGTTGAGATGGTGAGGCTTTTACAGTAGTGATGAGGATCAAGCAGATTAAACATTCACCGTTGTCCCACCTCCTGTTCAGACTCAAACATTGCACCACATATGAAAATGTACAAAAACATACAGCAAACTAGAATGCAAACAAACAAGAAAGGTCAACAGATCTGACATCAAGTGCTCACAAACTATATATATCAACACAACAGAACCCCATCCAATAATAAAAGACAACAAGAAAATGAAGTTGTCAAACATTACTGAAAGCCTTGGTGTGCAACTGCTCTGATGCCATATGATCAGAGGATAGAAATATAGTCAGACAGGGCATAGGAGATGAGCTGCAACATACAAACAATTGTATGACAAGTTGGACACATTAAATGGCAAAATTAAATGTGTAGTGTGTTTGTGTGTGTGTAAGGACTGACAATTAACAACATACTCAAGACATGGACTCACACACAATGCATGTTCAGTAGGCACACTTTAACACCACACACATGCCAACAACTGAAACCGATGGATGTTCTCATTTTGCCAACCGCTGCTTCTGTGTTACTTGCGTTAGACACGCTATGGCAACATGCAAACAAATGACTGAAGCAAGTCATAGAACGAGTTCAAGGCAAAGACGTTAAGAAGAACAATATTGAAGAGGCAAATTGTCTTCAGACTGTAATCACTGATAGGCTGTAAGGCAATGTTACATATATTTCTTCTACGCATTATGGAAGAATCTATATCAACTTGCAGGAACACCATCACACATGCACACCAGAAAACACTTTTGTTTAGGGTTAAGTTGATAGAGCCTATACTAATACCACAGTTGGACCATCACAAGGCTTCGTTTTAAAAGCAAATTAACAACAACAAAAATAAAATTAAAAAATAAAAATGCATAATTAGTGCATGTCTGCAATCATAGAAGAGGATGTATAGGAGTAGGGGCAGTGAGGAATAAGGTCTGTCTTCCATCTGAAAAACCTAAAATATTTTCACGCTCTATACAAAAATACAAATTCAAATACAATCTAAAGGAATAATAGCATTTATATTATCAAATGTGCTATATATACATTTAGGGTCAACTCCTTCACAACACAACACTCTCTACAGCAGTGGTATAAAGCGACGGACATACTGTATGCTACTGACTACTCACAAGGAGTGGGATTAGAATGACTACACGAGGGACTAGTAGTGCAAGAAACAGAGATGAGAGAGACGCCCAGCAAAGAACCGCTGACACAGCACGACAGACGATGGCGGATGTGTTTAAGGTCGAAATCAGAGCATTTAATGCTCCGGGTCTGGAATCTTGTCCATCTTAAATTTTTATCCCTGAGGGGGTGATGGAAAATGGCAAACTGTTGACTGGAGAGAACGATGCTTCCATTTGTTCAGACCAGACAGCAGCTTGGGTGGTGCGTGCATGAGAATGCACAAGTGTATGTTTGTATGAGCATCTGCCATTCAGTCCCAGAAATAAATCTTTTCACTTAATGGAAAAAGACACGTGTTGTTTCTTCTTCTTCTTTTTTTTTTTTTTTTTTACGTTTTTTCTTTGCTCGTCTCCATTTGAAAACAAATTGGCTCAGCAGAGACCCATCTGCGCCAGAGCCCTTATAGTGCTTGCATGCACAACTGACTCTGTACTGAACACACATAGGCAGCCATGACGGAGAATGACGACGGTGAAGAGTCTAGAATCAGTAACACCATCCTAAGGAGAAGGAAAGGGAAAAGATGAGCCTAAACCTGAGCCTTTTCACTACCCCCAACGAGAATGCCTTCAGAGGAAACACGCACGTCAGGACTTGGTCCACAAAGAGAAAAAGAGAGTTGATCTGTTAATAGCAATTAAGTATTCAAATAAATTAACACATAAAAATTAAATACTAGTTTAGTTATAGGCAGCCGTTTTCACCATTGTAAAGACTATATTACATATGCTTTAAAAAAAAGGCAAGCAAAGTTATTTTCCTTGTCTTTGTTTTTAAAAATATTACCAGATGATAGAAGTAAAATAATGATTAAAAAAAAAAAGGTCAAAATTGCAATCACATTTCCTGGACTAGTCTATGGTTTCCTAGTATCTATGATTAGCTACTCATGTTGGCATGGCATAGGCTCAACCTTGCTTCAGGGGCCCAAAAAGCTGCATCATCTCCCTGTGTGTGACTTTGCAATAGAATACAGATTCAGAAAATTAAACTACCAACTACTTTTGAAGAGGTTACTGCCAACATTGTTTTTGTTATTTTGTTGTCGTCCTTATTTGCCGTTATTTGCTTACATGCAGTACATTCTAGCCAGTCCTGGACTAAATATGTCTATATCAGAAAGCACTGCTGACTACAGTACGAGGATAGGAAATATCATAGGGTATAATTTCATTACAGCGTGTGGCAAATCAGTGCTTTGTATCCTTCCAGGAACAGAAACAAATAAAACATTTTTACATATCATGCAAAAAAAGTGACTATGCGGTCTCAGACACAGCTTGATAGAATTTCCTCAAGTACTGGCACACAAGTAACTCCAGAGCCAAACTGAGCCAAATCAATTTGTTACAACTCTTTTTTAAACTAATTGCTGGATGTCCCTGATGACAAAGAAAAAAAAAAAAAAACACAAATCGGATCAATCATCAGAAGACTCGGCCACTGATCAATTTTAAAACTGCATATATAGATTTAGACACATCTGAGTACTGTTATGACAAGTAACACAATTTGTCAAGTAACATCAGTGAATGTGGTAAGCCAGAAACAAAACCACCACTCCACCAAAAGGCAGGGCAAGCCATCTGATGTAGTTCAGTCACCACTGTGGACTGTGTAGGCTGTGCTGAGCTGAGCTGCACTGTCCATGAAGCAAGTGACATGCACAGCCGTGGTTCCCATTCACCCTCGGGTCTGAGAGGAAGAGGGCTCAGAGGGCTCCAGCCGAACTTGAGACGTTGGCTCTGTGTATTCTACCGAGTGGCCACCAGGGGGCTCTGCCCACACGTAGCTTCTGGCCCGATGTGTGCATCTGGCACCCGCGGCACTGACAGAAGAGGGTGGATGAAGACAAGTGAGATGATGTGGAGGAGGGGGTAGGAGGAAAAAGATGGAGTTGCGCTGCAGGGGTGTGGATGGGTAGTTGCCACTAGTGGGCGCTGTGGGCACCTCCCTCGGCCATGGGGAAGTCGTCAGGCACCAGCAGCAGGGCGTCCATGCTGGCCGAGCCCCCGGGGCTCTGCATTGACAGGAAGTCCGACACGTCCATGCTGGCCAGCCCGTCGGTCACTGGCGGGGGAACGAGGGCCGCCACTGCCACATCGGCGAGGGGGAAAGTCTGTGAGGGGACCGTGGAGGGTGACGTAGATGGAGGACAAACAGACGAGGAAGATTGTGTTAAGGATAAAGTGGGCGCTAACGCCGACGGTTGGCCGGCTGTGTGTGTGTGCCCAGCACGGGCCAGTGGATCGTCCAGCTGAGTCTGGCAGCACTGTGAGGGGGTGACGGAAGAGCTTGGGGGGATGGCTGGAGGGATGGCTGTGGGCGTGGGCGTGGGGGGAGTGTCTGCAGGCTGGTTCTTTGCTGAGGAAGTTGATGATGAGTTCGTAGTGGGGGTGGAGGAGGATGTGGTGGTGGTGGTGGAAGAGGTGGAGGAGGAGGAGGTGGTGGTGGTGGTGTTTTTAGCCCTGCAGTCACAATGACACTGGCACGATTCGCCCTCTTGCTTGATGATGATGACTGGTAGGCTCAAGCCAATCTGTTGAACAGGGTTTCCTGCAAAAAGAGCAAAGGCACAGCTGCACCGTCATAAAGGCATAGAGAGTCTGACTTCTAAGACAAAAAATGAATACCAATTCCATGACACATCCACTATGCAAATATCATCTCTGACATGACATATCTGATGATGTGCAATATGATGTCAATGTTTATATATAAAAAAAAGGTTATGAGAAAAATGCACAAAATGTTTATATTACCTATAAATAGAGGCCCTGTTTGCTCAAGTGGGACACATTAAAAGAAGTCAAGAGAGGAACCAGTACCTGAATTCCCTCCAACTGGTATGGCTGTGGTGAAGAAAACTTTCTCCACTTTAGTACCTGGGACCTGAACAGACAAAGACTTTTGGTGAGACATCATAGGTAAAGGAGACGGGAAACAGAACACAACACCTTACCATCTACTATCTTGATATCTATAAACTGTTCAGTTTGTGCTCAATACATTCATGCATTTCATCAGACCTCAGATGTCAAAAGCATTCAGTGATGGGGGGGATATAAACGGCTGGTGTGTTGTGTGATTCTTATAGAAACATCTCTTGCTTCGGGGGCCTCACCTGCTGCTCCGAGCTGCCCTGGGGGTTGGTGGCGCTGCTGAGGATCCACTGCAGGTTCTGGTCTGACACCATGAGGCCTGGCGGCAGCATGCCTGCAGGGGGCGCTATTGTAATGGTGGTGGGAGGAGGAGCGGGCGGAGGAGGAACAGGAGCAGGTGCAGGGGGTGGTGGGAGCGTCTCGGCGGGGCCGGTCGGTGAGGATGAGACCGCGGCCGGGGCCGACGGGCCAGGCAGCTGTGCTGGGTAGTGCTGGGGGCCGGGCGCTATGGGCAGCGCTGAGATGATCTGGAGCTCTGGTGTGGCGCTAGGGGCGGCGGGGAGCGTGGCGGTGGTCGTCGTGGAGACGGAAGGGGGCGGCTGGGTCGACGCAGACACGGGCTGCAGGTTTAGGGACACGTCCAGCATTGGCGTGGCCAGGGAGGAGGAGGATGAGGATGAGGAAGGGGCTTGGGTGAAGGCTGGCGGGAGGGCGGGGGTGTCTGACGCGGCAGGCTGAGAGGGAGTGTCCAGGCCAAACGCCTCCACTAGGCTGTCTGCGATGTGGACAGAGCAGACGAGAGAGAGGGAGTGACAGGCAGTAACACATCAGAAACAGAGGAGAAAGAAAAGATAAAGCAACAAAACGAGAAAGAAAAAATAAAGAAATAAATAAATAAAAGAAAGACTGTAAAAACATAGCATGAGGAGCAAGTTGTGAGTTGTGTGTGACGCGGGTCTGATGTGTGTGGCGAGGTACTTGCCTGTAGGCTGCACATCGTCCTGACTGACACTGTTCTCAGGGCTCTGGAACATCAGCTCAAATATCCGCACTGGCGTGACACTGCTCAGGTCTAGACCGTGGGACTAGCAGGGAAAACACAACCAGTAAGTAACAACAGCAGCAGCAGCAGACAACACACCAGTGGCTATATGGACAATGAACTGGGTAAAAAATAAATAATATGATTGAATTCTTGCATAACATACTATGATGTGAGGGTAGAAATTTGAATAACTGTGCAGTCATTTTGAGGACACATTCGGTGTGAATCAGTCAATAGTGCAGTTGCTCAAGGTCACTGAATGCTCTGTTTAGAAAAAATAACCAGGAAAATGTATGCGACAGACTGAAAAACAAACCAATAACTAACGTTAACTGAATGGGACATAGTGAAATACGAAATTCACTTAGTTGCCGGATTCATTATCTGGTCGATGTTGTATAGGATTTTCTTGTTCTTTTTTCTTACTCATAGCACTTGATGACCTCGAACAACAGGGCTAGGGATTAATTCACACTGCATATGTCTGTGAAGATTCTCATTCATCCAAGTTGTGGTAGTCATAGTGTTTAGTTAAGGCACTGAACAGTTAAGTCATAGTGTTCAGTTAAGAAAAAAAGAAGTCCAGTTGCCTTAACTGAACACCATGACATTTCACTGCATAATGTCTACGGTTACATGCAAACACACTTTTTGCAGTTCTCATAGCATTGAATGACCAAAGAATGACAACTGGGCAGGTGCTCACATTGTTGAGGTTTTCCCGAAGTTCTGAGTCCGTGGAGATGAGGCTCAGATCACTGAGGCACAGCGAGTGGTTTGCATCCTGCAATTACCAACAGACATTCTCAGCCAACGCATCAGCCTCGATGGCATCTACTGCAACTACTATGTGCTTTTATGTGTTTCAAATGTCACAAATGTGTCTTTGAACAGCTGAATGACTGACTGCCATCACAAAGGGTGGGGCGCCATTATGACTTCTTTATATATATGTGTGAGTGTTACCTACTCATGCAAATTCATTAAAAGCATCAAGAGATCACAGTACATGTATGTGTGTGTTTAGGGTCTTGAGGTGAGTGCTCAGAGTTAGAAGTTGTAGCGTAAATAAATGTGTTTGTGTGTGTATGTATGTATGTGTGTGTGTGTGTGAGTGAGTGAGTGAGTGAGAGAGAATGAGTGTGTGGCAAGAGAAGGTGTGTGATAAGCAGGCCCACGGCTCACTTCAGACAGCGGGTGACTGAGGTTGAGGTTGACAGTGAAGGGGTTGCCTCCTTTGTCATGGCCACGGATGTGACTCTTGAGGCTGTACTGAGAGCTGAAGGTCTTCTCACAGCCGTCACTGGGACAGAAGAAAGGCTTCTCGCCTGGGGACAGCACACAGGAGGAGTAGGTGGAGGAAGGATGACGGTGAGATTGGATTGGAGGAGAGAGAGAGAGTGAGAGAGAGTGAGAAAGAGAGAGAGAGAGAGAGAGAGAGAGAAAAAGAAAGAAAGAAAGAAAGAGAGAGAGAGAGAGAAGAATGGGGAAAAGGCACAACACCCTTCAGATGAAAACTACAGCTTGTTTATAATAACTGCAATTACATTAAATTCAATATAACTGAAACTAGAGCTTATTTAATAAAATGCATTGTGAAGATGGTCGAAACAAACATGACTTCATTTATTCAGTGTGTTTTCGAACAAGTTGCTTGCAACAGAGACCTACAGGAAGCTATGATAGGCAGCTTTTAGTGATGAATATTGTGGGTGAAACAGAAATATGTTTCACAAGTTTATCTAGCAGAATAAGGTGTCAACTAGAAAACCGAGCGAGTGCAATGATCACCATCAGGCTGGCTTTCCTGTGCACTCTGGCAGGGTTTGGCTCAGTGAAAGCAAATAAACAAAACAAAATAAAAAACGCTTTTCGGAACGCCTGAATCTTGGCCGCGGTAGCAGCTGACACTTCACTGAGTACTGCGTTGCCTGGAGGGCCCCCAGCCAGGATGGCCTGCTGGCCTCACCTGTGTGCGTGCGAACGTGGGTCTTCAGGTGGTGGCTGGCTGCAAACGCTTTGCCACATCCATCATGGTCACAACTAGAGAGAGAGGAAGAGGAGAGAGAGAGAGAAAACAGCAGTGTTATTGCATCAAAAAGTATTGAAACAAACAATAAAGCTGGGTCAACCTTGGATGGACTATCTTCAAGGAGTGGCATATGTTGTGAAAAGCAGTCTTCTTTGTCAACTGGTGAAGTAAAAACCAAATCCATGCATAAGCGACCCCAAATGACTAAGCATTACTGTGAGTCACTGAACAAACAAACAAACAAACAAGCAAGCGAGCAAACAAGCAATAAACAGCGGCCATGTTGACTCACCGGAAGGGCTTCTCCCCCGTGTGCGTACGAATGTGCTTCCTCAGGTCGCTGAGCGTAGTAAAGTACTTGGTGCATCCTTCCGACTCGCAGTTGAACGTCTTGCCCGTGTGCAGCCGCTGATGTGCTTTCAGTCTGCACAAATGCCAAAGAGGGGACAATGACTGAAATGTGTTTCAGAGAGAGCGCCTTTCAGATATATAACACTACTGTGTTACATACTGCAAACTTATATACAGGCCTAGTATTTCTAGATTTGTTTTCTATAATTAGGAAAATCACATCTTTTTTTCTAGCGTGGAGCGTGGTACTGGCTTATCAGGGTAGCTTTGAGAGTAACGATAAGTAGTGTGTGGTATAACTTCCCGATGAACCCATACTATGAAAGGTGGATAGGTTTAAACCGAGGTATGCTCCCATAGCAATATACGCCGCATGGTAAAACTGGTCCGAGCAATTTATGCTCTTGGTTAAACCGAGGTTTGCGCTTAACCACACCTATGAGTAACGCCCCTCCGCCAACATTTTCGCCTAAGCCAATGCAGGATGATCCGTTTGACATTGGTGCTCGCATTGTGAGGTGCTCTCTTCGCAGGGTGAGCGTTTTTTAGAGGCCGAGGGAATATCTTTGTTAGTTAATCGAGGCAGATGTCTCCAACATCATCACCAGCCGTAATCATGCTCTTAATATTGAGCAGATGTGCTTTGTGCTTTGCCAGTGGACAAGTAATCCATCGGTGATACTGAACATCTGAGCATAAATATGTCATATAATTCGCAAGGTGGTTCTCTCTAAACTGGATGCATTTGTTGTTTTCCCTGGCCATTTAACTGCTCTGCAAATCATAGAAGGGTTTTAAGCAATCGCAAGTAATTACTAAAATAATAATAGGTGTCATACACTTCCATAAAGGCAATTGTGCAATTGCACCCCAGAGCATTATGTCAATCGCAAATTTTTTCACAGCATCAATGTGCAGTTGTTGGGTATTAGGTGTATTTTGATATACTATGTACTAGCCCATAACCCACCTAAAGTATTGATTTGCATTTTGTTTGGGAGATTATTATGAACATGATAACCTATAAATAGGCCAACTAATTTCATTTTTTTTCTCTAATCCTTTAACATGTTTTAAACGTCTTTTACCTGTTAATTTACAGGTGAAACATTTTGCCTCAACCTTCATGCAAAAGTCTACAAGTTATAATGACCAAATAGCTTAAATTAGATGACATGTGATCAGGTAAGTCTGGATGCAAGGTGACCAGGCTCAGTCCAAGACTCCCGCATTTTTAGGGAGTCTATCCTATCTGCAAGATTTGAAGAAGGTAGGCAATCACAGCGTCTTGGATTTTTTTGTAGACAACTGACATATGACATTTCTTCATTTCATCACAGGGCGTTTTGATATCGATTGATATTGCACTTTTGAATTGTGTTAAATTTTTAAGGCGATTTTAAGAATTACTTGCAAACATTTCAGGCATTCTGCAAACTAATAATCCACCGTAGCCTAACAGATTTAAGAAACATGTGGCAATAATGTTTCACTTGCTACACATTTACCCAATCAACAAATCAACCTCATAACCAGCGTCGTAGTACCGATTAACACCAATAAGGATAACCAGAGTTTATCAACCCCGGTTTAACAAGGTAACCCTGGGTTACTTCTAGGTTGGTTAAACTCCCTTCATAGTACAGGCCCCTGGAGCTCTTGTTTTAGTAAACAACTTTGTACAGTGAGTGATCTAAACAAACAAGCGCAGATTCCCCCGACACAAGAGTCTTGCAACGGTGCATCCATTTCTTATGCAGCAAGCACTCCGGCTGTGTGCCATTTCAGAAATGGAAACTCACCACCCCCTCTTGCATGCAGGCACTTTTTAAAAACACGGCTGGATGACACTGTTCAACCCTGGACGCCGGCTCATTTCTCTGATCTGCATCAGCACGCTGGGGCTATGTGACAAATCCAGAGTGACTATGGGGAGGAGAAAGGCACCAGCTTTAGAGAGCCTTTTAAAAAGTTGAACTTGAATGACTCCCTTCAGCACTGATGACTGTAAACAACACTGCTCGCAGCCTCCAACTGGACCGGGCAGCTTTCAAAATAAGTGACTAACGCCAGATGTGACAGCTGGGTGCAATATTTGACATTCCTCAAAAAAGTGAACGATATTCAGATTCCACTAGACGAGCCAACTGAGGCAAAGGGATTTTTTTTCCCGTTTGCAGAGCTTGAGGTCGCTGTGAAGGCACACTCACATGGAAGGGGCCTGGGGCAGAGCTTCTCCTACTGTGGACTAACAATTACCAACAACAACTAAGCAACGGAAAGGAACAAACACACAGGAAACGCAAAGCTTCTCACAATGCACCAACTACAATGGAAAAAAAAAAAAATGAAATGTTTACACAAAGTCATTCCCAATTGAAATTGAAGAGAGACACAGTACACTTCTCAATCTGATTTGAAAGGCCCGTCTCTGCTCATTAATACATCAGAATGCTGCATGCACATTGCCGACACCGCTCAGTTCACCTATATAGTGTGCCGTTTTCATTTTAACCTGGTGCTGCAGCAGAGAGAGGACTATGGTGAGCAAACGGAGGAAATGAAAGTAGGACATTTGCGTTGATTTCTTTGCAAACGCTTCAGTCCAAAGCACCGTACACAAATAATGGGCTGCATTAAGAAATTGGCTAAAGAAATGTGTGCATTTTCGGCGACACAAAGAGGCCACTCAAGGCACTTAAAACAAACACAACCCAATGATGAAATGGCTCATCTAGCCCCGCTGCACCAGAGGAACTCTCTCCACTTAATGTCGCCTTAAAAAAAAAAAGAAAAAAAAGAAAAGAAAAGAAATCACTGCTTCCTCTAGGCGGCACTCTTCCCTGCTCTGACATCACGCTGGTTGACCGCTGGGATGCCGTGTTTCCTGCACTGTGGCAGGTACACCAGGTGTTTTTTCTGGTGTGTGTGGGCCCGGGGTGAAGCGATGAGGGACGCTGAACTGGAAGCCACACAGCCCGGCGTGAAAAAGAGAGGCTGACGGTGCAGCATAATGCAGCCTGACAGAGGGTCGATGGCTACAGCCACACGCCACCCCTCTCCAACAGCCGATGCAACAGCCTTAGGCACGGACCCCACACACACACACACACACACACACACAGACACGCAGGCACACATGCCGAGGCTGAAAGACCAACCAACACACACACACACACACACACACACA
>JAGFZM010000141.1:244231-295352 GCA_017657215.1 Limnothrissa miodon
CACAGGCTGAGAGACAAAACAACACACACACACACCATTCGCATAAAGAAGCACAAACACACTGAAAAGGCAGTCATAATCTTTTGGGGACGCATAACAAAAGACAGAAAATAAACCAGGCACAAACAAACTAATCATGCGCGCGCACACACACACACACACAGACACATGTGAATAACAAATGAATGAATGCAAATGAAGCAGCCATGCAGACAGAATGAAGAGGAGGTATTATAGTGAACGCCTGCAACTAAATGGATGTGTGTTTTTCGGAGCAAAAACACCCGTCAACAATTTCGCCGGCAGCTGCAGCCTATTTGCAGTGTCACTTGTACAGAGCAATTTCATTCATCATTAATAATACATTCAAAATATGCACTTATGCTGGTTATGCCACTGCGACAGCAAGTTTCAAAAGTCAAAAGCATAGTTCCAAAGCCAAAGAATCTAGACCCTTGCGGTAGCAAATGGTTTTACTATGAAAATACAACTACAAACAAACCCCATTAGGGCTTCATTAGCTGTTCTTCCATGTATACTCAAACCAATCACATTGCTTCACCCTTTGCCTTGACATACCCTAATGGTACCTTGCATGCATCAGGCTACGATTATGTGTGTTAAAAAGGCAACTACTGATTCTGCCCCTTAGACTTAGACTAGGCCTGAGCGATGGGGGGAGTGACGGTAGCCTTGTTCTTCTGTCCACATCCACAACTGAGGTGCCTCACCCCTCACTGCCCTCAGGCATAGCAGCAGTCATTTGTCATCATTAGTCACTAATGACACAACTGATTTATTTAAGGCACCATCATGTAGAAGTCACCTAACAGTATGTGTGTGTAGGGTCTTGTGTGTATAGGGCATGTGAGTCTTAAAGGAGAAATCCAGTGTTTAATGGGCCAAAAGTATTTTAAGGCATTATGAAAAGTGTTAAATGTTTGTCGGGGAGTGTCTATTAGATGCTAGATGCTTCTTTGCAGCAGACTTTAACCATAACTTTTAAGGAACCCCTGGCAATGTGCAGCATGCTCCCACTTTGATTACCAGGGTCTCAACTGACTTTAGATTCTGACCTGTAGAGTGTGTTGAAGGCCTTCTCACAGCCCTGCACGTCGCACTCAAAGGGCTTCTCCTTGGTGTGAACGCGCACGTGGATCTTGAGGCTGTAGGAGGTGAGGAAGGCCTTGCCGCAGCCCTGCTGGTTGCACACGAAGGTGTACTCGCCACGGTGCGTCTTCTGGTGCGTGCGCAGGTTCCCCGCCGTGCTGTAGGTCCGCGTGCAGCCCTCGAACGTGCACTGGTAGCGCTTCACCTGAGGGAGGAGAAGGAGAGTTCATACAAGAGGCGATTGTATTGGCAGACTCAGTTCTTTGCACTACTGAAGTATAGGCATTCTCTTCTGATGACATTAAACATGTTTTAAGTCTAGGAGTACTATTTGTCAGCCCTCAAAGGCCATACATGAATCGTTACCTCAAAATTAGCAGCAATCTGAAAAATAATGCCATTTGTTTTCCTCAGCAGCAGCAACCAAAACAAAAACAAAAAGCAGCTCCACAATTGAAACCACAGCACAAAAAATGCTTGACCTGAGTTGAAGGCAAATCAGCGTCTAATCAGCAACGAATGAGAGGAAGAAACAACACACACCTTTTACAGGATGCTTAGATGACCCATTTCCCTGGGCATCAACACCTTTATGAAATACAGATTCATTGACTTTTACAACAAGAAGTTTATAAGGACACATATCACCATCATTTCAAGATATTTACATTGATTACTGGTAGTGATTTATTCAAGGTAAATCCTCATTAACTTCTTTCTGAAACATAGCTTAAGCAAAAAATGCTGAATGTATTTTGCTGTGTAGCACAGCCTTAAAAAAGCAAAAAGCATCCACTGGCAAAGGTAAGATAGTGTAGCATATTTCTTACATAGATGAATTGCAATGTGCTTTACAGAAAAATACAATGAAACAAAAAACTGGTAAACTACTGATTATTGTTTGACAGGTGAGTGACAAGAGAAATAAGCTGATAAACTACACACACTCACAGACTTGTTTTCCTGTAAATAAAGTATATTTATCTATCTAGACATATGCACAAAGCAGAAAGTTCATGAACCCAGGTTTGTTTGGCAGTGGGTTGCTAAGCAACAGCAGGCAGAAAGTGGCACTGGTGTGCTGGGAGGGGTGCCAGAGCGGGTTAGACCAGTCATGCCATGCCTTCCATGCACAATGCCCTCCTCATGCCATCACCTACTGCCCCCGTCCTCCTCACAATCTCCTCTCATCCCCCCCCATTCTATTGCCCTACTCAGCATTCTGCTACACCACAGCACAGAACCTCTTTCCTTTAATCCTAAAAGGAAAGTTGTAGATGAACCCATGCTCACCACCCTCTTTCACCATTTTCATCATTTCTCTCTACTGAGAGAAAATGATAAGCTTCCTCCTTTTCTCTTTCTGTTCAGTGTTTAGGACTTTCTGTGAAATTTGTTGTGTGTGTGTGTGTGTGTGTGTGGGCGTGTGCATGCATGCAGGCGTTGTTCACTTGCTCTCAAGCTTGAGGCTGGTTGACACGGCAGACCTCCGCACGAGCAGTCACCAGCTTAGCATGCCTCACATAAGCCCATTCTGTCTTTCTGACACACACACACACACACAGGCCACTTGGAACAAGGAGAAAAGGGCATCATAGCTTGGCTGTGTTATTTTTAGCTACTCCATTTTCAAATGTTGCACAATGCCGAGACGCCAGTCATCTCTGAATGTGGGTGCCCATCACCCTTGCACATTACATCCATTTCAGGCCTAGGACGGTCTCGCCGTGCAAGGTCAGACAATCAAATAAACAAAACATAAACAAAACACACAATAAAATGACAAGTCAGTGATTAGTAAACAACTCCAGAACAGCAGCAACAAGAAGACTTTTTTTGCTGTGATGGAGTGGTTAATGTAGTGCATGCGCACACACACCCTGCCTGATGAATTAGACAATAACGAAAGCCTATTGTCCGGAAAGGTTCTACCCTCTCCTCCTCCTTCTCCTAGCAGTAACAACCTCCAGTAAAAATCCAATGGAGGGCTGAGTCATAATTCCTTTCCTAATGCCTTTCCAAAAGGCTGGGAACGTGACCAAATCTACTCATGTGTTTAAGCAGGAAATGGGGTGTAGTGAGGAGGGTTGTTGTGTGTACATGTGTGTGTGTGTGTGTGTGTGTGTGTTTAACAGGGATTGGGGCATGCTTTGACAGAGGACCAAGTGACACCCATACAGTGCAAGAGAGGAAAGAAATCAATGGCGCTAACGAAACAACTTCCTGGAGGATGCTCCAAAACTAAGCTATTGACTAATGCCAGCGGCAGTGTTCTCTTGTTAGCACAGATGCCATGCTGGGATTCCTACTTTGCTCAGATATATCAGTCACTGACAACTGAATAGTTCACAGATACTGACCCAACTTATTACTACAAGTAGGTAGTCAGGTAAGTCAAAGTATTATAAGAAAAACCAGCTAGGAATTTACCCGTTAACCTTACCCCTGCTATGTGTCCCTAGGAAAGCTGGGGCAATGGTGAGGTGATGGTGAGGGTAGTGGGCTTTTTAAAGATCTGGCAGAACGTGCAACTGAATGCGTATTGTGATGGGGACTCTAGGATGAATTGTTTATGCTACACAAACACACATACACTAATGATGAGGACACTGGTGTCTACACTAACAACATAAACAATACACATTTATATCCTCTGGTTGGTGAACATGACATCTAATGCTCAATAGATTCTTATTAGCTGTCAACTTCTTACTAGTATTAAAATTGCTCTGTAAGTAGGCCAATTTCTGGTACTGTTCTTCATGACTTTAGCTTGTCAGAATGTGGTGTGGACATTGTCATTCTAGAGTAACTAGAGCAATATTTCACTTTGCCATTATGGTATTAAGTTATTTCTGGGGGGTGAACAGTATTTATAACACTCCCTAAAGGCCCCAACCAGAATAAGACATATGGCCCTGCTGTGCTATGGCCTACAACAATGATGTGACAAATGGGCCAATTTCAGGATGAGGATGGCAATGATTTTTCACCACGAGAGATGACCCAGGACTCCGCCTTGTGTGGCAAAGAGTGATAGAGTCATCTAGCCTGGCTCAATAGTAGACATCCCAACACTACACCTCTGGTAAAACAGAGCTATCATGCCTACAGCATAGCTGCCCACTAGGATGACACATTTGTCACCAAAAGAAACAAGTTCCCCAAATAACAAACTGGAGCAAAGTTCAGAAAGGTAGCCTACCAGCCACTGATCCAAAAAAGCTCAAGGACAAGATAAAACATCCAGCTGTTTCACTTAAGCTGTGTCAGTAGGACACACCAAGTTGGTGCGTTCCTCAGTTCAAATTCAGTCGGTACCAGCGATGCAAGCAACAAGAGGTTGCACAGCAGTTGACAGCCTCCCTAGTGGGATGTGTGTTTGGGCTAGGAGCTTTGTGTGTGTGTGTACGTGGTGGGAGAGATAGAGATCTATCACATGAAACCATGTGGAAGAGGAAGTCCAGGGAGGAATCCACTCTGAACAAACAGTGACCTCTAACACTCAGGAACGAGTCTCAACGGCGTTCACAAGGTATTCAAGTGCCATATACAAACTGTAATTCAATTAGGCAGCTGTGTGACAGCAAGATCTAGGGCCAGCAAGAACACCAGACTCTAAGCTTGAATGCTCATTTCCCCATGAGCTAACAGTGTGTACTTTAGGTGTCAGTGCTGATACTGAAATAAAATGTGCAGGAAAGCAAACATCAGCGTGGTGGGAAAACAAATCTGAAGGATTTCATTTATCAGCTGTGACACAAAAGAGAAGAGTGCATGACAGAATAGCAGTGGAGAGTGAGAGAGAGAGAGGGGGGGGGAGTGATTGTGTTGCGCCCAATCAACTTTAGTGGCTCTGTGGGGGGACTAGCCTATGTTATAATGCCACTTCGATTTGAATAAAGGATAAAGGGCTTATCAAAACAGTCACTGTTCACCAGCGAGTGTGGCCAGTGCCTCACCTCTCTCTGCTTGGTCTCTGGGCACTCAGAGTGCAGTGTGAGTGTTGCTCCCTCTATGTTGCGAGGCATTGGTGTGGAGCCAGGGTTGATGGTGAACTGAATCTGGTCCGGCGAGATGGTGTGGTGTACATAGCCCTGCGCCATGCTCTCGGGGTCGCCCATGAAGGCCAATGAACCATCCCCTTCATCTTCGTCGTCTTCGTCACCCTCATCGTCCCCTTCGGCAAGGAAGGCCATGCCGTCCTCTTCACAGTCAGCTCCGCAGTGTCCATCCTCTTCGCCTTCCTCGTCCAGCCGGATCGGGTCCTGCTCAATGAGCACCGTAGTGCGGTCGTAGACGCGGCCCATACTGGACGAGGTCGATGGATGCATCAAACCAACCCCATCATCTGGGTCCAGCTCATTGTCATCCTCATCAACGTCCTTGTCATAGCCACCAATCTTGTCATCCTTGTCCAGAACAGCCACCTCCTCAAAGCACATTGCAGACTCGGTGAGAGAGCCATTCTCACCCATGGTGGCTTCAACGCTGCTTTCTGCCCCTCACGCCCAGGCAGCGTTACCTGATGCACACGTGAAATAAGATCCAGTTTGAGAAAGAAATACAAACACAGTGCATCATGACCTCATTTTAATGTGATCTTGTTTCCCGTTTATCACGAGGAACAATTGTTTAGGCTGCTGGTGATGATGTACTAAGAAATCATCACCCAGCTGAAAATAAAATTATTAATTACCTTTGTTTTTGCTTCCTCTTATAGCACAATTTAAGACTAAGATTGGAAGTTTCAGCATTCATTCATTGACATAGAACAACGTTAGTGGGAGCAGACTAGGCCTATATAAAAGTCAAAATAACTGGGAAAACAGCTTCCTTGATTGTGATTTGGACTCCATATAGGTAACAATCCACTGCAGCATTCACCAAATTTCAATTTGTAAATCGTAAATGTCAGATGAAACCATCAGACAAGCTAAGCTAATTTACACAGATAGATCAACTACAATCAGGGAAACTTCAAAGATATGATCAATTCACTAACTACAAAGATAACTGTCAACGTGTTGCATGTCTAGTTCCAAATATTTCCAAAATCTAAGCTTTTTTTTTTCCATACTGAATTTGCGACCCACTGCTGACAGTAGGCCAATTTGACATGAAACAATGCTTCGGAATATTTTCCAGAACTTTCGTTTCGGAATTCACTACAGACTGACAAGTCACGAGACCTCAAAACCCTCATCTCCAAAGTCTTTTGAATGCTTCGAGTAGCCTCTCGCTGCAGTCTTGTTTTGCAAGGATGGTTAATATTTCTATGTAGATAATCTGACAATTTAGACAAAATACAGCAAAGTGGGTGTCTTAACTTTCCGTAGGAAATTAGCAGTTGCTTAACATCTGTTTGTATCATGGGTTTATGCATGTCATCTTAGCGCAGCCACAGAAGTTAACCTTGTTTTTTTTACCACATAATGAAATGCTCCAAGTTCGTAAGCTAACGTTAGGTAGCTGCTAGCGATCGATGTACACATTTTGTACTCTTATAAACAAAAACAATACTTTATTAGCAGACAAAAATAAGCAACTTCCTTGCATTTTAATTGACACTTCAAGATCACACAATAGGGGGGTCATCCAAAATAGAGAATGCAACCAACTAGCTAGAGCCACTCCTATTAGCGACCATCAAACTAGCCAGTTAGCTAAAGATGTTAGCTAGCTAGCGTTCATCCATAGCCAAAAGGGCATTAGGCTCAGTTAGCCTTCCAGCTTAGGGTAGATAGCACTGGGATAATTTATGAAGTGTCACTGTATTGCACTTCGCAACTAATGTCGATAAACATATATTTGTATAGCCATAAGATGTTAAAAAGTGTCAGAGGGTAAACCGAGTGGTCCTTTTTCCCATCTATTGAGCGGCATCCTTTCTAGTCCAGAGCTAACTAGCTAGTCTGCTCATCTGTCTAATGCATACCCCAGAGAAAAACTAGCGACACATAGCAACACGCACCACCACATCTGCACTGAGAACAATGCTGTTTAACGACTTTAACAGGTCCTGAGTGTAAAATTACTTCACACCTACCAGTGCTGAAAAGACCCCAAATGGTTTTGTTCAGATTGCGAGTACTTTCTTTCCTTGGAGTCCTAGGTACAACCATGATTAAACAACGTCAAATTTCAGCTTCCTCCTCTGGAGCATCATGGGAAGCGTTCATTCTACTCCAAATGAACTAGCTGTCAACCACTTTGATGTCCTGGTCATGATGACTCTGCAATGTTGTACAAAACTAATTTATGTGAATAAAGACTAAACAGTTGTCATAGGTAGATACCTATTGGATAAAATGAGTCATCCATCTATACTTAGGCATACAAAGTGTCTGTGTGGTGGGATATGCAAATACATTCCCACACAGTATAGTAGCATTCATGTCAGCGTTTCCAAATCATGACTCTGTTGTCAAATATACAATTCATTAGGCAGCCCAGAAGCAATTAAATAAATCATAAATATTAAAACATTTGTTGTATAACCCATCACAGAAATTTCAAGACAAGACAATGCGGTTTGCTTTTAAATATGTCTTTAGTGATTTCAGTATTTGAAAAATAACTATGAACATGACAGCTTTATGCACAATTATATTTATATAGGAATATAAAAGAGCAGTTGGTTTTCTATTTACAGACATCAAAATACAAAAAAATCTGATAATTAAATGGCTGGTAAATTTACATATTAGGTGGTTTCTCTACATTGTAATAAAATAAATGCCGTTTGTCAGCTAAAAATGTCTTTCTGAATTAAACATAATTCAAATCATGGGCAATCAAAGCAAATCTATTCAGAAGACGAGAACATGTATGACTGTTGGGCTTCACTAGACTTTAAAAAGTAAACTAAGGGACAATCAAGACGAAGACAAATTCTGGGTCAAAAAATGCTGGTAAAATTCCTGCGTTTTTCTCTTTTGCGAGAGATCTTGCTTTGTAGGGGACCTCAACATCAAGGCAGCAAATATGGTGACTGCAGAAAAAAAAGAAACAAAATCACTTAATTTCATACTTAAGTTATATAACAGTACATGTTGGCAAAGATTGCCAGGCATCATAGAATTTGGTTGTTGGAATTCACTGATAATATTTGAAACATTTAAGGTTTTAAAACTTTTTTTCTTATTGGGGAAAAAGCAACTATAAGAAAAGTCAACTTGGTGTTTCAGTTAATAACATTTCCATATTTCTGGAAATTTTGAAATATTTTAAAAATTCGTGAACTAATGTTAAGAACATGTCTGCAATTTTTCTAGGAATCCTTTTGCTCCTTTGCAATACTCCTAGCATGTACCACCCAATCCTGTCAAGACTAGCCATCTTGACCACACTGGAGCTTTGCACATAAACAAGAGGACTAATGACATAATATTCTGTTTGTGTTGTCAGGTCAGGCACTTTTCACAGATTTTTTTGCATGAGCATGCTGTACGAGTGCATGCTTTACTCTGACCACCCTTGTGGCGCCATCTGTGCTAAGAATACAACTGCACATTGAATGATTGATTATTTTTATGCTATTTAGGGAACTCTAAAAAAGCTTTCAATGGCTCGCTCTCTGGGTTCCATTTTGGATTCTAAAAAATTAATAGGTCCAGAAGATTCTATCAAAAGCAAAAGAATGGTTTTCACATTCTGTTTCCACTAATCATAAATTATGAACCAGAGTAAAAAGCAATGTGTTACATATTTAATAAATATGATCATTTCTGTGTCTAGAGAAAAGGAAAGCACAATGTATATACTGTACATAACACTGAAACATTTAATGACTGTATATTGTGATGAGATAAGCACCTAAAGGAGTTCAGTGGCATGCTAAACAAGACTAAATATACTACAGGCTACAGTTGCATGAGAGTTTCAAAAAAGATAATTTTGTTTAAATGTTGATCCTACTATTTACTTTAAAATATAGAAATATTCCCCCATTTAGTAGCAAAAAAAATAAACTGCACTGTATGCTCAATGCCCACTCACAAATGCAACATCACAAACACCGAACGTTTAAAAATGGGCAAGTTCTGCTTTGTTTAACAAATCTGCTGACTCTTATTTAGAGAGCAACCAAAATATACACGGAAGTAGAAGTGAAAACCTGCATTGCTTCACCCTTTTTCTCCATTCTCGGCCTACCTAAGATGTTGACATCCAAGCGGTTGTGACTAGAGTGCTTCAAAAGCTCTCGCAGGAACTCCGTTAGCGAGACAAAAACATTTTTATGGCACTGAGGTAGCACTGAAATCACCTGCAAATGAAGAGAGTTGGAAAACTCATGAACAGATTCTAAATTGAACACAACATTTACAAGCTAGCTGATAAAACTTAATCTAGGGAAATTCTGAAGGCTCATTCATAAAAAGCTAACCTATTTGGGTTTAAAATGTATGGGACGAAGTCAGTTATGTTTGTTATCTCTTATGTCTGTGTAGTGTAGGCTTTTATAGTGTATGATTTCTTCCTCTTATATTTAGAATTATTATTTTAATCTCTCTAGCGATGTTAAAGAGAGTGCATTGTGCATAAATAAAGAGATTAAATCACAGCACTAAAGGTTAGTCAATAATCAAGAAACACAGTTTTTCAAACCAATTAACCAGCTGGGAACAATGTGTTGATTGATTGATTGTTAAAATTGATTGACATTTTAGCATCTATGGCTATGTATGGCCAAAACGGTTAGAATATTACATAACAATAAGTAAAACACACAAATCAACACTAGCAAAAATTACTATTTTTTTTAAATCAACACAAGTTAGGAAGATTAAAACTTTTAAAGGTTGTACCTTATTAAAAAGGTTAACAATGTGTTGATAACAGTAGCACGTTTACATACAGGCTAAAAGGCAATATTCTTTACTTAAGCTCTTGTTTAAAGCTGATGAACGGCAGACGCAGGAGGGTTGCATTTGCATCTGTTTTTTAGTAACTGCAACATAAATAGAACTACTCTTAGTGGACAGTGGACTGGAAGAGTTGTTGATGAGGCAAGATCTAGATGTAGATCTTAGCATAAGTATAACCTTCACTTAATAAACAGGCTCTTTCCTGTTTGTTGATCATTTGAAAAATTCAGTCCACAATATTTTCTTAAATGTTATTTTGGTGCGACTTGATGAAACATCTTGAAATGGCAGACACTGCCATTTATTAACTGAATATATCTGCAACATTTCTTTTTTTATATATATATATATTTGGGGCTTTTTGCCTTTTATTTGGATAGTTACAGTGGAGAGACAGACAGGAAATACATGGGAGAGAGAGATGGGGCAGGATCGGCAAAGGACCACAGGCCGGACTCGAACCCGGGTCGCCAGAGTCATGGCACGACGCCTTAGCCCGCTGAGCGCCTCCATCTGCAACATTTCTTTAGAAAATACTATTGAAACACCTGGGCTTAACACAGCTGTAGTCATGCTTAAACAGGCCTGATAATTTTTCGCCTGTGCTATCAGAGCACTACTCTTCAGATAAGAGCTCAAACAACTGAAATAATGAGTCACCACAAATATGTTGATAAGACATTTTTTTAAACAAATATATAGGGCTATGAACAATTAGTTTCATAGTTACAAGTGTGTTCAAATGTAGTTACAGATAATCATTTAGGCTGTGTCCTTTTTAGTATTCACCTAAAGTAGTGCATCATTGTTTGCCTGATGCATCAGTCAGTTTTACATCGTTTCACTTCACACAAAGTGCCTAACGACTAGCCACTGGCATTTGATCACTACACAGGGATGGGATCACTCTGCTTCTGCTACTGTTTGGTCGTGATGTACGTTCTCTGGATCATTTGCATTCAATGTCGTTATTTCCAGCCCTCTGTTGCATGCACTAGTTAGCGCTAGACTGGCTAATAGTTTAATAGAGTTGCTAAATATAATAATAAAGCTAAGCCTACCATCTTTACAGCAATGATGGCTGCATCGATAATTAGAGGCTCTTATTGGCCAATTAAAATTTAATTTTGCATATGTTTGCCCAAATTTGATTTATTTGCTTATAGCCTATTTTAATGTTTCTTATCAAACCACTTGACTTGCTACAAATCCTAGGGTCACATGCAGAAATAAGAACAGACCTGTTTGCACTGGTCGTAGTCCGAGCAGCACTCCAGGCACTGCTTATAGAGATGGTAGGGGATCACAGGTTCAGGAAGAGCGTCCAGGAAAAGCAGCAATGCTTCTGCCACAGAGTGGTTGCTTCCAGCTGGAGGTCAACAGGAGTCAAGGGTAATACAAAACCAACATCAAGGACTAGGATGTAGAGAATCTTGTCTCACTTCCTCATTTATTCACAGATAAAGTCTGCACAGATCACAAACGACCACAGAACTATCCCTTTTTCCACATTACATAAGCTGTTCATAAGAAACTGTACATCTTTACATATTCATTAAATCTACATGTATTTAATCTTGTGTCTCTCTAACTAAAGCATATGCTGAAATTTCTTCAGAGTATTTCTTTGCGAATATCCCATAGTATTCCATGGTGATGGCATGTAAGATGGCAACCTGTTACCGCAGCTCCCAATCTTGTGATCACCCTTCCCACTATTTTTTCACCTTTTGAGACGGGCATTGTGCTGGATCATATCTTTTAGTTAGACATTTTAAAGGAGCCTTTCTATTCAAATTACGAGCTCCAACTGATCTGTTTGCCTATTAGACTCTGTGTACTGTAGCCCTGGTGCGCAAGGTGCCACCAAAAAAGCAATTCTACTATGGCTACTGTTGTTGGTGCATGGGCATCCAGTGTAGTGTCTTTGCTAAGGATACGGAGGGAGTCTGGCTCGCCTGTGTCCAAGCAGTCTCTGATTTCTTCAAACTCACTGCGTAGACCTGGTTGCTGGAACAGATCCTCCTATAAGAAACAGCAATCACATTGCAGACTTGAAAAACCTTGTTAAACAGCAGACTTCATTTGACAGCCTTGTCATCCCCGTTTCTATTCTGATCCCAGTATTTCCCAATATATATTTCCCAACCAAAAAAGGAAGATAACGCAAAACCAAAAACCTGCTTGAGGCTCAGGAATGCATGTGTTTTTACAAGCGCTGCCAGCAGCTCCAGAACGAACAATGACTCTCAAAAACGAGGCTTTAGTTTAAGAGCCCCTAGAATACAGTATCTTTGTGCTGGCCGCCAACACAACAAAGCCCTGCACACATTCCTCAGCGATAACATGCAGTTGCTGTGGCAAGTAAGATCAGTAGCCCTGTCCCATAACAACTAAGATTGCAAATCATTGCGGTCACTGTGCTAGGGTTTATAGCCCACTGTGAGGTCTACACAGTGGCAGCAGTGTCTTTTTCCACCACTCTTGTGTATAGGAGTTAGAACATAATATATTATAGGGACACAATGTCTGTGAACCTGTTTGTTGGCATTGCGGTA
Source organism: Limnothrissa miodon (assembly GCA_017657215.1). Taxonomy (NCBI): domain Eukaryota; kingdom Metazoa; phylum Chordata; class Actinopteri; order Clupeiformes; family Clupeidae; genus Limnothrissa; species Limnothrissa miodon. The sequence goes on from JAGFZM010000141.1 coordinate 256,770, forward strand.
GAGGTGGTCCACCATCAGGCAGATCTCCTTGGGAATGTCCAAAGCCACATCCACAACTGAGCCTTCAATTTCCTGGTCACTGGACACAGAGGTCTACAGACATAGAGAAATTCAGAGAGAGAGAGAGAGAGAGAGAGAGAGAGAGAGAGAGAGAGAAAAAATCAATAACATTTCATCCATAAACCATATTACAACAATCCTTTTGCAGCATTTCCATTGAATATATCCACAGTACTTCACAATAAAGCATGGCAATGCTACGCTTAGATTCTTGTTGTAGCAAAATGAATCAATTTCTACTGACTCATATTGTGATGTGTGGTAAAGAATGCATTATGGTGCAGAATTATTGCTGTTAAATAGCTTACAAGGAGTTAAAATAATCATTAGGGTGCATTTCCCAAATAAGCCAGACAAACGAAAAATGACACTGTCATGCTAATGTTCGTGTCACTTTTTCAACAGGTTGCATGTGTTTACCCGTTTCATTTCCAACTTCTCTTATTAAGTTTATGAACGAATGGGTTGATATCTTACTTCCGATCTATGGTGCACTGTGATTACACGTGATAAATAATTAAGTTAAGTCAAGGCCTAAAACAAATCATTTTCCATAATGGAGAAAAAAGCAGGCATTGCTGAGTTGTTTTGCAAGACTAATGATCCTATGGCTCTTCCCTGCAGGAATACAGCATGTTCCTGGCAAATAACAGTGCCGTCCTCAAGCAACACTCCCTGTGCCCTCTGCTTCTAGTTGGATCTGCACCCTGGTGGCTTGTGATGAGCTTTTCCCTGACTTCACCTAGCAACCCCACAGCTCCCTAGCTGAACAGTGTGTCACGACTGACAGGTGATGCAAACACCTGATGCAACAGGGGTGGAAAGCTTTCCATAGACACTATAACTTTCTTTGGAATTATAGGATTGCGTGGAAATGACTTCAATAAACTCCAATAAACTGTGTCACATATACCTTTTAACAACAGTTTTGACAACACTGATCTCATGTTAATGTTCATAGAGGAAACAGGCAGGTTTCTGAGGACATTTAGATGAAGTCATGTGTCAGTAGGTTTCAACAGCTCTGAAGTAAGTGATGAGCTATGTGCATGTTTGAGATATAGATTCTCTTTACACTGTTCTATCCATAGACTGTATATAATTATATACAGTCTATAGTTACATCCAATCTGATTGTTTTGGTGACGATTATATGATAATGCTTTTACCATCAACATCTAACTTTATATTCAAAAATTACCAGTGTATTCCAATTGCCATGGAAAATTTCCATGGAATTTTGCAACCCTAGTACCAACATGGATTATATGGGCTGGCTCAAAAGGCCACAGGAAGAGGCCCTGAAAATGTGAGTGACCAATCTCTATCCCTGAGCACCTGCACTCACTATTCTCTGGATGGTGTCAAGTGGCATGTCCTGGATGGGTTCCCGCAGGTGGCAGAGCGCCCGGATGGAAGTGCCAAAGCAGCTGGGCAGGTAGTTCCCCATCACAGAGATAAAGTAGTCCTTGCCCCGCTCCAGGTGCAGCACCAGGATATCCTCAACCTGCTGCCGGCCCGAGTTTAGATCTGGAGCCGTGAAGCGGTTCACAAACACCTCAAGGTCGATGTCCACACTGGCCCCTGAGATTGGCGACATGGAACGGAGGCAAAATAAGGAGACTGTGAGTTTCTATATTGCAAAAAAACTGCGGACAACATTGCTGTGTTGCTTGCAAGATCTCGTCAAGATGTGAGAAGAGTAGCTTGTGCCAAGAATGGATCCAAAAAGATTTTAACCAACCATTTATTTGGTATGACACACGTATAGTTGCCATTAGTTCCACTTTATCATTGTTTAAGTAGAACACCCCATTGGAAAAAGTAAAATATATATTGTAGGACTGATTTATGCTGATGGAATAAAGTCTTCTCTCCGTTCAACCAAATAGCTTCATCAACCCTTATGTTGGTGCTGTGACTAATTCCCCCCACCACTCTCAGTGAAGTCACATTTCTCTGGATTATTTATGAAAACCAGAGAAGCACGGGTTTCTAATTGCTTGTCTACTCTGCTCAGGGAATTGAGATAAATGCTGCAGCACATGCCAACAGGGCAAAATGAACGCTCGAGCCAAACACCCTGATGACATTCATGATTAAACTGAAAAGCAACCATCACATTGCAGGAGCATGATCTTGCACAAACCGCATTCTGTCGCAATAAATCCTACAACTCAGTCACTATATTAAAATAATGCAATACAGAGACACGCTTGGTAGTCACGTACAAAGAGTGATGGATGCTACTGGCATATATACTTTGGCATATTACCTTGTGCCAGGAATCCCTTGTGTGGGTTGGCTGTGAGCCAAGGCTTGCAGTAGGCTGGTTCATCCAGCTTCTGAATAAATTCAAACTGGCACGGCACCTGTCCGTCATTGTAGATGGTCAGTGTCTCTGATCTGTGCTGCATGAATTTCACGTCTTTGAATTGGAACTGCAACAGAAGCACAGACCAGGGTTTCAGTGAGAGAAGCATAATTCAAACAAGGATGAACACTACTGTTGCAGTTGTGTGTGTGTGTATATATATGTATGTGTATATGTTTGCTTCAGACCTCTCTTTGAGACAAAGACACTGAGGGAATACACTCATTCTCCACCTTGTCTATGCTCCTCACAATCTCCTCAAACGTCCGTTTGTACAATTCTTCATTCACCATTTTGATCTGAACAATGAAGATACCCAATAACACTTTCAGACTTACGGCCAATGCTGCACCCATTCAAAACCCATAACTAGCAGCTAGTAGAGTTTAGGTTTGAGCCATCAAATATCTATTATGCTGTAAGAAATGCAATGCTTTCCTGAATGGTTTTTGATGTTTCAAATGTTTATGGGTAATTTGTCTTGTTTGAGTTCAGTGCTGCTCAGCAGAGCTGAACATGAGGACTGCTGGTCTAGTGTTCTCACCCCTATCTCCAGCAAGGAGCTGACAGGCTTATGGTCGCTGGTCTTCAGGGCCATGTGACTCTTGTAGTGCAGCTGGCGAATGTTCTTCCCTCGCCACAGAATACGATCACACCAGGCTGGCACCCGGCACTTCTCACTGAGGGCAGGAGGGAAAAAAAAAAATAGATATCTACTGTAGGGACAGGACAATGGACTGCAACATAATCCATTAATAACCTAAACCCTGTCAATTTTATTTCATTATACTTGTTTTTGTCTTCTGTGTGATCCTTTTGATTATGTTAGGCAAAAATATAAAATACGCTCTTTTTAAAAACAAACATTGCCATTGACCAGGAAGTGAATAACGGAAGCAAGATGTTCAATAAATGTATCACTATCATCACCCACATTACAGTTAAAAACTATAGTGAGGCTGCCGCACAAAGTCATACTGCACCTAGAGATCTGAGACATGTGTGCAAGCTGGCACACTGGAGTGTCTCTCAGGTGTGTGGTAAAACACAAATGCTTGATGTAGTTGCTGCAGGCTGCAGGCATCTAACCCCTACCTTGAGTCCCACTGACTGGAGCCAGTGTCATATTTGTATGTGGGCTGGAAACCAATGTCCCCTTCTGTGAAGCCCACAAACACGGCTTCTTCATCAATCTGCCTTTTCAGCTAGGAAAAAGAAAAGGAAACAAACACACACACACACACAAAGGTTGAAATAACTACAAATTGTTATGGCTAATTGTTTTGGCCAGCCATGTTCTGGCCATCCAGTTATTAGACTAATGGTTCCAACAGATACAGGTTTAGCTGGTTTAGTCACAGTATATTTAGAGGTGAGGAGAGATGTTCAGAAAAGGTTTACCTGATCATATGTTTGAAGTGTCTCAAAGTCTTGTTTAGATATAAAATCCTTCACTTGGTCCACGTCAAGATTGCTTATCCTGTAGTTCAAATCTCCAAGCCAAAGGACAATACTGTTGTAGTAAAAAAAGGAAGATATTTTACATCTTTAATTCTCAGCAAAGAAAAAATGGAAAAATGTTTTTGTTGGGCGACAAATGCCAGGGCTACCACACTTGTTCCAAGTCAGTGCAGGGATAAGACAGAGTGAAGATGCTCAGTGATGAAAGAAGTAGGTGAGAGGCCCTATGTAACACTATGGTACAGAATGTTACTTCAGTAAGTGAAGGAATCAGTTCTGTCTGAAACTGTACGTAAATTTAAGTTTAAGGTCTGATGACATTTGCAATTAAATAGTAGTTCATTAACTACAACATATCTCTCATACGTACCTTGGATAAAACTATCTGCTACCATAACTAAATGGAACCTGAATACTTTGTGGGGAGGTTCTTACTTGTGCTTCATGATGGTGAGTGGGGGTAGGTCTGGGTTCTGTTGGTGGAACTGAATCCTTGAGCAGATCTCCCTGTAGTCCTGATTGCGCCGCTCGTACTCCTCAATGTGTGCAGCCAGGTGTGAGTTCACCACGCAGATGTCCGAGTTGTGGAAACGGAAACGAACGGCCACACCACCTTTGTTACCCTGGCAAAAAAAAAAAAAACATTAGTACCATTTCACATTTGTTTCATCACCTGTCTTTCATGTTCTACTAACACATTTCCATTTATGCTTTTGTCCAAAGCTATTTACAAGTCTCTCATGCTCAAGGGAACAACGATGGCAGGCTTCGAAGCTATCCATGTTCCTTGACTACTATGCTAACATGGCCTTATACATTATACACTAATCTTCTAAAAAAAAGATAGCTTTCAAAGCAGCACTTTTACAACTAAATGCCAATTGCTTTCCCATTCACTCACCATCCTTCCCATGATGCCTGTGCCTACAGTCTCGGCCTCTACCTCAGAAATGTGCTCCGCATGCTCCGCCTTCACAAAGCACAGTAGCATAATGCCCACCAGCCGCACATGTCTCACCTAAAATAAAAGTCAGGTCAAAGGTGAAATGTTAGGTTTATGGACAACATCTGGAATAATGAGCAGCTCCTATAAATCAAGCATAACGTGGTTTCTGTACCGTGTATGCGTATATGGTGTGAATGGTAACGGTATCTTTTTGCTCTTACAAAGGCGTACTTGGCACCTGGATGAAGTCCATCAACCACGGCCTTAATCCACTCGGGCTCCTTTGGTGTGTCGTTGAAGATGAACGCCTCTTTGCTCAGGTCCAGCTCCTGAAAACTAATCAAAGACAAAACAACACTACTGTTGGCAGTCTAAGGTTGGATTAGGGCTGGAAAATTAATCGCATTTGCTGATTAATGAGTAGTTCTCTTTCAATTTTTAATTAGACATTGTGTACAAATATACATATTAATGGGACATATTTGGAGCTTGTGGTTTTTATTGTGATAAATCGCAATAAAATCGCAATATTGGTTGGAAAAAAAAATAAACAAACAAAAAAAAAAAAAACGCAGTTTTGATTTTTGGCAAAATCGCACAGCCCTAGGTTGGATTACCACAGAATATATAAAGTAACATTAAACAGTGAATCTTATTGTAAGGCATAATTCTTACTCTTTAATTATAGGTCTATTGCCATCCATGATGTAGTTATAACTGAACCACATTTATAATCTGTACAAACAGTCAAAGTGGCTGTTAGCCACAAAAGAAAAAAATAAACAAGCTTTGTTTGCACAGCAGAATAACCAAATAAAAACTTACCCAACACAGTAGAAATCTGGAGGGTCTGTGGTTGAAGCCAGCCATGGACGCAAGCTCTCTTTCGGAGTCTGGCCATTCACGTTATAAGTTCCCAGGAAGAAGCTGTAAGTAAAGTGAAATAAATGTATAAATAAATTTGGCATCTTTTCTTGCACTTGTGATGTCGCTACATTATTAAGATCATATAAAACTATTACTCTACTATTTCAGTGGGAATATTTTCAGCGAGAGAATTATTCCATAGTATGCATTTCCTTGTCATCACCAGAAGGGGGTGGTAGAGGATAACAGTTCTACTGAGACAGCTTTGATAAGACGCATTTGCAAAGCAAATGCCAACACATACTGAGTGAGAGCTTTAAATAACCTTATCAAAAAACAAAACAATAATAATAATAATAATAATCATAAAAAAAAAAAAAAAACAATTGCAACTTGTTGCAAAGGAGTCCAAACAAGGAGTCCTATCACTCATGTTACAGGCATGCAAGCTGATAATTGTGACACAAATGTCTGGGGACGTTCAGGGGTGTCTTTTTAACACAGCTGGTCAACTCACAACACTTTTGCAAGTGCTTAAGCTATTAACGTCTTGAGTATTTCTGTTAAAAAAAAAAAAAAAAAAAAAAACGATCATATAAACACTCAGCCCCTATAAAGACTTGGCTTTTGAATGTCCCTGCACCTGAGTGCATCCAAACGATGAGAAGGAACCTGGCTTGCTTAATGCTCAGTTCCAAAAGCAGGCAGAGGGCCCCACCTGAAGTACTCCAGGTAAGTGTAGACGTCCTCTTTTTTGAGCAGCTCACAGCGGATGAGGTTGTCCCTCAGGCCAAACTGCGGCATGGTCAGCATCTGGGCTTTGTTGGATGGCTGCGTGTGCATGGACGACTGCATGTGCTCATTCCCCTCCTTGTATGGCGCCCTGGACTCCCTGTGGTCAACAGCACAAACACAGACAGAAAAATGTCACAGAGGGATTATCTGAAGTGTCTCTGTCTACTTTAGACCTGCTGACGTGGGATTTTAGTATACATTCATATACACATACAGTATGGATACACCCACACCCCCGAATACAAGCACACTTGCACACTTCCCCACACACACACACACACGGCTGTACTTGCCACCCCCTGAGCTATTCTGAGACTACTCAAACACTTGGCATGTCAGGGCATACACACCCAGTTCTGGTGCAGGCAGCTAGGTGGCTAGGCTATCAGAGGCATTATTAGTGCACAACATGGGGACATGATTTACATGCAGACAGACCACAGCGGCTTCCAATTCCACGTTCCTTGTGTGCCCACTCTAGGGAGGACGAGAGTCTAAAAACCCACATGTTTAAACTACAAACTACACAAATGCAGGGCTCATAGTGCAGCAAGGTTAAATCTGCTCGAGCACTTCACATTCCCCCGTTGCCCATCTGTACCAGAGATAAATCACAAACAAATTAAAAAGCATTCCAAATTGCTTTATTCAATGTATCTACAACACACAAGCTTAGCAGATAGGCAGTGGCTGACTACACAATGAAAACATGACGCATCCACTTTTCTTTAACATTTTTTCATTACCCAGGCCAAAGGATTTTAAAATACTGAACAGTAACTGCGTTTTTTAATGACATCTATCAGAGCAAAGGTCAGCTAAAATGTAACCCAACTAATGTTATTGTAGAGTATGTCCTGTAATTAATTAGCGGCCCACATATCTGCCCATAACATACCAGAAACGTTTAAAATTGTTCAGGTACCTGACATGGTGCAGAACTCATGGGTGAGCGTGGACTCAGCGAAAAGGAGTTTTATTAATAGTTCAAGCAACAGTCAATATTTCAATATTGAAATATGTGCTACCCCTAACTTTGACTTAGCGGAAGAAGAACTATATGTTGAGTGATAACAAGCAGAAGGTATAGTGCCATCTGTTTCACATAAGCAGACGACAAAGGACTAATAAGGAGAACTATTTTATATGTGGAGTGATTGTAGGAATAAATTTGAAGCGTTGCTGTGATCCGAAATCATAAACCGCATGAAGACCGTCGGAATGCTATGAAACTGGTGAGAACGTTTTATTTCGTTAGTTGCAACATGTTACATGGAAAATTACGACCTACGGGTAAAAGGCCGGAGGACACAGCGTCAAGGTTCCACCTAAGTGTTTACCTCTGAACTGGCCTCCCGAGCTACATTATACAACAGTATTTAAGCATCACAATATGTATTGCCTTAACATCAACAATGTTGCCTCAGGAAGCTACAGTAATTAATTGTCGGCTGACATGATGTGTATTACATTGGCGACAGCGGAAGGTCTTTGACTGGCAATAAACAAATGGTCACACGGTCGTGGACATGATTAGACAATGGTGTGCTAAACAGGGTTGGTCACAGGTTTGTGACATATGAAACGACCAACATAGTTTCAATACAGAAGATTGTATTAACTACAATTTTTTCTACTACATGATAACAAGCAGAAGGTATATAGTGCTGTCTGTTTCACATAAGCAGACGACAAAGTACTCCTATGTGTTTACATGTGCTTGCCATGTATCGACTCATCTAAGTTAGGGGAAGAACATATTTCAATACTTAAACTTCTTATATTGGTGAACTGCAAACATCTACCCCATTTAGGACACTTTTATTGACAATCACTTACAAAAAAAGGCATTAAAGGTGAACATGAAATGATGAATAGCGTGCATCCATTCCATGGCAACCTACTACAGAATTACAACTTCACTAAAATTATTAAACGATCAGCTGGTGCATGAGTGTGATAAAAATGCAGTAGAAAGGGAGTGCGTGTAGATGTGTGTGTGTGTCTTGGGGTGTGTGTGTGTGTGTGTGTGTGGGGGGGGGGTTGTTAGTGTGTGGAGTATTGTAAGTGCATTCCAGGGAGTTAGAAGTGTTGAGGCAAGAGGTTTGTATCATTTCCATTGAGCAGTTGCTAGATAGGAGCACTTCAGACTTTCCATCAACTCAAAACAGCAGTGACGAAGTGGAACACTAGCCAATGTCAAGATGTCATCCAGGAACACTAACATTAGGACACAGACCAGCGCTGTGTGGAGTCTGAAATACACATCATTTGTCCTGGTGCCAGAAACCTGAAGTGTCTATCTGCACATGCTCATTTGAAAGACTTCAATTTAGTTTGTTTATTTAACTTTAAAGGCACACAGGGCAATGTTTTTAAGGTTAATTTACCAGTTACACGATTAAATGGTTCCTAACCGGGTGAATAATAACCACGGAATCTACTTTAGAGTCCGAGATCTTAAGTAGCACGGCCGTGAAACCCAAACTCAAACTGAATTAAAACAACATTGTTTCTTACCATGTCAATAGAAATGTGACAACGTACTGCCAAAGGCAACTTTTTGTTACAACAATATGAGAATTGATATCTTTGAAAATGAAAAATTAATCATGTTAATTATATAACTAAAAAGTGATATAAGCTATAGCCAAGCAAGCCTGGGCATAACCAACTACTATCCAGTTAATCCCAAAGGTTTGCTTTATGACTTCTGGGGGAAAAAAAACATGCTTTTAAAATAACACACATATTCTGTAATGTTCACATTCTGTACTATCACTAATGGTAACAATGAGGTCACTCAAAAAGGCAATATGCATTGACTGCCAAGGATTGCCAAATTGATACTTATCACCAGAGAACATGTTGTAGGATGTCTGTAGCATCTCTTGTGGGTAAAAAAAAGAAGTTACATTGTCTTGTGGTCTTGGGTTTTCATGTTGGCTAATTGTCAGAGATGCTTCAATAAAATGAAAAGACTAAGTTTGAAAAAAAAAGGGAAGAAAACTAGGGAAGATGATTGTCACTTACATTTATATAAATTATGACACTGGAACAAACTCAGATGCCAGGAAATCCACTGCACTGTTCCTGTAGCAACCTCTTGTTTTTTTCTCTCTCAGAATGCAAATAGAAGGTCTTTAGAAGGTCTTTAGGGAGAGGCGCCTGAGGGTGTTTGTGTCCACCCATAGGCTACATCCATGTGTGTCTGCCTTTTCAGGATTTTTTTTAAAGTTTCAGTTTCATCTGTCCAGCTGAACAAACACAAACACATCTACCACACCCCAAATACTAAATATCTCTGAGATTTGACCTTGCATTCCTACCTACTCCAGTGTAGAGTGACAGATACTACATCTGAAACAGAGAATAGCTTTGGTTTTCAGGTCTATAGGTGGTGTTAAGGTACCTTCCAGGGCTGCCCGGTACACTGCTGCTGCTCCTCTCGTTCTCTGCAGTTACTCCTTTTCTCTCAGCAGTCTGTGACTTCTCTAGTGAAACACAAGAGGCAGAGAGAGAGAGATATTAAGAGGGAGAAGATAACTCAATTTTCATGTACTGTAGTGAGGATGTCTGCGAGTGTAAGGCAGGGGGGCAGGGTGTAGGGTGTAGTGTGTGTGTGTGTGTGTTGAGGGCGGAAATGGGTGCAGTGGTGCATAATTTTCATGAAGTGGTGATTGTGACGTGGTGACGTTCTGGGTGCAGTAATCAATTCTAAATCTGAAAGAGTATCGAGCCTGAAATTGTCAATAATTGCCTGCATGCCAGCCACTACTGTAATGCCAGGGGCTAGAAAACCAGCTAATGATGTGAATCCTGTGAACTGAGAGTCCGACAGAGCCGGCTGCATCCTTTGTAAGCGTCACATGGGGGTGGAAAAAGAGAACCTTTCCTTTTCCTAACCTCTCTCTACATGAGAACCAGAGGGGGCAAAGGCTAAAACTTTCACCCGAGACATTCTGTTCCACCACCAGGCCCAAAAATAACTTGTCTGACTGCAGTGGTAACTCACTATATTTAGGAAGCATTGCAGTTTGCTAAACATCCAGCAACTAACCTCAGACTTTCAGAATGATCTAAAAAGGAAGACAGACAATTAAGGGTGCGCAAAGAGCCAACCAGAGGTCCACACAGTGTGTGAAGGCACAGTGTTTGCCCTGTGGGCTAATAACACTGAGATGTGAATGGAATGTAGGTGGGTGCGAGTCCCAACACAAACAGATGACTCCTCTCGCAGTCACCAACCATTCTACAGAGGAGTGAGAGAATATCTCAAGTGGCAGCCACATTATTGCTTTTCCGAATGAAACCGAAACAACTGTTGCAGATTAACCGCTCATTCATATGAATTTTTGGAGTAGCGTACTGAAGATGCGGTCAGCTTCAGCTTTTTTATGAAAACCGGAGCCAAGCCGTCATGTCTGTATAGCAAAAAGACAATGAAACGAAAACAAATGTTCCACTTTGGTCAAGTGCCAGTTATATGAACTTTGCCATCTATGCTGAATGCACTTAAGTTTGGGCAACATGCTTCCAAAATAGGCAAAACAATTTTTTAACTTTTTTTTTTTTTTTTTATCAGCCTGAAGAAGCGTGTACTGTTGAGTGCAGAGAATCCTAGAGACGCATCTGTTCTGTACGACGCAGATTCATTCGATGGCGGTTTAATGTGTACCTAGTGAAAAGGTTTAATGACTGACTAAAGGGCACTGCCCATCTTACTGCAGGATGGAAATACAGTATTGTGACATATTCAGTATGACTCAACCATCGGTAACTATTGTATGTTCACTTTTGATGATGGTCTATTCAATGACATAGCCTAGGCAATAATATAAAATATGCAGTGTCTCTAATGTCTCTGCATGTCTCCAAAAGCCCTGGCCAACTAAGACAATGACACACTCTCGACCACTAGTCTCCCTTTATACATGAATGTATACAGCTAATGCCTGAGAAACTACATACTGTACATGACTATCAATCAATCAATCAGGGACCTAATACAGAAATAGCAAAATTGAGAAGAGAGACAAAGGAAGGAAAGATATTACAATGGAAGCAATCATGTGTTGTACCAACAGTTGTTGAAACATTTATGACAACATAACAGAAAATACTAGGCCTAATCTTGGGTCAACAGCACAGCATTATATTCAATCCCTGACTACACACTGCCACAAAACAGCTAAAGCTTAAGCTACAACTTCCAAGTGTTGGCCTTTGAGTGGGGGGCAAAGCTGGCTTCATGTTCTTTAGATAAAGGACTGCTGGGAAGTGAGAAGAAGTGCACGACAGGAAATGGTGTGTGTTCTCACAAACACACACACCAACACACCCACACACACAACAGGGTACGTTTTCACACCCACACATACTGTGTGTTCACACAGACATACAACGTCCACTGCAAGAAAGAATCCAGATGTCAATAACTTTTGCATACTAATCATATTATGAAGTGTGTCTAAACACCAGAGATCCATAAAAGCCACTCATACCCATTCATAGTAAGCAGGACTTTCACATCAGGCTTTCAAGCAAGTAGCTTTGCCCTTGTCTCTAGCCTAGTTGCCTAGTTCGGTTAAGTAGGAGTGTTGGCTAGCTATGAGGTAATATTAGCAGAATACCAGAGTTGGCTAGAACTTATCTTAGGTCAGTAAAGTTTCTGAAAATATTTTCTCTGCACAGACAAAGACAGAAGTGTCTACAACTGTGCTGAAGGTGTACAAGATGACAAAGTATTCAATGTAAATCTTTATCACAGGTAAGTAAGAACAAATAGAAGTTGCAGAGTAGCAACAAAAAAAAAGGTTGGAGACCCCTGGCTTTGGGCATTACATGGTACTGGGCAAATCAGCTTTACGAACATATGACACGCCTAACAGTAGTGGGCTGTCTTGAGTTCAAAAAGGAATGAAAAGAAAAATGCTGTGATTGAGCTCATTTATGCCTCTGGCTTCAGTTATAGCCAGTAGTCATAGGTGTACTGCAGCATTTATGGAATAAAGAGTCCCAAGTGTTTTTTACATGCAAAATATGATATGCCTTTTTCATAATGTATAAAATTCTGTACACTTTTTTATTTTCGTAATGTATAATAGCAAAACTGTAGTATGCTATTTTAATTCCAATGGAAAATTAGGTCTTTTAAAGCGGCACCAAAGACTTTTTAAACCCTTAAAATAATGTTTTAAAAATTGTTTTGGTGGTCCATCAACTCGTAACAAGGTGAACAATACTTGCTGCGTTTGCTCTGCAGCCCTGTGTCGGCTTTAACAGTGCTAAACAAGTTTGCCCAATCGGGTAGCGAATGACAATTGACTTGGTGCTTCTTTTAACCGTTTTCATTTAGAATGCATGTTAACAGATTAGGCTAAATAATGCACACCAGACACTTACAAATAGATTGAAGAATATATATTTCTTACAAAAAATTTGTTGGGTGCGCACAGCAATCCATTTTTCACTGACCGAAATCACGACAGCAATTGGTTGCTGAATGAACAAGGCCCAACTCAGCTGTGGCCAGGCAGCTTCTACTGTATGGTGCCTAAGCCATGTGTGGACATGGAAGAGCGATGTTGAACCACTTCTCCACCCACAATACAGAAAACAAAGCACACAGAGAATGGATGTGCGATTGCGTCAAATATTTACGTTTTTTTGGTAAAATATGTGAGAACTTGGGGAGCGCGGACGATATCAGAACACATCTGCCAGCTGGTTAGCGCATAGGGCTACAAGCTAGGCAACGTCAGTGATAAGGAGCAGTTTTCACATGCACTTACACTCAAACACACACACACACACACACACACACACACACACACACAAATAGCGTGTGTGTTTTTACACACACAGTGGCATGAAGGGATCCATCTCATTACATTGCACCTGTCTCAAAAGAAAACATTTGACACGGCTCTCATTGAGGGATTTTGTCCATATGATCATAGCACTTATACAAAATCAAGAGAGCTAATCGACATAACTGATCCTCATTGCAGTCCCAACATCTCAGGTTGCTGTTAGCCCATTTGTCTTCAATCAATTTTTTACGGCCCATTCCTACAGGGCTAACCAAATTTAGCATAACACGTAGAGCCCATAATCAGTTAAACACATTTCTTATTATTTGTAATCATCTTCACATAAAATAGGCCTAATCAATACGATGAAACACCCACGAGTGTATTGTGTATTAGAGTAAAAAAATCTTCTATCATCCAAGAAGAATCTAAGCGCTTATGCAAGAGCAAATGCAAAATCACTTTCAGTGACCAACGCTCTATATTTGTCCGTGAATTGACAAGCAGGTGACTGAAGGTTTTGTCGTTATTTTTACGGATTTCTTTTGAATGGCCTACTGTAGACACACTGAGGGATATTACAGTAAATAGGTAACTAAATTGCCTCGATAAAACCTGACAAAACTAATTGGAAATCTACCCCATCTTGGGTTGTCTTCATCTTAGAAAGGCTCATTCAAAGACCTATGTGGCTATTCAGTGTCATGCATCCAGACGTTTTGTTTGTGCACATTAGATTTCTTTCACTTTATTAAATTAGTATATTAATTTCCACTATGAGGCAGGCTACTTCCACTGCTTAAGTGAAATATCTGTGAGTGCATAGTGCATAATATATTAGGAAAGAAATTAAATTACATAGCTCCATTTATTTACAAATCTATGTAAATAATCAATGCAACACAGTTTTTTCCAAAAATTAACCAGCCAGGAATGGTAAGTAACCAGCCATTTTCTTAGCTTGAGCCATTGTATGAACTGAGATTAAAGCTGGTTCATTATGTGTCACATGCCAGATGCAAGTTTGATACACAAGCTGTTACTGAATGCAAGTTATCAAAGACAGGTTCTTTTCATAAATGGTATGTTCACCCAACACACAGTGTATTTTTCCCATTGCCATCTAGAGGTATTTACGCACAGGCATAGGAAATCAATAGCTTACCTCTAACTGCAGTTTCATATGTCAAAGACTAACCACTTATAGAACTCTCCAAGGTCTTTAAAACTGACTAGGGAGTTTAGGCTTGAGGATCATGTTCCTATGGCTTCGATACCTTTCTACATGCTCCACTGCTACTCACCCACTTAAAGGCAATGAGCTAGTAAACGAAAAATACTGCATATTTGATTTATTAAGGACACATTAGGTTTCTCTTCACAATATAGGCCTGGTCCTATGAAACAATACTCTTGCACAAAAAAAACAATACTACTACAACTTCTGCTACTACTACTGATAACAATACCACTATTAATAATAATTATGATTATTATTAGAATACCATAAGTAATCATTTTTGTTTATGCCATAATAATGCTAGTTCACAAGGTGAACATTTGCCAACACTGTGATTTAATTTAAACATAGGCTTGGTCTAAATAAACATCAAACGTATTATTTTTCTTGTATAGCATTTTCCTGTTCAAGCAGATTAAGCTTGGCTCTTGGACTGCACAAGCAAAGTCCATTGTTGCCAAATAGCATTTAAAGATGAAACAGATAAACCTAATGCTCTCTTCCCAACCGGGCACCTCCTCAGGCGCATGAGAAACTTTCACAAACTGCAACATATTGTTTTAAACCAAGTCCTTGACCGACACAATAATGCAGAACATTACTAATGCACACCAATAAGAAATGCTTGCTTAGGTCTCAGCGTTAGACGTTTAACATTAGCTGAATGAGGAACGAAAATAAATTCCGTACATGCAAATGTGTAGGTTTAGCGCGTTTGTGTTAAGCGAGTTAACACCTATCGTTGCACACCTAAACGCGCGCGCGCATACTACCACGAACGCCCACTTCCGCTTGATTAATCTTCTGGTTGCTCAAGGTAATCGCTAACTTTAATTGTAACAGTGAGAAAAACAGAGAGCTCTAGCCAAAATGCACGACATGCATTCAAGACACTGGCATTAAGTTAATGTTACACAGACAAAATCCAGGTTATATAGCAGAGTACAACAAATCCTACATGCTACATGCACTAAACAAGTAATTGGCTCAGTGACATTATTCTACAAATGAGAAGTTTGACGAAGGAAACTCGGAATCGAGGACGACACGCAGTATTTTAACATTAACATTACCGTTACAAGTCAGCTCCATCCAAACGTAGTAAGGTTAAAGTTATGCTAGGAATTCCACTTAGCTAACGTACTAAGTTAGCTATAGCTGAAGTTAGCTACTCTGAGATAGTCGGCAGAGCACTTCAATAATCCTATCAAACACAGCATAATATCTTCAAAGAGTAACGTTAGCTAACGACGCTACCACCATTAGCAAACAGTTAGAATGTTACTAGTACTGACAGGTTGGCAACGGTATCAAATTGATCTCATCAACCAAAGCTGACAATGCCAAGTTAAGGTGCAAAAATATCTGCAAAAGTCAGTGTCTTACCAGCTTTCTTTCTCACATTAGGCATTTCCTAGCACACTGACTATAATACATGCATCCTAAGGACTGAAGCTCTACACAACCTTTCCTGACAGAGACTAGTTATAGAGGCGTTCCCTATTGCTACAATGGTGTGAAGCACGTAAGACCAAAGCAATCAACCTACTCCGCATCGGAATCTCAATCTCTGTCATATCTATAAAGCTGAATCCATAACTGCATTTCCTCTTGGCTCCTCCTATTCTTCTTTTTAGTTTTTTTTTTTTTTTTCATTTTTTTTATCGCGGTTGGAAACATAACTTTAAACATTCTTTATTTTGTAACACTATATTAACAAACTTTCATGTGTTCATTTTAAAATAGAGGTAAAATATTAAATACTTTTAATGAATGAAAAGAGGTAAGGCATTTCTACTGAATCACCTCAAAGAAAGACACAGAAGCTATATTGAGAACACGCCCCTGGAATCCAGACATGCAAGTTTGTTTATGGGTAAAAGGCAGACACAAAACATGTTAAGCGGGAAAATCAGGGGACATGTGCAGAAAAAGGTCTGTGTAACTTTTTCCGCCACATAGAATTAGAGGCAAGGAGGAAGTAACTTAAGCGTAGCAAATAGTCTCTTAATGCATCACCAACAGCTCAAACCCTCTGATTTACTAATTTAGCACTGATAGGAGACATGTCACATGTCATATGGAAAGAGTCAGTTTGATGATGTAAGTCTGAGGTGTGCTGGTATCCATAAGATGGCACACACTCTTCTGTTACTAACCTGCAGAACAGGACTAACTGTTAAGTGGTATGTTACCAGCTCTATATGAATATGTCTCACCTGTTTTCTTGTTATGGCCCAGCTTGGACAATGGCACCACAAGAGGAGACAGGGACTGCTTCAGAGAACCTCTGGTTGCTGTTACTTTGCGATGATACTTTGCCAACCATTCAAACTTAGGTGCTTCAGCTGGGTATTGTTGGCAAACGTCTAAAAAAAACAAAATTAAGGTTAGACATTTAAAATTTTTCAGCCATGTCCCATTGGGAAAAGATGGAACACAACAGTGTTGTGACTAAAAAAATTCATTTGGACTTGGAAAAACAGCTATTAACCTTTACAATACTTTTCTATTGATGTTTCTTTCAAACATTTGAATACATCTAAAAGATATGGGGGAGCATTGGGCTGTAAATATTCAAAGTAGTCACATGTAAATAGAAGACGTCATAAAAGGGACTGTTCACAAAACATTGTGGTATGTCAATGCTGTATGATATTGAACATCAGCAAACATAGGACCATCTGTACTTAACATTATACACAAAACAGGCAAAGCAAGATGACGAAATTAAAAAACAAACAGTTAAAGCACAGCATTATTCAATTGGTTCACTGTCACATTTTCTTTATCTGATTCATCATAAAGTTAAATTGCTTTTTGCCAGACAGTCTGACACACACACTCACATACGCACACAAGAATATCCTTTACCACATTTAGGCCTGGTGTAAGTGGTTTCAAAAAGAACAAACTGAGACTAAGCCTCAGTGTAGTCTCTATACTCACCTTGATTTTTTAACATGTCAACACAAAGGTTAGCCTCCATCTCTCACTGCGTTTTACATCAAGTGTGTGGGGTCTGTGTGACACTCTCACGGAAGCTACTCCATTCAAAGCTGTAAAGCACCCACTATAAATGGCACATCTTTCACAAAGGACAGTTTTCTTCTTTGCCCACACAGTGATCTCATACAAGTCCACGTCTTAACAAAACAATGCCGTATCACTCTTTCTTGCAAATGAACAGCTACAATATAAGAAGGAAAGCAATTCTCAAAACTCTGACCACAAGAAACAAGTCTCCGCCTCTTGTAGAAATGAACTCCTCCTTTCACCGGAGTGTTAAACCCAAATGCTTATATACCATAATTTCTTATGTACAACAATGAGCTTGATCCGCAGTAGTGCTAAGGGTATGGGATCCTCTACACTTGTATTAGAGGAGAAAATACACACAACTTGCCCAACTTGCATTTTCTCCATAGACTGTATGATTTTCTCTAACACCAGTTCTACCATGGTCAAAGTCATTAAAAAATGCATCTAGAATTTTGAATGCATCCAGAATTTCCAATGCTTTCTAAATTCAAGTAAAGATCAAGATATCAAGGCACAATATATAATGTATTCAGTATAAAAGCACATATGAAACGTCATCTTTGTTGGCATGACAGAATGTACCAAGGATTTTTATCAGCATGACTTCCTTATATTGTTTCTCAAAATGCATTTTTCAGAATGTGCTTCACCTCAAGTTCCAATAGCAGACAATGCTATTTGTCTACTGTTAGCAATGCACAGCTCTAATGTGTTAAAGTTTTTCAAAATCCCGGCTTACATTATTTTCTTTACCATACTGAGAATATCAAGATCAATAATAGGAGGAAAAGATTTTTCCCTTCCTATCTACTGTTCCACATCATGAGGATGGTGCATGGAAACCATCTGTCCTTATGTGTCTTATTCGGTGACTGCATCTGCTGTTGCCATCTGTCTAGGGCATGGTGGCAACTCACTATTGTAGCAGTAGTGGGTTGCCATGCTATTGCCTTGTGCCTCCACAACACTCTTTCTCTCTCTACTGTACATATACAGTATTTGTAGCACAGATGATCACAGCAGTGTGAATCATGTAGACTGGGCAAACCCAATGGCTCTTCTGTTCACCTATGCCACAATCATCTCTTGAGCATCTTACCTGCCTCCCACTGCATGTCGACCGCATGCACTTCTGAGTGGACAGTGACTTTTACATCAAAATCAAACTTGGTTCGTAAGAGATGCTGCACTCATCTTTTGTCACAATGGCACTATGTAACCTGGACCCTCCCAATGTTACCTCCATGACTGATCTTCCTTTTTGACATGTCAGGCTGCTATTACACCGTTCAGCCAGAACTTTCGACAACCACATATGGCTTCACTACAAGCTACTGATGGGGCTTTATATCTTGGAATTATTATTATTCTCATCTAATACCTTGCACTATTTGCTATCTATCATGGTGACTGCTACGATATGGTATGTATTCCGCATGAGCCTAGGGTTAGACCGTGGATCTGTCAGAGTCTTCCTCAAGTCAAGTGAATTAGTTCTAGTGTTATAGAATGCCTCACCATTCCAGGCCTTGTTGACCTCACTGAGGAAGAGGCGGGTATGTGAACCGAAGGGGAGCCGCAGCTCCAGTTCCTCATTCAGAAAGGTTACCCTTAGCCTCGTGTCAGCACCTAATCACACACGTACATACACAAACACAGACACAAAGCTTTGAAATGTTTAATTTACATAAGAAATTCATGTGAAATGTGAAAGCTATCTCAAAAAATACAATGTAAAAAATTGCATTTAAAGGGTGTATTTTTTTGTTTTAACAGGTTATGTTTGTTGTATTTTTGGCTCACTCACCAACAACAGCAAGCTCATCTGGTGAAGAAACTGAAAGGAGTAATTGTACTAAATTGTTAGATCATTTGTAGATATTTCCATTGTCATGGCAGGACCATGGCAACAGATCAAACTTTAGATAGATAAAAACATCAATTTATAACTTATGGTAATATATGAATAGGGAGTACTAAGATAACAACTAACATACTCCACCCCTATACTAGAGGGAGCACCCCACACACACACACACACTCACTCACTCACTCGCACACACAAATATTCCAGCGCAAAGGTTATTGTACTGTATACTGTACCTTCAACAACAGCAAAGTCATACGAGATGGGAATTATTCCAACCAAACTGACATCATCTCCAGTGATTGCCATTCGGCAATGTGTATACACAAACAACCTATGAAACAATGTATAAAATGTATACTGTATTAATATACAGTATACACTGAATATACACACAAAAATAAAAACACAAGCAAATGACAAACCTGTTTGTACATTTTATTCATACATAACCAACATTATTACTGTCATAAACTTACGCATGTTCTTTGGAGTGTTCCACTAAACCCAAAAGTCTGCTTTCAGTGGCATTATCCAGGAGGATGAAACTTTGAACAGCATGGTTTAGACAAGTTAAGGAGAACATTTACACACTTCTGTGTGTGAATATATTATAACTCCAGGAACTGAATATGTGATAACTTCTGAAATTTTGAACTTCTACTGAAAAATTCATTATAAATGAACTATTTGCTTTTATGTTTTATCATTATTTTGACTCCACCAGACAAGAATAAAGCCACGTTTCTGACTACTGCCTTATAAGCTTGTTTCATCACCAAGTACACCAGCATAGGCTACTGCATACCACCAGCTATACCAGTATATAACTTGACTAACTTTTGGGTAACTACTTTTAGCTCACTTTTATATGAACATGTACCAAGAGTAAATACACACGTATAACCCTACAATAGTCCCTTGGTTTCGATGGGCTAAATGTGACTGGAACATAGTTTAGATATTTCTTTTTAAAATAAAATGGATATTGGTAAACTTTAGATTCAGATGTAGCCTGGGGCTATGCTTTTTGTAATTTCTCTGACCTACACACTACCTGATTTGCTTGTTTTACAAGCTACGTACAGCATAGTGACTAGACTAATGGTTTACAAATTTATATTTAAAACATTCAAAATGTTAATTAAAACATTTTGAACATTCAAAATGAAATTACTTCACTAAAACTGCCATGGTTTTAAAAAAAAAATGACATCACCTGACCTGAGATGAAATTACATCACGCAAGATGAAATGTGAGATTACTTTATTCGTCCTGTAGGAAATTGAACAGTGTTTAATCGATCGTGTTTAAGAAAGAGAATGTGCAATATGCTAAATATAGCTAGAGCCAGCCTATGGCCTACGTGTCTTACCCTGTATTAATAGTCAGAGATGATTTTAACTGTAGATCTAGCGTAGCCTGTAGGCCTACCGCTTCTTTTACTTTTTATTGTAGCCTAGCCTACACCGAGAGACGCATACGTTATTTCTGAAGCAGAGAAGGTTGTATTGAAGACAATACCATATATAGTCTACTAAAATGTTGGTAAGAGAGAAAACATTGACATATCATTTTTAGTAGTGCTACGAACTGATCCAAGTAGGCATCTCGGTCTGACATCCGACCTCAGCAGATACACGGCACGGTATACGCGACATGTGTTGTCTTGTGGTGCAAGACCTCCCCCGTGTGGCTATTGAGTGGAAGTGCTGTGCCTTTTTTTTTTTTTTTTTTTTTTTTTTTTAAATCTGAGCATGCTCACATGCGTTGATTTTGCGTGTTATGTTTCAATAAAGTTGTCTTACACACATTGTTTACGAAAGTTAACACAAACACGTAAATGTGTAGCTACTGGGCCTAATGTTTGACTTGGAATCAAATAGAATTTGCCATGTGTTTAGAATTACACGATATCAACTATCGTTACTCAAACTCCCAGGCCTCGCCCTTGGACATTTTAGTGTAACTTTCTCCGATATGACTGCTGCAGCTATCTTGGGAGGGCGTTTAAATCAAGTCAAGCAATAGCATAGGCCAACATTATAACGACTGTGTGGCTAACGGCTGTGTGTACAGCATGTGCAACAGCACGCCAAAGACTGACAAGGATACTATGATGCAGTTCTCATCTTCGGCCAGAGTTTCTTGGATTGCTATGGATTGATCCATTCCTCCGTCTTTTCCTATGATCCCTCCGCAGGCTGACGAACCGTTAGCCTCCCCTGTCTGTGCCGTTCATTACATCCAAGATATCGTACCTAAACATCGACAGTTTCGTGTATTTTGCATGATCTAAATTATTCGCTTTAGGACTAATTAACGCGCAAATAATTGAAGATGATGCGTTGTTGTTCTCCAGATGCGTTTCGCCCTCTTCTTCTTTAATGTCACACTTGTAGACTAACTGCCACGCACTTGTGTGACGTCAGACACTGGACTCGAGGTTCCCCTCCCAACTCTTTTTACTGGCAAAATGCCAAAGCTTACACACCTAGCCTATATTTATAAGATAAAAGTTATTTAGTTATGTAGGCTATAATACATTATCTTTTATTAAGAGTAGAGTATTATTGAAGTTGTGGATTCTTTGCAAATAACTAGACACTAGGCTAAGACTTTGGATTAACACACAGTTTATTTTCTTTCAAAATTTCTACACATTTCTAAATACAGTGATAGCCTATGTAGACACATCAACATATTGCTGTTGAGGCTGCTCTGTTAGATATAATTATGTAAAGAAGTAACTACAGCAAATGCAGTTTCATATGTAAAAATCTTACAATTCAATGAGAATATTAAATATTTAATTGTTATTTTATATGCATAAAGTGCAAATACATTCCCTTTTTTGGCTGCAGACTTAGGCCTACTCTATGAATAGCTATGTACACAGTCAGATAGACAGGGAATCTTTGGGTTAGACACTGTAATTACAGTGACACTGTACACAAATATTTATTTGGGGCAGTGTGGGTCTCGCCTATTAAACGGAAGAGTAAAAAAAATAATAATTTACTATGTAATATCTGAAAATAAATATTTGGTTATGTCAAACAGAACTATAGTCTTCTCACAAAAGGGAACATAATGAAAGTATATGAGCCATTTTCTGATGCCTTTTTCCAAGCATGAATTTGTGCCTATGATGAATGTGTCGGGAAAAGGCATGAGGTGGATTGGAAATACACTTGCATATAATCTTCAAGCTTTAACAGACACACATCCTACACACAGACAGACATACAGCCAGAGAGAGAGAGAGAGAGAGAGAGAGAGAGCGCAGGTCCCCCAATGAGTAAATTCCACATTATGTGCATGTTTAATACACACAAACACACACACACTCACATGTATACCCATGCATTCTATGAAACTGAGTTTTATTTCCTTATTTATTTCCTTATTTAACTGAATTTTATTTCCTTCATATGCAGTTCAAAGATTCTCAGGTGATGTTACAGCTGTTCTCCTATTATTAGCCAAGCCATCATGGAGGTGGCCAGCAAAATTAAAGGAGAGAATATGACCTTGTAGGCGTTTGAGTTGGGCATGGCCAGTGAGCCATCAAGCTTAAGGCAATCACCCGCAGCCGATGCTTGACAGCACTCCTGATGGCAAGTAGCCGTTGAAGTAGTACAGGGAGTCATTTTGGTGCAGTCACTGGCACAGCCAGCCATCCATTTGATTGTTGTTCCCTCTGTTGTCTTCTTGAACTGTAAAGCCAAATGAATAATGTTACATTGACTCTTCAAAAATACATGTCAATATTATGGTTTTCACATTTCTTTTGTTAAGATTGCACTTAAATTCTATTGACCAGTTCAGTATGTGTACAGATATTACTTTAGCTATTACAGTAAGCATTTTTCAGAAATTATTTTATTTTAACCTTTTAACCTTTGTATTTTTACAGATGAAAAAGTGAAATACAAAAAGCAAAATGTATAATTCCCCACATTTGAAACCCCTCCCCCATGTATATGCATTGTGTGTGGATCATGTCTTTATGGATACTAATGAGGACTTGAATAAAGTAAAATCGAATCTTAACGTTGTACTGGGAAGGTTTCTTAAAAATGAATTTACCTCACAGTATGTTTGTGGATCAGAACACCACATCATCACTGCCTGAGAGGTTTTGTAGCAGTTTGTCCCTGTACAGGTGAGATTTTTGCACTTTTTCCCCTGTTAAAAGACAAAGGATATGACAAAATATGTTCAGTCACACATTTAGACGAACTCTCATAACCAAATTTCTCATAAATGAGGATACATTTATAATACCAATGATCAATTGCAATTACTTGATATCTGTGTTTATTTTAATTCTGTATCTTACATTGTTTGGAATGGTCACAGGTTTGGTTGTTTGCTGCATGGTTGTAGTAGGTTGGGTTGTTGGGGTAACTAAGGAAAGAACGAGGTAAATGAACAACAGTCAGACACACAGACAGACACAAAAACTCAGTAAGTGAAAATAAACATGTAAATTCTAAGCAGAATTCCACAGTCTACATGTGACAACAGTGGTATATTTGGCATAATAAACTTGTGTATATTGGGGAATATTTTGCGTATTGTGATTTAAGGGCATATAATGGCAAGACATGTCCCTATATGGTGGCAAGCTCAAGCACTAGCAGTGCAGGCTCCATACCATGTTATCACACATTGTAGCATTGTTGGGAAAAGTAAAGGTTTATGAACGCTTGTGTCAATTGTGAATCAGTCCTAAAGGCAAAATTCCACCAACAGGGAGTTCAATATTTTGCTTACTGATTTTGTTTGCTGATTTTTTCACGATCAAAAAACAACAGGTTTAACACTAGAACCGTCAACATTCCAGTCCTCCTAGAACCGGCAAGTCATTTGACCGCCGGTCATTTTGACTCCCATGCTGGAATAACATCAGCATAGAGTTCTTTATTTTAATTATTTTTATTGAATTGAATTATTAATTACTGTAATTTGCCTACTGTAGGTTAACACAAACACGAAAACTCTCAAATAACTATTTACAGTAACAAAATAACAGTATTCAGTAGCCTAACTATAACGTTGCGCGCTCCCTCTCTCTCCCACACACACAAGCACGCACATTATTCACAAATGATGTAGGCCTGCGCTAGCCTCGCCCTCGCCAGCCCCGCCCTGTACCTTCATTTCATTTCGCACAGTTGGTCTGGGACCGCTGCATAGAGTAGGCAAGTGAACCACGTCATTCTGTATGCAGCGGGTTAGCATTTTCCAACTTCCGGTTCCTAAGCGAAAACCCCTATGGGAAAATGAATGGCTCAAATAACAAAACAACATATACAACAAATATGGCAGTGTCTGACCTACGAGGACCTAGGCATTCGTTTTTCATCAATAAAATGAGTAGCAACATAGTCCGTGTGTGTTTTTTAGACGCATTGTAACGATGATAAATGAATGTTGCTATCCCTCTGCTAACAACGAAAAATTAAGGACTACATGGAGTTGTCTCTTACCTTTGACGTCATTTTCAAAAACGACGGTAAAATGATTTAAAATGCAATATGTTCTTTATTTACAATGATTCAGTGTAAATTACAACGATTACAACGGTCAACAATTGGCACCACATATGAAACCACATATCTAACGAGAACGATTGTCAATGCAGCGGTCCCAAACAAACTGTACGAAATGAAATGAAAGTACAGGGCAGGGCTGGCGAGGGCGAGGCTAGGCCTGCGCAACAGCTTGAAGAGCTCCGGGGTGAAATCGCTGGGCAATATTTGTGTCTGTGCAGCTCCAGTTGCCTACAGGACCCACACGTTCAGTGCGGCCTATGTCCAATACAGTGGCGTCGCTAGACGATTTTTACTGGGGCTTCAGCCCGGGGTAATTTGAGCTGAGCCCGGGTAAAAATTTTTTGAATGCTTCATTAAGAACTATACAATTCAATAACTAAACTAGTTGTTTCGCTTTTTTTTTATTTCGCAGTGCTTTGTTTTCTATGCCTCACATCCTGTCAGGTCAAAACACTGTCTCTGTCACTGTCTCCGAAGTCGGACGGGGCGGGGCTGGGCCACTGAGGGATTCTAGCTCAGTGGTCTGTGCGGCGGAGGCCAATTGCACTGTGAACATACGTGCCACACAGCAAAGCGCTGAACAAAATTTTGAATGGCATGGCATGTGGTAAACAGTCTAAACTGTTCCAATTTTTCGGGGGAAAGGCAAAGGGTAAGAATTGATGTTTGCAAACTGAACCTACTATATAGCCTGGCTAATAGCCTATGGCATCATGCACAGTTCATCAATTAACTATAGCTAATTGATTAGCTTGCTGTTCAAAGTAAACAGTAGGAATCAAAACGTACTTTTTGAAATGTGAATATCAACCAGCCACTGACAAATAAAGTGGCGAAAATCGCCAGCCATTGAATAGGCCTATATCAGTATTTTTTCTGCCTGATAAATCTACCAGCCCGTTTCAAAATCAACCAGCCCCACACTAGTAAGTAGTCGGCAGCATAACTTCAGTGAAACTTTGTCAGAGTAGGCTACCTGAACTCAATCTGAACGTTCTGTAGTGCCGCAAAAAGAAGGCAGAAAAACTTAGGTGTTCTGCTTTAGTTTGTGTCTTTGGGGATTTACGGTAAAAACAATACTATATTTTCTCCACTAAACAGTGATATTGAGACAAGATATTTATCCATATGGTAAAGCGTGTTAATTAATAAATTAATAAATTAATTTAAACTTTTTCGGCGCGCGCATTAACATAATCCTTGGGCTCAGCCCAGGTTGTCCTTCTACTCTAGCGACGCCCCTGGTCCAATATATTATAGAACACCGCGTCTGGCCATTTCCTAGTTATAGCTTGGACAGTGTATTGCATCGTCATCTTTTGTGAGTGTCCATGTATTCGATTTCGCAATATTTTAATCAATGGTGCGGTGACAAAGTCGGATGCCTTCACGTGCGCCTATAGCGTTGATTGTATGATTGTACGCCAATAACCAAACTTGTTGCCTGCCTCAGTGACATCAAAAACTGGATGACTAAGAATTTCCTTTGCTTAAACTCTGATAAGACTGAAGTCATGTTGATTGGCCCTAAAAACCTGACCAGTACTTTACCCCATCATCAGAGCTTACTTAGTGACCTTTCACTCACACCTAACACAAAGGTCAAGAACCTTGGGGTGTATATTGATCAAGACCTCTCGTTAAATAGTCATGTAAAGCATATCTCCAAAACCTCATTCTTTCATTTACGCAACATTGCTAAGGTCAGAAAAATTCTTTCTTTTGAGGATGCAGAAAAACTAATACATGCATTTGTTACCTCCAGACTTGACTATTGTAATGCACTGTTCTCTGGATGTGGTACTAGCTGCATCAAAAACCTTCAACTAATACAAAATGCTGCAGCACGAGCACTCACTAGGACAAAAAAATATGAACATATCACACCTGTCCTTGCTTCCTTACATTGACTTCCTTTTAAAAGCCGAATTGATTTTAAAATACTTCTCCTAACATATAAAGCCCTTAATGGCCTTGCTCCAGCATATATTAAAGACTTACTTGTTCCCTACCACCCACCTAGACCCCTAAGGTCACAGAATGCTGGTCTCCTAGTAATTCCTAGAATATCAAAATCGACAATGGGAGGAAGAGCATTCTGCCATCGTGCGCCTGTCCTGTGGAACAAACTCCCTTCTAACATTCGTCAAGCGGACACTCTCAACACCTTTAAGTCTAGACTCAAAACTTTTCTATTTACTGACCCCTTTAGTTAGGGATGGTGTATGGTAAGCCACACCTCCTCAGGGTATTATTGGAAAGGACTGCCTCTGCTGTAAGCTCCCGTCCAGGGCTTGGTGGCCACTGACCATTTCCTTTGGTGGTGTTGGCTTGTTATACATCATACCTTAGTTATGCTGCTATAGTTTAATGCCGCCACAATCCACCCATCTGTTAACCCGTACAATTTTCACTATTCTTTCTCCTCCTCTCTTTCCTCTCCACTTACTTCTCTCTCTTCACTTAGCCAGCATCTGTATATGGTTTCACATGCAATATAACTCACATTCTCTGAAATCTGATGGAGACTGTTCTAACTCATCTCCTCTCTGATTTTCCATGCCTTTACCACCCTGTCGTGAGTCATCACTGCCTTCCACTGCCTGCGCCTGCACCTCCTGGGTTCTCCTTGGACCTTCTTCCAACGTGATCCGGCGGCACTCATGAATGGTCCTCAACCCACTCCACTGTCCATGCCACTGCCTCCCTGCTGAGGGTCACCCCTGCCTTCCACTGCCTGATCCTGCATCTCTGGCTTCCTGGGTGGTCTGCCTTCAGCTTCACAGATGACCCTGACATGATTGATACAGCCTCTAGCTGGCCCCTGGATTGACTGCGCCTAATGACATGGGACTATATCCTGGGATTCTAATGGGACTCCTATATTACTTTACTTTATTTACCAAAATTTTCTTGTAATGTGTATCTAATGGAATAATAGTGGACAACTCACCATCTGAGAGACTGAAAACCTGCCCTAGGCAGTTGGGTTAGCCCCTTGAGCCGTCGGAACTGCCCAAGGTTTCTTCCTCTACCATAACAAGTAAAAACAAAAAACGCTGCTAGGGAGTTTTTCATTGCCCCTGTTGCTCATTGGGCCTCTTGTGTTAAGCGCTTTGTGACATGCCTTTTGTAAAAATGCGCTATATAAATAAAATTGAATTGAATTGAGTGTTGCTAGACAAATAGGAGCAGCGCGCAAGAAAAATGACAGCTGTAAATGGTGATCTAAACAAGGAGGTAAAAATGACTTCTCGGTGGTTCTAGGTAAATATTGTCATATTTGAGTTTTATCATACTCTCACCAAAATCCAAAAGATGATCAATAAATAAATTTTTGGAAAAGTCGTGAACTTAAAGATGTAGGGGTTTTATTTTAACAGAACTAGCGTTTGAAAAGGGGGTAATTCTACTGAACCTTATGAACATTTATCTTCAATGCAAACTGACCCCCCCCCCCCCCCAAATCGCACTCTCAGTGTAAACATGGAGCTTGGTATGACATACAGACAACCAATCAAGTGTGTGTACAAACAATATAGTTGCTCTCCCTGAGGATTTAGATCTATTTTGGGGGGTGGAGGAACTAAAACTAAATGGTGGAAAGTATAATTGGTTGTCTTGAAACGTAGGCACTGGAAATGCTAAAAGCATTGCAGCTGGCATAATCTTCTGGTGTGAGGATAATTCTTGCCAAGGTGTGTTGCGTAGAACAGATTTTGAGGTATGTTAAAAACATGCTAATTAGACTATCACCCAAATTAGGCTTTTTTTTCTGATTGGCTGACAGGGTGTCCCTTATTCCCCAATAATGAGACACCTATGAAAAAGATTTGGAGAAAACTTTACTTACAGGTCCTACTTTACCTACAGCTCCATATAATGAATGGTAACTATAGCAACTCAAATGACTCAAATTTAAACTAGCTACAAGAGAGTCTTTATCAAG
Organism: Limnothrissa miodon; assembly: GCA_017657215.1. NCBI lineage: Eukaryota > Metazoa > Chordata > Actinopteri > Clupeiformes > Clupeidae > Limnothrissa > Limnothrissa miodon. The sequence goes on from JAGFZM010000141.1 coordinate 285,751, forward strand.
CTCACCAAGACAATAACCAGAGAAAATAGTATAGGAAAATAGAACAGGTTACGTCTTTTAGAACTGAACTGGGTGTTTCTTTTATGCTTTAAACACTTGTAGAATGTATGCATATGTTGCAATCAGGTGCTAATAATGGTATTCGTGTTGTCCCGATAATAGGGATTATTAGGGATAATGTACTTTTAGTTATTTAACGTTTAGTTATTCACCCTACCCTGTCCATCATATCTCAGGACACCTTGGCAGCCATTATCCCTAACTAACTGGCTAGCATTAGGGCTGGGAATTGATGCAGAGTTTCTGAATGGAATAGATTTGATCCACAAGATCATGATTTTATTCAATTCACAATTTAATTGGATTCAATTCAATTTTTAATCAATTCAACATCTATTTTAGATTCAGTACCAGGTTATGAAATCAGTCAATTGAGCAATATTTCTACTGTAAGTTCTTTTTAGGGTGCGGGAAGACCTTGTTCCAACAGGCGGCCCCGTTCATGGGCCAAGCTGCTAGTCTCCATGCCTTTGGGCGCGCATGCCAGATCGAGCCGCTCACTGTGCTGGGCCAACATCCAAGGCTGGCCATCCAGCAGTGAGACTAGGTCCGAGAACCAGTCCTGTGTGGGCCAGAAGGGGGCGATCAGAATCATCATAGGACTGGTCAGCTATTCAGAGGCGCTCTGATAAATCTGCTGCAGCGAAACGCCCTTCCAGAAGGCCCATGAAGTGGGTGGAGTGGGCTCTAACTCAGCCTTAGAAGCGAGCTGTATAGCTTCCACTATCCAGCGAGACAGCTTTTGATTAGACATGGACCGGCCCAGGGCCTGGGCCCCGTAGCAAACAAAGAGCTGGTCTGTGTGCCCTTATGTCGCTTGAGCATTGAACGCAGCACTCAGCACTCTGTGCATAGAGGGAGAGCGGCCTTGGTCCAGCATGTGTTGTAAGAACTCAAGCACATCGCCGATGATCAACCGCAGTGCAGATATCACTCAGTACATTTACATGCACTGTTAAAACGACTGAAGTATATCTTAGTTGGTCTGTAATCGAATTGAACTGGTACAGATCATGCTTTTCAGGCATGTATATGCAAACCACGGTAGCCGAGGCACTCCCCCTTTCGGAAGTGACGAGATGAAGGAAGAAGCCGGAATAATAACATGGCATCCATGACTTGCCATGTCATCCAAACAACACGTGTCATCCAAAAATTTCCCTTCCACTCAGTAACGTAGAACAGGTGCAGGAGGTGAAATCAAAAGTAAAGTCAAAGTTCAAAGAGTTTATTTGTCACATACACTGGCATACTAACGTAAAACTGCACAAAATAAAATTATTAGTTTTATGACAGAAAAAGAAAGAAAGAAAAAAAAGCAAAACCAAATAAATAGGCATTAGTCCATATCATTTTCAATCAAGGTCTAAAAATCTCTCAATTTACAGCAAGATTAAATGAAGAAAGGTGCCAGGTACGGATAACCCTTGTTTTGTATTTGTATGAATTTCTAAAACCGCCCCGGTTGGTAGTAAAGCGAGCTGAGTTGGATTCACTGAGTTAGATCACTACATTGATTGTGGAGCTGGCACAAGCTATTATCACTTGACGACGTTGCAAGCATCTAAATGAATTTATCTGACTATGCGTTGAAATCACGCAGACAGCATGCAGGGCACTAGCAACACGGATCTCAAGGGATGTGATTTGTCCACTTTATATAATTTCAGAGCCTACAATGTTCCACAATGAGTGTGGCAAATTTTGCCTTGGTTTGTTCAAACCTCCTCGCATGTCTTGTGTTTCGTTTTGTATTTAACATTGTAGAAGCATTTGTTTTTCAGTGCCAGCTCAGCAGTCTCCTCTCTCACTCAGTTGGACATTGTTTACTGTAGTTTTTTCTGGCAATACCGGAAAGACTCTGCACTCCCTAGTGCTGTGACAGAAAATTACCATGTGTTGAACGCAAAACCTTTCAAAAAATCACTGCAATAAAGTTTGCAGAATTTTAATTTGTCATTTTTGAAGTATTTTTTTGAATAGGTCATTTTACTTTTACTCAATCAAGTAGCCTACATTTTGACCCAGGTATTTTACTTTGTTACATCGGGGAGAGCCCTCGTTACTGAGTAAAAAATTAAAACGAGAAGAAAACAATTAGCCTAAACTGAAAGGAACCCGCACAGGCGCGCAAACGAAATTGACATCTTTTAATGTAGCCTAGATGATGATGCTTGAATGATGGTGCCAAGATGATGTGGTGGCCAGGTTAGGCTCATGAGACGGGTGTCATCAGTGTTGCCGCTGATATCAGTAATATATTTAGTAATCAGTAATATATTTAGCTAAAGCTATAGCTATATTTTTGCAGAAAATCATGTGAGAAAACCTTTGCTGACGATAGACAGCTTCATTTGATTTAGAATTTATTCTAGGTCATTTTAACTTCATTTATATTGACCCTGTGTGGAAGCCACTATGCAGTTTGATTCTGAATAAATGTAAATTTAAATGCATTAAAATGAAATAGCATTTAATGATAATTACTATTATTTATTACTTATAAAACAACATCTAAGCAAATAAAACTGAATTAATTTATGTTACACAAACATTTTTTTTTCATTAGTCTTCTCTGTTGTGCAACATCCAGATTTATAGACATTCTAGATTTTATTTTTAACAACACATTGACTTGAAATAAAGTGCAATTAAAATGTTCTTGGCCTGATAATATTTTTGTAACTTCTGGAGTGTCTAGCTCATAGCTTGTTTAGTGGCCATCTAGGATTGATGTAATATAGTACAATATAAAAACAGTTTAAATATTGCAATGAATTTTCTGGTACTCTGGTGTCTTTGAAAAACATGATTCACTCATCTCAAATGTAATTAGGTTTACATATATGGTGGGTAGACTAGCTGAAGCTAATGAACTGCTTGTATATAGTGCTGTACAATATGCCTCACATTCACCCATTCACACACCAGTGGCAGAGGCTGCCATGCAATTGGGGTTCAGTATCTTGCTCAAGCATACTTTGATGGGGTCAGATGGAGTGCAGCTCAAACGTGCAACCCTCTGGATGCCGAATGGCACCTCTACCACCTGTGCCACCATTGCTGTCTGGAGCTGAGCTGGTTTTAGCGATACCTGTAGTAGTTGGAGTGCTCCCCATGGCTTGGAGTGTGGCGTTGAGGCAGTCTGTCATGTTGCAGCAGTATCTTACACAGTTGGTTTGGGAGTTGTTTGCACAGCCAGTAGAATTGAGGTTACAAAGGTCTGCACATCTAACTGAGTACATTGATGCATTCCATTTCATTAGCTGTCAACAAAAAATGACAACAATTAATAAACAAAGACAAAAACACAAAACAAAAACAAAAAACAAGGACAACATATGACAGAAGATATGCTCGCACTTTTCATATAATTAAACAAGAACATACATTTAGTTCATTTATTCTAATCTTTCAAGAACATGTTTCTATCATGTAATTTTCAGTCACCTCGCAATAAGCAGAAGAGGAAGGGCAAGCACTTGAGCTCAGATTCAAAAACTTCGAATAACAGTTGGATTCATCACAGCTGAAAGAACGGCAGGAAATCTGTAAGGATGAAGAGGGTTTAAACACTTCAAAGTTCTACAGGTTTGGATCCCTGTTTATCTCCTTAAGGAAGACATACAGTGCCTCCAGTGTTCCATGGAATATGATGGGCAATTCAGACTGACAAATCAGTTAATTTCACATTCAAGAAAACTGTCAAATACTGTAGGAAGAGTGCATGTCATGTTTGTTTTAAGTTTATTTTAAGATTATGCTTTTTTTGTTTTAAAATGATGCCCTTTCACCATGAACATTATATACAAAATATACAAGATAGAGTAAGCAGTTACAGTTTTTAAAGTTGAACAAAGATTGATCCTAAGGTTAAGGGGCCTTTGTGTTGTTTTAGAAACAACAACAACACATGGTTTTGCCATTCAGAGCCTTCTCCCCCTCACCCTGCTGTTGTTGCTGTATCCCATGGTGCTGTAGCCAGGGATGCTGGTGCTTCCTGAGCCTGGAGAGGAGCAAACAGATTTATTCATCATACCCTGGTTTACACTCACCTCCACCTCCAGCTGATTAAACAAAAAAAATTCTTTGCCTCTGCCACGAAACAAAGCAGTTACAGTGTACAATTTATACAACCCAAATATTTCTTATTTGAGACTCAGTCTTACTCATTGAGGTGTTGTTAGAGGTCATGTTAGAGGCAACACTCATGTTAGCAGACATTGTCCAAGTTCCATTTATAGTGCCATCTGTGGTGAACGAGGACACTGTAGACATCACTGTTGAATCACTTGTGAAGGCAGATGTTCCCGAAGTCATATTAACCCATGGGGTGGATGTCGAATTGTCTTCCTGACTTGACGCAAATGAGGGAAGCCACACTTGCCATATTAAAAAAACAAGGAAACCTGTTGGAGGGACAACTGTCAAAGAGATACATTTGACAATGAATGACATTTGCCATATACTAGACACTAGATTATTATCTTACCTTTTGAATACTGCATCAGTGCCATTCTTTTTTTTGTTTGTTTTGAGGAAACAAACAAAAGAGTTTTTTTTAATGTCTGAAAAAAGAAATGCATATTTGTTTCATTCTCATCATATTTTTTTTTTTAACAAAAAAGATACAAAAAAATCTAGAATTATTTCATGTATCAAGTCAATGGTGTGTAAAACTGTAGGCCTATTAAGGGCCTAAACAATTTATCACATCCAGTGTAATCCACAGGTAGGGTGGGCTGTAAATTGTGGATCAGAAATTGTTTAATAAAGTTAGTTAATTGCTATTGCATAACAGCCATGACTATTCATCCACTCCCACCTGTGGCTCCCTTTGATCTGCATGAGGCATGTCATCGGAAGATTGCGGCGCCATTGCAGCGCCAACAGTCTGCAATTGTTCCGATGAAATCGATCCCATGTTCACAAAGCAGCGACCGCAGCAGCAGGTCGTCCGGGGCCGTAAGGGCAACGCTTTGTTTTAGAAGCACTTAGTTTGCCACTGTAGTCTAGGCCTGCGCGTGCGAATAGATGCGCTCAGGACAGGTACAGGACACTAGCGTAAATTAGACCAGAGAGTACGAATAGTTTCGCTTCAACTGGCGGCCGATCTGTTAAGCAACATCTTTTCATATTCATCATCATCAACATCATATTTTAGCGTTGTCTTAAGGTAAAACCATGCCCCCACATACTAAGCACAATTACCACTTGTTTGCTTGCCTTACATCCCGAGGGTATCTGTGTTCCTTGTTACTTCACACTCCCATGAGTAGGGCTAACCCCACGCTAGAAACCACCATAGGAACTGCTTGGCAAAGACATCTTCTTGTAAACACTGTTCCACCTGGTGAATATTCCATTCTTTGAAAGACTACTGCACACTAACAGTAGGCTGGCCTAATCAATTTTAACAAATTTTAGCAAATTAGAACACCACTAATAGCTGTGGCTAAACTGTCCAAACCAAAAGTATGTTGTGTGTTATTTAAACTTCTGCCATAATTTGTTGAGTAAAGAAGCTGTTGCCCTACCATTTATAACACAACATTTTTGGTCTGCTCTTATTAAGTAACCTAAAGACTACACAAAGGCCAGAGGCCATTCAAGACAGAGACTATTCCGTCAAAGACTGTTGAGTTAAAATCCTCTGCGACATCAAACAATGTCTTTAGAATAGCCTGATTATAACCTATTATCATAGCCCCCCTCATTTACCCTAAGATCCAAGAGATTAATGTAGACAAAACTTTACAATACAAAACAATACTTGTATGACCACATACTACAATGAATAAGTCTGCTGCATGCAACCATGGCAACCAAATACATATTTACATCACTGAGTGATTATCTAAACAAATTATTATTGTTTCAGATTGTATGAAATAATATCTACAATCTGTACCTACAAAATCAAGTTAAATGGTACTCACTGTTCAAAGATTTTTGGAGCAAGCTTGTCAGATGTGCATCAATGTTGTTAGATTATGTCTCATCTGTTCCTGTTCCTGGTCGCACCCTCCCTCCCTCTCTCACCCACTCTTGCTCTCTCTCTCTCCTTTTCCCTCTGTCTCCATCCAGTATGCCTTTTTCTCTTTCACCCTAGTGACATCACAGAAGAGGTTGTCTAATTAGTGGAAACCCTCACCCACTTGATCTTCCAGCCACTGGTGGAACCTGCGAGGAGGGACTTCAGCCCTGTGAAAGGTTTGAGTGGGTGTGCCACAATACAGAGGATCAATTTACAAAATTGGATCAGTTCATATTTAGGTCATCTGCTTGTTTTCTTTCCTTCTTCGAAACATAGACAATAAATGCTTGAAAGTAGTTAAACTTAGATTATCAACCTGATGATAAACCTGATCAGTCTTACCGATCCAAGCACATAAAGGGCAGTGAAATGGCTTGAAATCTAGTTAAATGCCTTCAAATTATCATAACACATTTTGAACGAGTAATTTCTGCTTCAGTGTAAGAGCCATTGGATACTTTTATATATCAATAAGAGTAGGTAATAGTCTCTCAATATCATAAAGTAAAAATAGATGTGGATGCCGTTAACAGATGGACAAGATTAAGATGAGTGGTGGAAGTATCAGCTGTGCCTGAAATCAAGTGTCAGCCTAAACCCTCCTTGAGTTCACTAACAGTTCAGTCTCTTTTCTCTAAAAGCCTGTGTTTAACAGTTGCCTGTTAGATGGTACAGTGATGGAGAACTATATCTGCTTATCTTCTAAGCATTCAGGCAAATTTAATGATGGCCTACAGCCCTCGCCACTGAAAGAGACAGTTCAAGAACCCGACCTGAATTCCAAATTAGTAGTGAAACAAAGATGTGAATCAGCCATGTAACAAAAGAATGTGAAACCCCTTTTAGTGTAATGCAGCAAGCAAGTATCTGAAGCTAACATGGCGGGCACTTGTGTTCATATTATATCTCTATTTTCTGCCACACTTACGCCACTATAGACTATAGCCTTGTAATCTGCCTTTACATTTTTTTTAATCTTATGTATTGTGAAATTACATTTTGTCTTTTTTTATCCATATGCAGGAAGCAAATCTTTTTTTATGTGGGAACTGTACTGATTGGCTGTCGTGGGCTGTTGGGGAAGTTTGTATAAGGGCTTCAGTCCATGGTTTGTGCACCAAATGAAATGAAAAACCTCTACTTTTCTGACTGGCATAAAAAGCTCTCCACTGGACAACAATTAGCCCTTTGTGCGAGCGAGGAACAGGGAATGCAAGCATACCTGGTCGGAACACAAAAGGACCGTGGGGCCACTCAGGTGACAGTAGAAATCCTGCTCTTTCTCATGACTTAACCCTCTGTTTCGGGGAAGGAAACTAAGAACAGACTCTTTACTGGTTACTTTTAGTAGTTTTTCATTTTTTAAAAATCCCTCCAACTTTTTTGTCAAGCAAGATTTTGACTTGACCACACTCATATCTGCTGATGCATTACTATGGTAGATAACCAGGAGGAACAAGATGTCAACCTTACAGACTTTATGTCAATGGCTCTACCTCCCACAGGTTTGCATAATCACTTAGGAACATCACCTGTCTGTACAAAGTAACACTGCGAAAGTTGCATAATCAAATTCACTTCCTGGAATAAAATAGAAATGTTCAGTGGTCTTTCGAAATAAATGGTTGTTTCACTTGGAAATAATACATTTCAAGAAAAAAAAATCATGTATTGAAACTATTGGTATCATGTTGTTTTCCCATGACAAGTATCTTTCTTTTTTGGAAAATGACTTGATGGCATTGTCATGAAGCCTGCCACAATAACACAACACAGAATATCAATGATGCCGAAGGGTGGATCTCTCTAGTGTTGTCTGTTACTGGTTCAGCTGCCTCATTAAAACAACATTAGTGTTCAGTGTAAAAATAAGTGGCTAGCTGCCTAAAAGGCATCACAAACATTGGAGCATTTTTCTGAGCCCTGCAGTCAGAACTAGTGCTAATTGCTGCTTTAGGGCAATACTATTAGCAATTAGTAATTACAATTATAAATACAATTAGCATCATTCTATGATGACTCATCTACACTAAACTGCACTCATATGTTTATCCCTTTATCCCACACAAAATAAACACTCCTGGATCTGATATTCTCAAGAGTATTTTTTTGTAATGTATTTTATTATAAAATTATTTGTGGTTGTATTTGCAAATGCTGTTAAGCTTTTGGGTTTATTATCATTATAATGTTTTTTTTTTTTTAAAGGCTAATTGGATCACATACCGTACCTCTAACTAACTATTATTTACCTGAGCATTTAGTGTCCTGTTTTGTCTTTTATCTTCTGCCAATTGCACTGCCATTGTAAAGTCTCTGTATTGTGTGGCCCTGGGAGCAAATAATATACATTTAGCCAAGGGTGGCAAAGCAAAGGCAACTGGATATGTTTGAATGGATGCAATTTCATGCACATGAATGCACATGAATTAGGCAGAATTGCATTGTGGGGTCTGAATGACTTTGTTGGTACAGCTAATGTTCTAATGTTGATACAACATCTGTCTTATCTTGAATTCACTATTGGATGAATGAATTCAATTCAATTTTATTTGTGCAACGCATTTTACAAAAGGCATGTCTCATTGTGTTTAATAACAAAGAGCACCAATGTGCAACAGGGGCAAGAAACTCCCTATCATCGTTTTTTGTTTTTACTTGTCATGGTAAAGGAAGAAACCTTGGGCAGTTCCGACGGCTCAATGGGCTAACCCAAATGCCTATGGCAGGTTTTCAGTCTCTCAGATGGTGAATAGTCCATGATATAATAGGTCATGACCATAGAATTATCATAGTAATAAAGGCACACATCATAAGAAAATTGTGGTGTTAATATAGCAACATAAGAGTCCCATTATAATCCCAAGATATAGTCCCATATCATTAGGAGCAGTCAAGATAAAGGGCCAGCTAGCAGCTCAACAATCATGTCAGGGTCGTCTGTGGAGCTGGAGGCAACCCCCCCAGGAGGCCAGAGATGCAGAATCAGGTAGTGGAAGGCAGGGGTGACCCTCAGCAGGGTGGTAATGGCATGGACCATGGAGTGGGTTGAGGACCATTCAGAAGTGCCGCCGGACTGTGGGAGAAGGACCTCAGCAGGGTGGCATATTCGGTAAAGTTGGTTGGGCACCGTGAAGTGTAGTCTAGTATAATCTAATCTAATATAATCTGATTTAATATGTGTAAAGCATGTGGGCAGTGCTGGGAAGACCTATACTTAAATCTAAAATGTAATAGTAGCTTAGTCACTGCTTAGTATTACTTTGGCTTAATTTTCTACATTTTACAACTGTCAGCTGCAGGGTCAACAACTGTCACCTTGCAGGGTCAACCTTGCAGTATTAAAACTGCCTGCTGCCAAACTCTCTCAGCAACGTTCTATGTACTACATTTTAGGAAGTTGTCGAATAAGTGATTTGTTCTTTGATTTTAATATGTCTTGACTGTGCATTATATAACTCTCTCTCTCTCTCTCTCTCTCTCTCTCTCTCTCTCTCTCTCTCTC
>JAGFZM010000141.1:295362-327644 GCA_017657215.1 Limnothrissa miodon
TCTCTCTCTCTCTCTCTCTCTCTCTCTCTCTCTCTCTCTCTCTCTCTGTCTCTCTCACTCTTTCTCTTTCACACACACACATTTGGATTATTTATTTTAACCCACCAATCATATTACTACAGACAGGATTCAAATATTTTCAGAGGTGAATCACTTTAGCATTCAAGGGTACAGAAAACAATGCCTGCAGCACACAGCAAGGCTGCCAATTACTGCTGATACAGAGCAGCATTTTGCAAGTTGTTTGGCTTTTCCTTTTGTTAGTCCTGCCAGTCTTAACCCCCCCCCCCCCCCCCCCCCCCCCACACCCACACTCACACTCAAAATACCCCCCTTTCCCTCTCCCTCTCTCTCTCTCTCGCCCTCTCCCTCACACACACACACACACACACACACACACACACACAAATACCCTCTGAGCATAATGGAACACATGTGATTCTGTGTGTGTGTGTGTGTGTGTGTGTGTGTGTGTGTGTGTGTGTGTGTGTGTGTGTCCGCCACACTGATGCAGAATATCATGCAAAAGGAGCTATTTAGTGTGTGAGTGTGTGTGTGTGTGTGTGTGGGGGGGGGGGGGGGGAGGAGGAACAGGTGCAATCCATTGGCCACAGAATGAAAATTTTTGTCTCTATTGAGGCTTGAAAAATGAACGTCAATAATTTACATATGAAAATATATTAAGATAACTTACCTGAACTTGTATGTTAATGTAGCATGGCTGGTTGTACCTCTGGGCTTAAACAAATAAGGGAGAATTGAGAATAAGATCTGTCTGTCAAATCTCTTGGAAAGTTATATTTCATTAATTGCTTCCTTTGCTTTGAAACACTAAATCACATATAACCCAACCCAACATGACCACAGGACATTGCTGCATGTTTCATCCCCCCAAAATAAGGCCCATTCACACACATTCACCCACAAGAATTATACATACTAGCACACATAGTAATGGCATAGTTTGCCTAATGGAGATGCACTTGACAGAATTGTTCCAACCATTTTAGCGAACTCATTTGCACGGTCTTTATCATAGGTTAAGTCATGCTGAATCACCAATAGCCAGTTTTTATATTAGACATGATATAACATTTCATTTGCTGAAATAGAGAGAGGTAATCTGAAGGCTCTCTAAAAATGATCCAAACGCAAATGCAAACAGAGTTCATTATTTTAGTAATCTACTGTAAGGATTTACAAGCCACCAGCACTTCTTTGCATAAAGAGTGCACACGTTCGGAATCATGCATGTCGTACTCAAAATAGCAAAACCATATGCCATCTTTTGCATCACATTACTTTCTGGTGTATTAATGTGTGATGGAGAGGTTGAACAATTCAACAGTGAAAAGACAGGCAGTCTCTGATGTGACTAAAGGATATTATAGTAGGCCAGCTACACAACACAGGCCTGTATGTGTGTATTTGAAAGTCTAGCCTACATGTTATCCTACAACATTTCGTTCTAAATTATGAAATTTCAACATGATTAAAAGTTTTAAAATGGCTTAAAGGTACAGTCACTTATAAGAGAGTAGATAAATTAAATAAATTGATATGAACTTACAAAAAGAATGTGAATGTGAATGATAAAGTGTTTATCAGCGAAGAAGATAAGATTAGTTCATGAAATAAGTACTGTTACTGTTAAACAATCAATAGGCCTGTGTCATATTCCTCATTGGCACTTTGCAAGCAAGTATTTTACGGTAAGGATAACATTTCAAACTGATTTGACAGGTGTAGCCGGACATTTTGGACCGTGGCGCTCCAGCTACTTCGAAGCTCCCATCTTTCTAGTTCACTAGACCAAACATCATTATAATGGATGCCCCGCTATATGGTTATTGCGGTAGTCACATGTAGAATAAGCATAATGCATTATGCTTATTGCAAGTGTTTTTTTAAGTGCCTTGTTTGTCACTCAGTCACATGGGCGTGTGCACACACACACATGCACACATAGATAAACGCTACTGTTTGTCCAGTTCAGTTTCTCAAACACTTTATTTCTCCCAGGTGATCCTATTAGGTGATCCTATTACAGTACAAACAGTGTTGTCTATGCAACAATATACATGTCTCAAAACATTTGCTCATTTATTCTCTTCATAAAACAATACTACTGAATTGAATGTGCTTAATACTGTGGAGGTTTATTTATTTCACTAATTCAATGTAATTTTTTTTATTTTCATTTGTTAAACTTGAAATATTTCCAGCCATTATTTATGTTAATGTTTACTGACTATGGTGGTTTACATTTAAAAACTCCAAATTCAGTATCTCACAAAATTAGAACATTGAATATAAACAATTAAAAACAAAGAATTATAATAAAGGTCAGTCAGTGTGTTCACTTATATGCACATATCTCCTTTTGCATGATATTCTGCATCAGGGTGGCGGGGATGGAGGCCATCTGCATGTAGCCCTGCTGACGTGCCATGGAAGCCCAGGTCAGACAAGTTTGTAGGCCAATCAAGCACAGTGACCCCATGATCATTAAATCAGGTATTGGTGCTTCTGGCAATGCCTGCCAATTCCTGTGTCTGATGATCCACTTACCTCTTCATAGGCCTACCCCTTTTTACTTTTCTTATCAGTGATAAAATGAAAACTTTGGGAGAGTTCTATAATATATATGGAATATCATAAATGAAATGTCGGGCCTACTTTGAGTTTAAAGTAGACATGGCAGGCTTTTGGACCGCAGGGTGACCAGGCAGATTATCCTGAAACCGTTTCTGTGCAAATGGAAGTGGACAGAGGAAGGTACATGTGCATCTAAGAGGATTAGATAAGACTTATAAATCAGCCTTAGTGCACATAGCAACAGGCTAACTCTCACTAACATGTCATGGAGTGGCCCTACATATAGCGTAAGGCATTTTTGTCAGCACCTGAAGATACACAAGGCAACAGACTGATCCGACAGTAGTGTATATTAGCATTTTGCTTTTGTAGAGATCTTTTAATAAGCAGCAGGTTGGTGTTTTCGGTGAATGATACCGGCTAAGGAGTAAGAACGACACAAATAGATTTAGGATACAGCTCTAGGTAAACATGCCCTGGCATCAACTTTCCTGCAGTATATTTTGGTGGCCCCACATGACGAGGTACATAACTGGATTCCTACACTTCTTTTATTGCATTAATTTATTTTACTTTATTGTACCTGTTGGTTTGTTTGTTTCTTTTCACTTTTGCCTCCATCTGTAAAACTCTGTGTTGCTGTCATGCTATCATGATCAGGTGATCAGCCTTTAAAATGGTGACATACATCCTATGGTCAGTACTGGTATGGACTTTCAAGGGGCTACTGTTTACCTGGAGGTTTTTCTGGGTAAGTGAAGTCTCCTTGCACACAGACTTATTAGACTTGGTTATCCGCCTCTTAAGATGGTGTTCTGACATGATCTAAAGTAACAGGGCTGTTTGAAGGGTAGGTGTGAAAACATTAAACATTCAATATTGGGCCTTAACCTTGTACCAAGAGCTACAGTGTGTGAGGAAACTAACACACCTTCAAATGCCTTCTGCAAAAAAAAAAAAAGATTCATAAGGTATAATACTGTAGCCTAATAACTCTCTGTTTAATAAGTGTTAATGCTACTGACATTTGTAAATTACATTTTAACGGCTTCTGACATTTGAAAGATATTGAAAGTGTTTCTCAGGTTTTTCCTTTGTTATTCCATTTTGTTTCTGTTAAATGGTCAACAAAAGAATTACTTAATGTAGGCTACTCCTAGTCATATGAAGGGCTGAATTTGTATACCTCTCAATCACTCACAGTGTTTTTCTTTTTAAATGAGAAACAAAATAGCTGGAGATTTGACAGGCAATGCATGTTAATAGTGCAGTGCAGGCAACCGTCAAGCTTCCTTTTTGCTTCACAAGTAGTATACTATTAGTCTCTAGCTAATATTGTTTTTGTAGTGTATCAACATAGAGACATCAAAATCTTATCTTGCTGACCTTGGTGCATTTTTATTATATTTAACATTACACATCTAAGCATTTGATCACTGTATAAAGCATGTTATTATTGAAAGGGTTAACTGTTTTGCCACCTCATGGTCTGTTTCTGTATCTTGTTTCCTCTGCAGATCAGTCCGTATCATGCAATTACAGCGCCTCCTAGTGGATCATATGGAGAAGGTGCAAAACTTCATTGGCGTAAAAAAATAATAATTCTGACTTCAAAATAGAAGTGGTAACTAAGAAGGAACTTGTATGAGATAACTTGTTATTAGCTACAATGAGCCTAATGATGACAAAGCACCTTTTTAGAGGCTTTTTACACATTTTAAAAAGTTAATCAAATTCTGTAAAGTATTGAGATTATCTGCATTAAATTTAGAATCTACAAAAGGTTATTTCGAGAAATGGCTCCATTTTTTTTTCAGAATAGAGAACAGCTGTGCCAATTGATCAATTTAAATATCTTACCTGAAGCAAATTATGGCAAAATGGGCTTTGAATAGCTAATTGTTTAACACTCAAAGAGCGTTATATCATAGGGCTGGACTAATGCATTTATATCCCATTTTGAATGAACAGCTGCTCAGGTGGAAAACTGATATGCTTTATAAAAGGGGCAATGCAAACTAATCTGTCCAACAGAGGTCACTGTAATGTCAATAGAGTGGAGTGTGAGCTTCAATTCAAACACAAACAGGATTCAAGAGCGAATAGAGGCAGAGAGTAAATTGAGATGCCCAAACAAAAAGTGGGTTTATGGCTTTCCAAACTGCCATGTAGCCCATCACACACTGACAGCACTGATTTCAGTCTAAATTTCAGCCTCTTGTTTAGAGGAGAAGGAGGAAGAGGAGAAGGACAGTGTGTTGTAGACAATGAAAAAGAAAAGAACAAGATGATGATGATGTGATTATGGAGATGATGAATCTGTCTATAATAATGATGATGATGATGATGATGATGTGATGGTGTCAGTGGAGATGATGATGAATCTGTCTATGATTATGATGATGATGGTGAATCTATCTGTGTTTATAGGCCACGGTAGGGCCAATAAGCCTAAACACAAGCTTCCACTCCACAAGAGGCTGTCTGCTGCTGAGGATGATATCCAGATTCTAAAGAACCAGCTCAACAGCCAAAGGGAATCATGGGACAAGAGATTCCTCAAACTGCAGAAGAGGCAGCAGGACCTACGGAACCAGGTCTCTCGCTCTCTCTCTTTCAATTCAATTTCAATTCAATTCAAATGTGCTTTAATGGCATGGCTGTTGAAATTCACAATATACAAACGTAAAGATAATAATAATAACAATAATAAAAAATATTGTATTTTCTCTCTCTCTGTCAGACTGACTATTTCTCATGTTAAAATACTGTCCTTTCTTTATTTAGCTGACCTCTGAGGCTTGGTTAAGAAGTGGGCTCTACCTCAAGCAGGAGGGGGTGCATGTACCTCAAGAACTTCTTTTTGAGGCTCTACTTGAGAATGGACCTCTGGGCCAATTTGACAACCGGGAACTGGACTTTCCAAGTAAAATCCCACTAAAACAGTACACAGTCTTATGGAATTATTATTATTATTATTATTATTGTTAAATATGCCTGTTTAAAATGTATAACTTTAGTCCTGCTTTATAAAGCTGATTATAGTTTTAATGTCTGTGTTGAATTTAAACACACTTTTGTATAAATTCATTGTCCTTTGTTCTTCAACAGGAAGCCCACTCAGAAGGCATGAGATGACAGCATCTGAAGCCGACCACAGTCACATGCCAGCATCAGCTGATGACTCCCGACCACCTTCAGCTTTGTCTGTGAACACAAACACCAGGTACACTTAACACATTCACCTACTGTACATAGTTTTCCATCATGTGCAGAACCCATGCTTAATGAACAGTTTGCTATGTAAAAACATGCTGTACTTGAGCTCTCTGGAATATGCACCTATTATTGGATTGCTATTTGACTGGAATTTGAAAAAGTTTAAAAGTGTTTGCGAAGAGCAAACATGGAAAATGGAATTCAAATGTGTTTGTCTCCTGGCTGGACAGCATATTTCCAGCAAGACATGATGTGAGGGAGTGAGGCTGATCATAGATCATTAGATGGGTGTTCATTCCATATATAGAGGTGTTCATTCTGCTGTCGTTTTAAAAAAGTGTTGGTTGCAGAGCCTCCCCATGAGTGATTCACCATGTACAATGCCTAAGTTTTGGGAGCGGTAACGGTTTCCAAAATGGAAACTTTTTTGCGCTATCTTTGCCTTTTACTTACTTTCCTTTCTTCCTATATTTGCCTTTGCCCTTTGGTCTGTCAAGCTCACTTCTCAATTTGCCCCTCAACAGTGAAAGTTCAGTGAGAGTGTTTCAGTTTTCACAGTGGACTCGTATCCCTCTGCAGCGTGGGTTCCTGGAGAAGTGGGTCTGGCCCTCACCGGGTCTTTGTGCCGCATTCCCCACTGGACCTGCAGATTGGTCACCGCGTCCGGGTTCTGCTGCCCTCAGGTCGGATCAGCACCGGAACACTACGGTACCTGGGCCCCGTGGATGACGGCTCACAGGACTACCACCTTGGGGTGGAGCTAGAGCGCGCTGACAATGGCTCAGAGACTGGAGTCCATCAAGGGCAGCACCTCTTTGACTGGTAATAGCAATAAACCTAAAATAACACAAATAAAATGTTAACATTATAAAGCCATTGAAAAGAGCTTAGTTGCACACGTTAAATGATAATCATCATACCATGTGAGTAATGCATTTTGAAATGATATTACATATTGCCACTGTACCATTAGTAAAATACTATCCTAAATGCTGCACAGAGACCAGAGAACAAAGGAGGTCATTCTACTTTGAATTATGTCATATTCATTGATTAAATGAGCTGAGCTGAGATTTCTTAGTAGGGTGGTATATATCACCCTCCACCCTCACATCTCTCTGTCTCTCTCTTTCTCTCTGCTTTCTGACAGCATGCCTGGACATGGGGCTTTCGTACCCTTTCAGAAGTTGCTGATGGCCTGGGAGTGAAAGTCCAGGGATGACAAACATCGGCTGACCTGCACTGCTGACCCCATCCACCTAAAGCTTTATGACGTGGATCGGTAAATGTGTAGAGGTATAGTTACAACACCATGAATACCTAGGCGCAGCATTTACATTTATGCATTTAGCAGCAACACTGTACTGTTTAATGCAGAACTTTGCACTGAGGCGATGCCCCTCAGTAGGCAGGTTTCACTGTGGTACGACATGCTTAACCATTCTCCAAAGATAATCTTTAATTGAAAACTACCCAAGGAGAACTGAGCCTGTTTAAATAGAGGCCCAGTATAGCTAGTATGTGTTTTTTATAGTAGTATACTCTGTTGATAGCCTGGGCCCGCCCATACTTCTTGTGACGCTACATTGCATTTTGCGAACTAGTCAGTCTGGCGATGCTGCCGTTTTAGAGCATTTCCGTTCCCAAAAACGAGGGAACCAATGAGAAACAACCTTTCCCTCCCAGCGCGAGTGAGGCATCTGATAGATGCAGGTTAAGCCCGGCTCTCAGAAGGCAGGTAGTATGGTAGGTTTTCCAGACTATGCTCCAACGAGCTTATTAGTCTCGGAAGCCAGGCTACTCTGTTGACACTGTGAGGGAAATTTGCTGTTTATCCCAACCAAAGCAAACAGTGAACAGACAGTAAGATGACACACATTAACCTAGCCAAGCTCTAAGGAGCTGGGTGCCTTGCATGTACTTTCTGAATAAAGTTGTATTTGACTGATCAATTAAGATTGAATGAATTAAGTCCAATTTTAAAATAAAAATATTTTTATATATTGATTGCTTTCCTCCAATGCCACTGCATCATTATTTTGGGACTATTATGATGATATTAACACCATGAATTTTATGAAGTGGTACGACATCCTGAGACAAGACCTAATTAATACCATGGACTAATTACCTCCTGAGAGACTGAAAACTTGCATGACCCCATGCAGTTGGGTTAGCCCCTTGTGTCGAGGACCTGCCCACGGAAGTTTTCTTCCTCAGCCACAAGATGAAAAAACAAGACATGATCGTTGTATAATGCATACCAACTCAATTGAATTACCAGTAAATGTTAATATTACCTTATGACTTCTATGAAACTTCATAGGAAAGCTGAACTGTATCTGTGGCTCAAACCATAATGTTAAAGAAGTATAGGAATAAAGAAATTCTGACTAATTGAGCATGTGTGAATATTGTGCCGCTGCAAGGGGATAGCAAATTAGCTATACTTTCATTGAAACACTGAAAGAGAACCTTTCAGAAATGTACCTACAATACATTTTGCAGGACAATGAGTGAACTTTCTCGAATCAAAAATGAAGGCCTGTAGTTTGGCCACAAAGACTGACCTCAATTGTTTTTAGAATGCCTCTGCTTGTAAGAGGACAGCTTTATATGACCAAACAACGTCAGAAAAACAGCAAATGTGTAGTTTTTTTTAACACTAATGATTTGAGTGCATTTTCCTGCTCAACTTGAAGTATAAGTCAATGCCAAAGTTGATTCAAATGACTACATGTCTACATGTTTTGCAAAACGGCACCAGCTGCCTGCCCATCAAATCTCTAAGATAAAACCAATAGGACTAATGATAGACTTGGCCTACCTGGGCCCCAGTGGTGCAAGGGTAAACGTACCTACTGAGCAAAACTAATTGTTACCACTAGGGTGTGTCTATTTTTAGATTAAGATAAACTGGCGTTGATGGGAGAAATTCACACTGTCAACACACAAGTCCACTATAATGTAGCTCATGACGAACGTACTATGACTTCCTTTTGAGATTCCAAGAAGATGTTCAAAATAACTGATTTGCATAACAAGTTCTGTTTCCTGAACAAGAGCCTGCATTTCCTTGATAAATAGCTGGGGAAAACGTGTTGTTTAATTCCAGGAAACGCTGCAGCAGGCTACAACAATCTATTCTTCTGAATTAGGGTTACATTATTTTGAATCCATCCTGCGTACTCTTAAGTAAAGGATTTTATTAGCATAAAGTGTACTAAATGGAAACCTTAGCGTATAATGATTAAAAGCAGATAATACGGCAACCACACATGTGTTTTTCATTAAACTGAATTTAATTTTGGTAGTGCATATGCATTCGCCTACCATTACAGAACTTACATTCAAGCCTATGGAAGGCAGCATGACAACTTTGTTGAGAACTTTGTTTGACAAGAATTATTTCGTAGTATATTGTACTAAAATACAAAGTTAAAATGTGATATTGTCAATTGCAGAAAATGTTTTGGAGATATTTTTTATTTGGCATTCAACTCTCTGTCTAGCCCCTATATATTTTCACTGTTCTGAAGCCATAAAATTAGAGGTCAAAAATAAATGTCTACAAATACAGATCACAATAATAACAGGTAAAATGAGCTTTTATACTGTAGTGCAATTTTGTTACAGTAATCAGTTCCAAAACAGATCACTCACAAGAAATCTTTAAAAACAGGAAATTTAAAAATAAAGACTGTTAGACTGTTTAGTGCATGATATAAAGCTTGTTCAGTTGAGCGAACACTGCACCGACAGAATTCATGATAAATTCATGACACACACACACAACATATATATATTTGGCTTAGAATGCCTACAATAAAATACAATTCATACCCAATAAGATACAATATGCATCAACAATTTAGCCCTTGTAATCTGCTACACAATTTCCTTACATTTCGTCATATTAGGCACAAAGGCAAAATTATGAAGTAACTGTGTACAATAGACATTCCAAAAATGGCAAGCCTATTCTACTGTTCAACTTAACAATTTGCCACATGATTTTCATATGGCATTACTTACTGTCAACACTAAAGGCCGATGTTAAAATTGGGGCTATAAAGCCCAATATAAAGAAATACTCACACTTGATTTGGTCTTAAGAGTATTACGAACAAAACAAAAACAAAAACAAAACAAAACTGTGCTGTGAAGCCTTAGAACAACTCCCCTTTCAACTTGAGGGTGAGAATCTCTGCTGCCAATTTCTGAGCATCCTTGAGGTGCGGATGCATGCTCATAACTTTGTCTACCTGGTAGGGGTTGAAGATGGCATGCAACTTCATGCGCATATCCTCCCTCTCCTGGTTGAAGCTGATAGCCAAGGCCTCAGGCTGCATTGGTGGTAGTGGTAAAGGTTCTGGATAAGTTCTAGTCCATGACTGCTGCTGCTGCTCTGGGTAGAAGCAACCTGGCACTGTGAGGCTGGTCGAATGCATAGACTCTGGAAGACTGCAAGGGCTTGGGTTAGCCTGTGGCATCCACGGCGGCGACTCTGACCAGCAGTTCCGCTGGCCTCGGCCTTCCACTTCTCCATCTCCTAACTGGATATAGCTGGGTAGGCTGTAGTGTTGCAGAGGGGGACACTTTGGGTATTGAGGGGGCTCATAGGAGGGGTGGCACGGAGGACACCCCACAGGACTGGAGTAGTAGGACTGTAAGAGGTGTGGCAGTGGTGGTAGAGGGCCTCCAAGGTGGGGGCAGCAACCCAGACAGCCACGGGATTCTTCCAGAAGACTTGGGAGCCTCTCCTGTCCACGACACATGCCCTTAGAGTGGTGGGGCTGCGGTTGGTGGTGCTGAGGC
Organism: Limnothrissa miodon; assembly: GCA_017657215.1. Lineage (NCBI taxonomy): Eukaryota > Metazoa > Chordata > Actinopteri > Clupeiformes > Clupeidae > Limnothrissa > Limnothrissa miodon. The sequence continues at coordinate 305,998 of JAGFZM010000141.1, forward strand.
TTTTGGTGCTGGGCCTGCTGCGGTTGTGGCTGCAGCTGTGGCTTTGTCTTTGGCCGATGGTGGTTGTGGTGGTGGTGGTGCTGCTTCTGCTGTCCCTGCTCGTATGATCCAAGGCCTGAATCAGCACTGAAGACGGATGAGGGGTCAGTAGCGAAGGGGGACAGCATGCTACGCCACTCTGAGAGGGCGTGACTGCCGCTGGAGCCGCAGCTGCTGGATGACATTCTGCTGGAGCTGCTGGAAGATGGCGTTCTGCTGGAGTCTGTGGAGAACAGCATCCTGCTTGAGCCTGGGACTGGAGCCACGCTGTCCCACCAGAGCTCTGGGCCCTCTCCCTCTCGGACCTTCAGGGGGGGGTGCCCACTAGGGTCCAGATTGAGGGTGGACTGCAATTGCTGTTCAAGCGAGGGTGAGCTCGTCTCAAACACAGGACTCCCTGCACCAGAGGGCGTTACGCTTCCTCTCGATGTATTAATTCCCAAAGCACTTGCGCTTTTACCACCCTCCCTCTGGGCAGTGGAGAGTCTGGCATTCTCCCGCAGCTCATCTGCCAGGGCTCTCTGTGACTGGTTGGCACGTTCCGGGTGGTAGAACTTGCACTTCATGCCGTAAGTGCACTTTTTTCCTGATGGCGAAAAGCACAAACATTCCTGCTTTTTTTTTTTTTTTTTTTTTACAGTTAAGTGACTTGATGTAATTAAAGGCTTAACAATAAAACAAAAAGATATAATCCTAAGTGCTAATTTCATTTCAATAAACTGTGTGAATCACTGCCGCTTGTTTTAAAGTGCTTTAAAAAACACCTAAATTATCGTAGGTTTGCTAATATTTAAAGATAAAGTTATGAGAACACTATCTATTAGAGAAGGAATCTGATGTTTATTCTGATGGCACCTATATGCCAGTTTATACAGCTATTTGAAGCATAGGCGTAACTTTCATTTAACAGTAGGGGGGGACGATAGATATAAAATTTGTCAAGAGAAATTTTTGAAGGGGACACAAATAGGTCAGATTGTTCTTATAAAGATATGTCCCCACAGTGAAAAACTTTGCTTCTATCATTATTAAAACTATTTATTGCATTGTTATGTTGTTTACTGTCAAGCCATCAACATACAATGAAATGTAAACATGACTATTACTGTGAAAAGGATACATAAAACTTACAAAATACAAAAGTAAAGCTTTGCAACAAAACGGTTTAGGTGCACTGTTAAATTAAATGTGGATGTCTGCAAAAACACTGTGGCACCTGCAAAACATTTCAGATGTACTGGGGGGGCTAAATGCCACATAAACAAGCTAACATTATAAGTATAATGAAGAAGCCAAAACTTTTGATGCTAATACAGAAGATTTGTGGGAAATTACATGGATAATCAGAATTTATGCTAATTTATAAATGAGTCAGCCTTAACTACATTAAAGAGAATCGATTTATTTAATGTGAATGAAATACCCTACTAGCGTTCAACTTCATTGAGCTGCAGCCACGCATCCAACTACGTAGACTAGAGTACCGGTAGGCTACGTGAGATTAACTGGGGAAGCAGGCAGTGGGCCAAACCACTGTGAGGAAAGGGAGGGTGAACTCAACTGTTTCAGAATTCTTTTTCTTTTCTGCTTGCAGTTATTTTAGATATACATACATTTTTAACAATAGCGAGTGTTTTATACATATATATTCCTTTTTTTTTCTTTTTTTTTAATTGTTTTTTGGGGGGGACAACCTTTGGATGGGAGGGGACATGTCCCCTGCGTCCCCCCTGGGATTTTTGCCCATGATTTGAAGTAGCATTCTTCGGATACTTAGAAAAATTGTTTACCGTAAGGACAAAGTTGACGTTTGTTCTCTGACAGCACTGGTTTCCACCTAAGGAAGTTGTCAAGACTGGGTCCATGGCGCCCAAGAGGATCATCGGGGGGCATGAACCTACAGATCACAAAGGAAAAAGTCTGAATGTGAAACAGTTAATGAATTTTACTTCAAATACACAAACAAAAAAACATGACACGGAAGTGAAAGCTGCAACTAGCAAATTAAATATAGGCTGGGTATAGCTCTAGGTGAGGTGCGCTAAACAAGAGAAGGATTTCCGGAAAGAAGAGCTCACTTGTCGTTGACAAACGAGTACATAAGAAGCCGCTCCTCAATGCAACGCTTCCACTCTGGCTTCTCGCTTTGTAGGTCACGGTAGGTGTCATTGGAGACGATGATGCCATCCACCTCGTGAGCCAATTTCACTATAAAACGGTCGTCATAGCACACCACTCTCTTTCCTCCCACACGCCTGGATGGCGTAAAAACCACAATTTTCTGCCTCTCCAGTTTGCTCAGGATGTGCTGGTCTAAATAGAGAAAGAATCAAATTTAGGGAAGAAGAATATAGGTTAATTTATTACATGTGGCCTTTAATCTGGTGCAATTTATGTCCATATTTACATTTCATGACTTAAAAACTTAACCACCCCCCCCAACACACACACACACACACACATAAGCATTTCTCCCATTCATTCTAATGGAGTGCAAAGCTCAAGCAAAGATATTGATTTACTTTTATTCCAGATTTCACACAGAGCAGGGCTCTATGGGTCATGTTCTTATACTGTAGTTATCTGGGAAATGCTGTCTGTCACCTGTCTGTGATGGCCACACCTCCTGAACTTTGTCACATGTACAATGACACCTGGAATGTCTCGAGACACGTTCTACTAACATTAACACCACCTTTAAAAATCAAATGGATCTCACAGCAAGACAAACACAGGGAGATCTAAAACTACAGCAAACTAGCTGTCTTTGACACATATGAAAGAAAGAAAGACAGATAGAGAGAGGGGTGGAGGAATAAAAGAATGAAAATACTCTAGTACTTCCTGCTAGAGGAATTTCCCTCCGACAGGCATCTATATTTCCTGGTACTAAGATTGGCTCGTCAAAAGAGAACTTTGAACTTTGAATGAATCATATTACTAGGTCAGAGGTCAGTGGAATATATAGCTCAACAATAAAAAGGAATATTACACAGGCTTTGAAAAATATATATGGTGAAAAAAAAAACTAGTAAAAACAATTCCTCAACAAGATTAAAGGAACCTTAATCTATATACCACTGACCACAAAAAACTTCACATGTAAACATGTCCTGAAACTAAACATGAGTTAAAGCCCACTTTTAAGTTCTTTGACTGAATGAAACGATCTTGAGCCATCTACTGGTATTCACATAGCTGACTGACAATCAGATTACAACTTAGGGGCAGAAATTCCTGTCATACTATGTTTAGATAAGGAAGGGTTGCACAGATTGTTTGTACACTTTTGTGCAACGGACACATACATCCACAAACACATCATCACACCTCACCTTCAAATATCTATACAAAGGCTTATTTGACAGAGGAGAGATTGACATATATATATATATATATATATATTTTACCTCACATTATTTTTCCTCACCTGAGATGGGCACATCAGGCCTGGGCTGCTCTTTCCTCCAGGAGGGCACAAACACCGTAATCTTTTTATGACCCCGCTCGAGGAAGTAGTTAGCAGCCAGCTCGATTCCCCTGCATGAAAATACTTCCTTGTTCCCATGGCTGAGGGAAAAGATAGGGGGGGAAAGAAAGCAGAAAGAAAAGACATAAGTACTCTCATAGGATAAATGGTTTACTGTAAACAGTGCAACCAACTATATTGTGTTCCAGAAAATCCCCACTGTTTGCCAGCGAGTTATAAGTTAGAGTAAACCAAGTACCGTGAGGGCTGGAGTTCTGCCATGTGAAGTATAAACAAATTCCTTTGTTTTATATTAATACATTAAAAGCCTGCAACTGTGCTGTTAATATATGCTACAGTGTAGACAAGGGTTGAGAAAGGTCACCAACATCAGCAATAACACATTAATAACAATGGGTTGTGGTACATGCACACTCAGATGTTAGCATTCATCAGTATAGATCTGCAGTACAAGATCTGCAATCAGGTCAAACAGCTGTGGAGCCAAAAGCCCCTAGCCCCTATCAGTACAGCGTACTGCTTAAACAGCTCACGCAACTCAACCAGGGGTTGGGTTGCTGGCGGTGAGAGAATTTGCATACAGCAAATTGGCAGTCGGTTTTAGTGGTTGCCGCAGAAAAGAGAGAGGAAAACGTCTGGCAGGAAGTACGTCATGTACAATTGTGGATATCCATGTAGTAATTTTGTGGATAGTTCTTTTTGATTTTGAATTTCACATGTTTTTTTACTAGATTCTGCACTCCAGAAATTGAGTATTCAGAATATTTTATGTACAAGCAGGTTAACAGCACGGAACATACATACATACTGGTTATTTGATTCATTCAAATGTTAGCATTTAAATGTAAACCTTTAACATTTCCACCAGAAAACAAGAGAGCAGGGACTTTAGACAGTTTTCAAAAAAACTTTGGGAATCTTGAGGGCGCCTAAGGCCATAATAGTCTGAGGGCTAAGACATGTAGGAAGAATTTGCATATTGGAGAATTGTCCTTTGCAGACAAGCATGGACCTGTGAACTTCCTTAACAGCCAGTCAGAACTGTTGACACACACCTATTGTCTCCTTTTTTAAGAACCCACTGTGCTTAGTGAAAACTTAGTGAAAGCTTAGTGAAAACTACAATTTTTTTTTTTTTTTTTACAAGTGTGTGTGTGTTCATTTCCTACCTACATATTACACTGTATGCTTATACACAACTGCCACACTTACCTCATGGCTACATTGCTTCCATCAATGACTATAGGCTTCAGTTCATTCTCTGTCGACTCATCCTCTTTGTCATCCTGTGTTACTGGAAGTGGGGTGACCCTCTCAGGGGTCCTCTGCCCAATATCCCCAATGACTGCAGCAGGAGGATCTCTTTCTGGGGTAGGGTTCCCAGTAGTCCCAGTCCTCACCAACTCGGCCAGTACTGCATTAGTGTCTGTGCCCATACCCAGCTTCATGATGGCTGCCTGGATCTGCCTGGGAGAGTAGCCCAACTTGCGAAAGAAGTCCACCTGCTGCACCTCGGCCATGCCGATCTGGTTCTGGGTAAGTGATGAGTTCCTAATGGTAAATTAAACATTTTTGTCCATAAGACGCTGGATACAGTGGTTTTAGAATAGACATAAATCCATATGCATGAATCCAATTTTGCCAAATTTCTTATAATGTAGGCTACCAGTAGACTTCTGTGACAGTTCAAACAGCGGTGTAAACTATAGCATGTCGGCGAGACACCCGCTCATTCAAACGTGTCGTTTACCATTAACTATAATTATATAACTATTTCATACACAATAAACCAGAATTTTGTGTAGGCTATGTACAATAAAACAATTCTCGCATGTGACTTTAGTCATATCACCTTAACAATAAAGATATGCATTAATGTGAAGGCGCATAGGCCTACATTTCCAAAAACATGTCAATTCACTTACCTCGCTTACCGGGCTTTTGAAGAGTTTATCAAGCCAGAGCATGTCAAATAACGAGACTACACATGAATGCCTCTTCTCGACCCACTTTTCACTGCTGAATCCGACCCTTCTTGTCTTTTGTTAACTGTAACAACTGCATCAAGGCAGCAGTGTACCACACTTTAGTTATTTCCTTGTGGGATCTCCCCTTTGGAAAGCGAACTTCGCTTCCTGGGTGACGTTTGGACCATAACACCGCCCAATCATGAGAAAGCAAAACGAGTTTTGAGAAGGCCAAATATTCCCCCAGGCCTAGTGTTTGTAACTTATTAATTTTCTTGTGCTTATTTGATCTTATCTATTACAGAACACTATAGAAAGGTTTTGTATTTGGATATAGGCTATTTGGAATGACTATAGGTAATGTCTATAGGTTGACTTTCTTAGTTTGGCAGTCTGAGCCTGTTAAAAATAAGCCTATGCTAAGTTTGTTTTAGATCAACAAATGTAGCTTATTTATTCGTATCTAAATTTCATTTGCTTTGAAATTACATATAGCGTAGCCTATATCGATTTCAAATAAACTATTTTTAACAGTGCTGTTTCATATTACATGTTAGGCTACATATTTTGTCTACATTTTTAAAGCCTGTATTATTTTTTAAAGCACATTTTAGAAACACAGATCACACACAATGGACGATGTAATTAACACCATAGACTTCATGATTGAACGGTCTACAAAGTTTTGTAGGAATATTTTAAATATGTTTAAAAGTTAACAGTTTTGTATTCCCTCAGTTCTGCTGTGATTGAATTGAAATTCAATACATGTTTGTGTTTGTATTACTGTGAGTGTTCTGAATGATTGTACTGTTAAGTATTTAGGAATTCACATTACCAAAAACATAGCCGATAGACAGAAGTTAAACTTTTCATCAAAAATGGCCAAAACAAAAACTATTCTCAACTCTTGGTTGCAAAGAGACTTAAGCATGTTTGGTAGGAGTATTCTGGTTAAGGCAGACAGACACTACCATTTTGTTTACCCCTCTCTATCTTCATTAATCAATGCTAAAATTATTAAACAGATTAATAAAAATTTTCTTGACTTCATCTGGAAAAATAAACCCAATAAACTTAAAAAGGAGGTTCTTTCCAATTGTAAAGCACAGGGTGGATTAGACTTTTTGGACTTCACAGACACTGTAAACTCATTTAGAATTGGATGGATAAGGAGGTGTCTGATTTATTCCAATTCTTTGTGTTTTTTTATTCCAAATAATATATTTAACCGAGTTGGTGGCCTTTCTTTCCTTTTAAAATGTGACTACGCACCCTCCAAATTGCCTGTGAAGTTCTCTAAATTTCACCAACAGTGTCTTCTTGCTTGGAAACTATGTTTCATTCACAACAACTCGCCTCATAAAGCACTTATTTGGAATAATGCAGACATCACAGTTAAAAACAAATCCTTGTTTTTCTCTAGTTGGTTCGAATACGGCATTCATAATGTTATCTCTTTGTTTGATAGTTCTGTAGCTATTTTATCCTATGACAATTTTTTGTCTCATCATAGTTTCCCTGTCCCATTTAAGATATTCAACACACTGGTGAGAGCTATCTCTAAAGGGTTAGTCCAGCTTATGAAAAGTCACTTGTCATTTGGTATGGACAATGTAGCTCAACATAAACGGGATTGACTTGATAGACAAAAACATCAGATCTTTCAATCCAAAAAAATAACGGCTAGAGGGAAATTCTATTGGGGTTCTTTAATTTCTGATATTACGTGGAAAAGAGCTTGGTTATTGCCTAGTAAATACTGTATTACTAATAAAGTCAGAGAAGTTCAATTCAAAATTCTTCATAAAATATACCCTGTGAATGTTATTATTGCAAAATATACAGACATAAGTAGTGTTTGTTCCTTTTGTGGTGGGGTGGATGAAACAATACTACACTTTTTTGAGTGTGAGAAGACCAAAACATTTATCAATGATTTAAATAGTCACCTTTTTGATCCACCATACTCTCTTAGTGTTAGTTTTACAAGCTAAGTTTTTTTTATTCATAAACAGAAATGGCAAAAGGGACAGCCTTCCTTCCAGGTGTTTGAATTAGAAATGGACCTGTTCCTTAAATAACTGCATTTGATTCAAAATAACCCCTAAAATGACCGACTTTTGTGTCTCCTCTACACAGTCTGGAAACCCTGAACTTTTTCCTCTTGTGCTTTTTCTTTTCTTTTTTGTGTGTGTTTGTATTCCTTTGCTTTGATTTTATTTTTGCTGTATATTATATGGAACATTGTATTGGCATATGACAGCAAATGGTATTCTGTGCATTTGTGTCTTTAAGCTTCAATAAAAAAAAAAAAAGTTTGTATTACTGTGAACTTGAAGGAGCAGTTTATCTCTTTTTACTTCCAATGATGCTAACCTGATGCCAAAGTAATGTTTTCAGTTAGGTTAAGTTCTTTACTTGACACAGATACTCTGTTGAATATATCTTATAGGCTACTATCTAATGTCTTCCTCCCCAACCTAACCACTAATTAAATACGGCCTCCGTTATGTACGTTATGTTCATTTTATAATTGCTATCTCTGACCATTAAGGACTACTAGTGTTACTACTACCATCTTTAGTACTGCTACTACTGCTATACTGATTTGCTTTAGTTATTTACACAATTCAAATGATGCTGAAGTTGCTAATGCTTCTCTAAAATACAGTACTGCTAAGCATACCAACTACTTTGATCACTGATCTGACCTACATGACAGTAAAATGACAACAATTCAAATGCAATTCAACCTCAAATGCAGATATTGATACTGATACTTAACGTTGCTTCAAGTTCAATATCTTATACTGTCTACTCCTCCCTAACCACTAAATTAAATATGCTTCTCTAAAATACAGTACTATACTGAGCATACAAACTCTCTGGATGTACTTACTTTAAGGTCCAGTATTCAGCTTGTGTGGGTTAGTCAGGCCGAAGGATTTAAATGATGGCAAAGTTGAGGAAGATTTGCATACAAGAGACATTCACGTGGAACTTTTTGAAAGATGAAAGTTACACGTGTTTGTTGAAGAATCAAAAGTAACATGTGACAATGTGGTCAGGCTGTAAACATGCGTTAACATGCATAACATGCATTACAGGGGATTATAAACTTCGCATCACAAACTGAAGCATGCAGGATGAAGAAAAGTAGGTTGCACCTCACAAGGCTAGCTGCCAAGATGCAATCACTACAGTTGTGACAGTGTTTTCAGGCAACAGTTCGATCCAGGAATCACACGCACTTCTGAACCATGGCAAGCTGCAGAACCAATTGATTTGACAACATTGATGCACATGGAATCTTATCACAGTGTTGTTTATAGCTGCCTGATATACTGCAAATGTAAAAGAAACAGAATGGAAAAAAGTAGTTGATGTATTAAAGCATGTCTTCTTTTTATTGCCTTTCTGTCTGCTTTTAACTGCATTCAGACACACATTTTAGCTGATAGGTTAAAAACAAGCACAACTGATTCTGGTCTGGTATCTGATTGCTGATGATTGTCTTAGTATGTCTCTTTTAAAGTTCGATGACTCCGAACATGCTGTTGTGCCAGATTTTGCTAATTCGTGAAAGTCATCGTTTTTAGACATAAACGTCAGCAAGACAAAAGAAATGATTTATAGTTTCAGGAAAAAAAATAAGAATGCCATTTTCCCTGTGTTTGGTTGGTAAATGCAATTGAAGTTGTGGTGGAATATAAATACCTTAACGTTTACAACAGACACTCTTTTCATAAGCATTAAGGTCTAGTACTCCATTTATATTTTCATATGTAGCCTATGTCTAGTACTCAACAATTTATGTCTCCTTTAAGGTGTCCAACAGAGTAAATGTTTGTGGAGTCATAGGGGTTTAGTAGGGCACTGATTTCCACATGATCATGTAAAAGACACGAACACAGCGCCTTCTCGTGGCCTGAAACAATATTGCAGCTTTTCAGGATAGGACATAGTGGACTGCCTCAGGCACTAGGGCTAGGCAGTGGTTAGGACTTCAAGAGGTTTCTTTTTAACTCAAAATCTACATGGCTTGGTATAGCACCCACCACACGTTATTGTATAATTGACAGAAAACGTCATGAAAAAGCATGTTATGACAACATGATTTGACAACAAAAAGTGAAGGTGAAAGGGGCTATAGTGAAACTGGAGGTTTTATTTCAGAAATTGCTTCTAACTTTATAACCGGTATGCTATTTGACAAAATAGGATCTTATTTACCAGTATCCACACAGGAATTTAGTTCTCAAGGCTCTTCAGACCCTGTAATATTTTGTAGTCAGGTTATTGAAAATCCAACTTAGGTCACAGTATAGACGTTAGGTGCTCTTGACTATGTGTTTTTACCAGTGAACATACCAGATAAGTATTGTCTCGAAGGTTTACTATTACACTTTCCAATGCAATTAAATGATATCACTGTCAGTAACAAATAATTCCTAAATGACAGAATTAAAAACAGAACAAAATTAAAAACTATAAAAGACACTGGGTGTCAGCTGGCAGAATTTTATTTGCATTTTTAGGTGCTGCAGTAAGTCACATGGGTGAGTTAATATAAGATAATTGACAACACGTGAGATACCTGAGGCTATATGCCTCATATTTTCATATTATAGGCTAACACATGGCATGTTTCCATTGTAAAGTTCTTATTTGAGGATGAGCTTAAGAATGACGAGGAACCAGTTATAATTATGGCATAACACCTTCTGAACATTAAGAAGTCTTTAGGAACTTTGCTCATTTATGACAGATTTATTTGTATACAAATTTTTAATATCAGGTTCTCATTGTTTTGAATGTCTTTGTTTGGTAAATTGAACCAAGATGGCATTATACCAAGGGTATTCTCCTGAACTATAGCTATAATCAGTCAGTACGCTGTACCCATTAATGAAGGCCCCTTTTACTTTGCATTGCTGTCCACATATGTCCATTTTGTCCAATTTTACCGTTTTGAGCTTTTGCGAAAGAATGCCCGGTGTATCATATCATATGTATATATGTCATGTAGTATGTACAGTGGAAAGTTACCTTAAAAATGTTATAGTTACTGCATTACTCCCGTGAGGGAAATTTAGTCTCTGCATTTATCCCAATCCGTGAATTAGTGAATCACACTCAGCGTGAAGTGAAGCACACACTAATCCCGACGCAGTAAGCTGCCTGCACAACAGCGGCGCTCGGGGAGCAGTGAGGGGCTAGGTGCCTTGCTCAAGGGCACTTCAGCCGCTTTCCACTGGTCGGGTTTTGAAGCGGCAACCCTACAGTTACAAGTCCGAAGCGCTAACCGGTGGGCCTTGGCTGCCACAGGGGGTTAAGAAAGGCCTGCAAACTACTTGGGGGAGATTGGAAACAATATTAGATATGTGGAAGTCAACATCAGTAGAATCAGTATCTGTATTTTTATGCAGTTTGCAAAGTTAAATAATAATAAATCATTTTAATGTGAAATCTACAGTGGTTTTATAGAACTGTTTATCACACCAACGAGTGGATAGTGTGGGTATCATCTGCTGAGTTGTGGCTAAAAAATAGTTAACCCTCTATGACATGGTGTTGACTTTTGTGCTATTGCATTTATTAGATTTTAAGTAAAAACAATGACACAAGTAAATAGAATGATGGGGTTGTTGGAGTTCTGACATTTGACCTAGGGGCAAAGCATTCGAAAACAGAGTTTCACAATACACAGTCCAACAATCGGTGAGATAAATATGTTTTTTCAAGATCTGTAAACTTGAATAATTTAATTGACAAAATATGTTACATATATACAATTAACAAAATGTATTACATATATAGACCTATATGAAGAGTTTGGTTCCAAAACGCAATATCCACCATTTTAATACATTTTCAGAAATCATTTTTTTACAATTTGTTTTTCAGATATATCAGTGAATCTGCATTTGGGTTGCTTTTACTTGGTTTGTTTTCACATAATAAAATCAACATACAATTGAATATACAATTAAAAACATGACGATTTTCAAAAATGGATTTATAGCGTTTTGGAACCAAACTCTTCATATGTAAAGAAGCATGATAAATTGTCAAAATTTGTATTTTCTCCCTCAAGTGGGTGCACTTCATCTTGCTGTGGTTAACACTTAATCACCAGACTCTCTCCATAAAATGTCTTCAGTTGTGCCACACAATAGGCTACTTGTCTTCATTTGTGTGCCTCATAACCACAACACTCGTCAAAAAGTTTGTTATCTTTTTCCTAGGGACTGTCACTGTCCTTTGTGGTCTTGTCCTAAGTGTGCACACCATTTTGGCTTTTGCATCTCCTGCTGAATGTGAAAGGACTTGACATTTTTCCTATTCCTCCTGAATTCAAGTCTGTGATTGTCATTATGTACTGTTTAGATTTGTGCATTGATGTAAAAGGCCCTCTCAAATCAGCACTTATAATACTAAATTGCTGCCCAATAACATTCAACTGCAGCACAGGGGCAACAGTTCTAATATTCTAAGCTGACACTGGGCACATTCTACAACCCATTTTTGTGCCTCAGTGTTAACTTTACCTCTATAGTATGTTGCTCTCACCTTCCAGGTCACCTTGCTCTCACCTTCCAATACCAAAAAGGTATTGGGATATATGTGTGTGTGTGGGTGTGTGTGTGTGTGTGTGTAAGGGGGGGGGGGGGGGTTGAGAAATAGAAGACTGTTTTGAAAAGTAAATACATACATCAGATAGAAGGCTGAAGATTGTGAAGTGCGTCGGTCCCTCACTCCGGTGGTGCTGAGTGTAGGGAATAAGTTGTTTCTATTAAAATTTATGAGGAAAGGGTATTTCACTGCTGAGATTGATATGTCACTCTAACAATGTCCAATTAAAAAAGAGAATGCTTCTATTGTCGCTTCATTAGAATAGCTTTGCCAGAAAGGACCCATTGCCCACGGTTAAAGGTGCTGCTCTTTCAGGCGTGAAATAACTACAGCCTACATATCATGATTCATATTTTCCCATTGGGCTGAATAATGTATTCTATGATTGCATTGTGTAGTTATCCTTGAACAAAAAAAGATCAGAAGCAGAAAACATTATGCTATTTCCTTTCCAGACCAGGTTTATGTGATTTTCAGCCTGCTGGAAGAATTATTTAAATGAATGCCATTTGTTTGCCATAACTTTGAATTGACATAATGAAAAGTTTTGCATTGACTGAATGGTCTAGACAATGCTTTCCTTAGAGTATACAGTTTATCTACCAGCATTGTATTCAATTATAGTTATTTATAAAAATGTAAAGAACACTTTTTATGATCTTCAAAAATATAAGCATTTAAAATATCACACGTGCCAGCCATAACTTGCCTTTACTGTGGCATTCTTGTGCACGCCAGCCTTAGACTGATGCTCAGGAAAATATGGTAGAAGACTGTCACTGATTTGGGGAAGACAGTTTCTTTGAGTCCACTTTTTAGCTTCAGATGCTGTTTCACTATTTAGTTTAGGTCGCCCCAATTTGTGTGTGTTTTTTTTCTACCTATAGCACTTTATGATCTCAAACAATAGGCCTAAAAAGGCACCAGAATATCCCTTTAAGATTTTTAACCAAGTAGGATCTTGTAATAAAGGTATGGCTAGGTCTGTTATAAGTCCTAGTGCAGCAACAGCAACAAGTTAAATCCTGCTCCCTTAACGGTGGTGCTGGCGTGAAGGAGGAAACAGACTAAGCCGAGAGGAGTGTGATTATAAGAATGAGTATGCTATATATAACCACAGAATGACTAAATAAAGTGGATACATCTTCATTAACCCCCCTTCCCACCAGGGCCAATAGTCAGGGGACTCTAGAGCTAAGCAGGACCAAAGGGCACAGGAGTTGGGCAGAGGTCCATCCACTCTTGCCATGGATCAATGGTGTCCTCTAGGGCACTGCACTAGACTCCAGCCAAGACTAGTGGAGTACAATACTGGTTCTTTGTGTACATATTTATTTCCGACTAAACTTGGCAGAGCAAATACCGAGGCCCTGTGGCTTCTTTATAGTTTTACACAGCTAGACTGTGAGGGAACGCGTCGATTTTTAGCATATTTAATCATTCATAGAAACATTACATTACTGATGAATACTGTATGTTTTATGCAAAAATTATATTATGTTTATTGTGGTTGTATTTTTTGACTGACCATTTCCTTTGAATGAAAGGATTTATCTAACCAAAATTCCAAGGAGCCAGCCTACCATGTTTTTTGTACAGTATATATGTATATATATATATATATATATATATATATATATATGTGTGTGTGTGTGTGTGTGTGTGTGTGTGTGTGTGTGTCCGTGTGAATACAGGTTTTCATGAAACAGTTGCAATTGTTGATACTTTTAATAGGTTCCTGTAGGGGGAGCTTCGGAGGTAAGTGCCTGGCACTGCTTTCATGTCATGTTTTTGTGACAGTGCCTTTGGATATGGCATTTTTCATTAATTCATATCCAGATACCAGAGGGATGGTGTGTGTCTGTGTTTGCATTTGTGTGTGTGTGTGTGTGTGTGTTTGTGTGTGTGTGAGAAATGAGGACTGGAGAATGAGGACAGATATGCATTTTTGCATATGCAAGTGAGGAATACAGGAATACAGATTGTACAGTCTCACAATGACCACTGGAGGGCATATGCCTGTCTGTGACTCATGCTGAAAAATCTTGTGCCATAGTGGGCCTTGGTAGCCTGGCTTGCGCGACAAAGCTCATGGGAGCTTAGTCTGGCCATTCTACATTACTAAACGTCTTCTGGGAGGCGTGCTTAACCTGCGTCCATCAGATGCCTCTGTATACTACTTGACAAATCTACAACCAATCAGACCACCCATTCCGATGGCGTGTGCGTAAGCTCGTTTCTCATTGGTGCCCACAGATTTGGGGAAAAAAATTCCTCTAAATCGGCACGATGGCCATACTGACTTGCTCGCGAAATTGAATGTAGCGTCACAGGAAGTATCTCTTGATTTCAGATTGTGATTATTTGTTAGTCCTAAAACCTTTGTATTACCTTGCAGTTCTTCTAAGAAGATGTTTCTTTACCTCAAACACATTTGATCTGTTATCATTGACAATGGTGCTTACAGTCCATGTATTTGGACAAATCTCTCCAGTCTGACAACACAGTAAGGTATTAAACACAGCAAAAAAGTAAATCTGTAGTGAGTGAAACTTTTATTTAGTATTAACTTAACTTTTTAAACCTCATGCATTACAAGCAAACTTCAAGCAAATTATGGTAGAAGACCATCAGCCATAACAGTGTCCTTGCCTCCACCTGTAAGTCTCAGCTGCTATTTCACTATTCAGTCTGTGTCCCAAATTTGTATTTTTTTCTACTGATAGCATCACTAGTAAGTGAAACATGTATTTAGGATAAAGTTCACTTTTTAAAAATCTAGAGAACTTTTGTACTCCTTGAAAAAAACAAACAAATCTACAACAGTTTCTGACATGGTGGGCATGTGTGATGCACGCCCTTAAAGACTCTACCTCTCATTGGTTGTGTGGGCTGACATGTGATTCCTAAGATGAGGAAGAGAAAAGGAGAGCTGATGCAAGGCTTGGCAACCAGTGCTGGATAAAGAGAGAGTTGGCCTGTTGAGACACATCCTTGCTCACCACCCTAATACACATACACTGATTCATAGCTTACACTGACAGCTTAGACATCACGGTTGGATTGAATTTGGGTGTGGCTCCATCCCTGACATTTAAACACTGAGACTTTTTCCTATTTTGGGGGTACTTAGCTTGCAACTCGTTTTGAAATCCACTTCAAATTCATTTTGATGGTAAATGGATATGGCGTGCATTTCATATTGGTGAGGTTGACCCCTCCAGGTCACATTCAGTTCTATATTTCAGAACAGTGAACAACAAAGTTATGCATTTCAGCACATCACCACAAAACTAGCCTACAGTGCTAATTTAATAGGTATTATTCTAACACACTGTGTGTAGTGCTAACTAGTTTTCTACATAAACTCTTTGGATATAGAACTTGAGATACAAACTTCTGCATCTTTTTTCATTTTATTCAATACATTTTTACTGGCTCCCCCTGCAGGAGGACTGTGGTAAATGAATTCAAGAGAGTCACTGAAGGGATGCAGAAATGTACTGAATTTCATACATGTGTCTGGGTTGCTAAGAACAATGCCACACACACACACATACACACACACACACACACACACACACACATATATATATACATCTGAGAGACTGAAAACCTGCACTAGGCAGTTGGGCTAGCCCCTTGAGCCGTTGGAACTGCCCAAGGTTTCTTCCATTTACCAAGTGAAAACAAAAAATGCTGATAGGGAGTTTTTCCTTGACTCTGTTGCTCATTGGGCCTCTTTGTGTTAAGCTCCTTGAGACATGCCTTTTGTAAAAATGCGCTATATAAATAAAATTGAATTGAATTATTAGGCTTTATTAATGCATTCTTGAATGTGTGGTATGAATGTGTGTCCATAATGCATAAAATAAAAAAAGCAATAGAAGCAGACTCAGAGGGGATCAGGGGATGCAGTCTAGTTATCCAAGCCAGAGGTGCTGTTGATGGACATGCTGATGGCTCTGCTGACAAGCCCTGATTCCTATGGAGTCCACTCGGGAACTCAGGGATGCATCCATGAGCACTATTGGCCTAGAGTAGAAGGGGTTGGTGCCAGTGTGATTTCATGGTCCATTTCACACACAGTAGTGGAACCACTTTTCCCAGCATTTATTTATTTATTTATCTGGCCATTTATTTATTACAATCCTGACAGTTCAGGTCTTTGCCAGCAGGGGTCAGTCCTTGCCCAATAAATACACCATGAGAGTTTATAGTAGGGATTGCTGAAATCATTGCAGTCTCACTTTCTTATATCCTTGTTCATGCCCGTCTGATTCTCTTGTTTTCAATCTTTGTGAGATTTAAAATGAAGAAAGTGTGTTTCACAGTGTACATCTATCTGGGCAAAAACACAAAATGAGAAAGGCAAAGAGAGAGAGTGTGCAGAGTGAAGACTAACAGTACCCCACTGCACTGAGATGCGTGAGTAAAAAAGAAAGGGGAGAGAGAGGGGCGAAGACAAAAATGTTGAGGAGTGAAGAAGAGAGACCTTGTGTTGTGAGAGAGAGAGAGAGAGAGAGAAAGAGAGAGAGAGAAAGAAAGAGAGACAAGGTGCTAAGTGCAATATCTAAAGTCTGCCTCTGTAAAGTCTGTGCTTCTCAGGAGACACTGGTGCCATTTAACAGGTGGGTGAGAGAGGGTCAAAATGAAAAAGTGCCCGAAAGCATGCTACTGTAAACCAAATGGTGTTTGCTCGGATGAGCTGGTCCATTGGGGTCGAAGGGATGGATTAGTCCAATTATCCAGCCTGGCACACTTGTGTCCTCATCAATCATTCAGAACTCCTTCACAATCCCTCGGCAACTGCCTCCTCTGACCTAACCTTACTGGCCAACTCCCTGGCACACACCCTTCTCTCATTCCATCTCTCTGTCCTTCTCTTGCTCTCTGATCTCCCCATCTCTCCCCTCTCTATGCTGTAGATCTCTCTGTATCATGTTCCTTTCTATCTGTCCTTTCTTACTTCTTTCTTTTTAACGGTAGCCCAACAAACCCAAGTTTGAGGTGTATGAAATATACATGGAGAGAAGCTATGGAGAAGTTTTGAGTTTCTTTCTTCAGTGGTGTACAGTATTGGTTGATTTTCCCCACTTGAGCCTGGTTATATTGATTGGTTCAAGGTAACTTCAGCCAAATAGTTGGGATTATGGATCAGAATGTAGTCTTTGGTGGCTCTGCATTTTCTTTTTATGCGAGTCTCCAGTCGACAACCATGCAGGTCTGTCTCGACAGCATGCAAACAAATCCACAGCCCCTCATGATCTCTCACCAAGGAAGGTAGAGGGAAGCACTATGAAGCCAGCACTGATAATGAAAATACACATATTTATTAAGAGTTATGATACATTTATTAGTCTTAGAACTTATACATTCACAAGTCTTAGAACTAATGTCTTTAGTGTTTTTAACTGTTCAAAACATTTACAACTGTTCACTCTCATGACTACTTTCAAGGCATTACATGTTATCCTATAAGCCAGTACAATTTCTTCACATGTACTTGACATACAAAGGAATCGAAATTACGTTTCACGCGTAGACGTTGACAACAATAAAGAAAAACAAAAACAGTTCTAAACAATAAGGTAATGTTAAGTAAAAAAAGTGCAAGTAGGCTTAGGGCATTATACTTAGGTAACATACAGGATATAACAAGACAAGACATAACATATAGTAAGTGTTCCAACAGTGTACACTGGGAAGTAGTATAGTCGTCTGTCTGAGGTAGTCCCTGGTTGTGGTTGGTAAGGGTTTTTTTTTGTTGTTTGTAGCAGCAGTAGTAGTAATATAAATAGTGGTAAAAAAAGAATACTAAAATATACAGCAGCAGGTGTGTGCAACTCAAGTGTGGACAAGCATTATAAGGTTTCAGGATTTTAATTGTACTTTTATGTCTGCTCACTGATGATGTAAAATCACTAGTCAGGAGTAAAAACAGATAATGATATGGATATGAAACAGTTTGATGAAAAGTGAAACGTCTTTAAGTAAGTATTTTGCACATCAATTTGTTTATGATGAAAGGATGAATGCCCTCCTGGTACCATGTGTTCCTCTTCTTCTCATCCTGGTGTGTGTGTGTGTGTCTGTGCCTATCATCTTGTTCAAATGATTGAGGTGGTTTGAGTTTTTCATTTTCAGATTCTGTGTGAGACCGTACTGCTAACATATGTTGCCAGGTCTCTTGGAAGTGTCACTTCAGTTGAGAACATAACTGCAAAATAATGAATATTTGAAGGACACAGAGCCATCACATTAGGCTGGAATAATGCTTTCTTTATTGAACTTGATTGTGGTGGATTATATCCTGTGTGAGGTGTTGGTCTGAGTGAATTTGCAGCAAACAACCGCTCTCTCTCTCTTCCCATGCCCCCAAGTCTGCAGAGATTATTTTGGCTCTTGACAGGAAGTATAATATTGTTTCTGCTTCACACAGAGATTGCAAAAATGATTTTGCCGTTCATCTCTCTACTTGAAGAGCAAATCAATTTTCCATGGAAAGCATTTCTTTCTCTCTCTCTCTGTCTGTCTGTCTCTCTCTCTCTCACACACACACTCACAGGCACAAACACTCATCATCATCTCAAACACAAACAAGCATACTATCTCTGTCATCATGCCTCAACACACACACACACACAGAAACTTAGCTACACAGATATAGTCCTGAGTTTCACAGTGGGTGATAAACCCAAAACATCTTGCTGCTAAATCTGGCTGCTCCAGATTTCACTTCAGCCGAGTCCCTTTGATGTGTTTTTATACGACACACACACACTCACACACACACACAAAAGTCTCACCTGTCCTTGATTTCTGGAACACTCTTATTTGTTGTTTTTCTTTGCGCGCATGTTACAATAAACACCTCTAAAGTGCGGATGTGCTTTTTCATTGATTTAAATCTAGTGAGGTGTGCATTAAGTCAGCACAATGCAAATCCTGTGGTTCTCAGAGTTCTGGAAAGATTTCTGTTGCACTTCACCCAAAAGTCATACTAGAAAAACAAACCAGACCAAACTCAAAAAGTGAGTCATTTTTCTTGTGCCTGAATATAATGTGTTATGATATGTAAAGGTATTTCAAGGTGACATTCTCATCAAGCTCTTCTCCTTCGACTAACATAAAGTCAGATGTAAGAAATGCAAAAGTTGTTTAAACACGGGGTCAACAAGGTCTGACTGGCAGGGTTGGGTTACAATAGAGCAGTCTTAACTTATCATGACTACCTTTTGGAATGCTACTAGTCAGAGAATGGACATGCTGTCTTACCACCTCAAGCCCCTTTGAGCAATGGAGCAACAAAAAACAATGTAGCAGGGACTGTCCAGGCCATCTTGAGAGGCTTTCAGTTTGACTCCCTGGGGTGCTAGGCAGATCCAAGTGTAACCAAGGTCATCCTGCACAGTCCAGCCCCAGGCCTTGAATCCGCAACCTCACAACTTACAGCAACCACGGATCGGGGTCGAATGTCCGAGCCAATCGGGCAAAAAGCAGGGTCCCAGTCAACTGACGCTCTTTGCAGTGTCAGGAGGGAAGCTTTACTGACGTTCTACATGTACAGCTACTGTAGGCTAGATGGCATCCGTTACACTCACCCCCCTAAACTTCACTCATGTTCAGGTTCACGGCACCAATGTAACCAAGGTCTCCTCCTGCGTATACCCCCCTCCCCCCTCACACACACACATACACACACCATCCCCCCCACACCCACCCGGTTTGTTTGTCTGAATTGTATGTCTACCACCTCATAATCCTCTGCCTATAAGCAAGAAAACTTAACTAAGATGAGTGGCTCGTGAATGTGTTGTCCTCCATGTGTCGATATCTGTGTTTACACTCATGTGTGTTGTAGGGGCTGAAGGCGAGGAGCGTCTCGTTAATCCTTGGAGGCGCCCTGCTTAATATGCCTAGCTGCGTATTGACAGGCTGCACCATTTGATGAGTTTGTCGTCGTAATGCTGTAATACAATATGGAAGTAAATAATGCCGCAAGGATCTCTTGTCCTAACACAGGCTGGCAGAGGACACTGTATAACTTCTGTGTGTGTGTGCTGCTTCTGCGTGTAACATTTGTTCTCAGTGGGCCTTTTTTTACGATGAGTGCAGATGCATCAGAAATGGGATTATGAACACACACAACAGTACACCACACACACACAACAGTACACCATCCCCACTTATTCATCAGCTCCTCAGCTCCTTCCCCACCTTCACTCTGCCATTTTCCCCTGTGTACCCCCTATGTACCCCTATATACATTAGAGACAGGTCCCCCACCCCTTCACTCCTTCTTCCACCAACCTCTGGCAGTTGGGTTGGCCCCTTGAGTCATGGTTTTGCCCAAGGTTTCGTCCTTAGAAGGGAGTTTTTCCTTGCCCCTGTTGCTCTTGGGTGCCCCATGTTAATTTTTGGGAGTTGTAGTTATGACATAACTGTTGCCTCTCCACTCTTACCTTCATACTGTAGGCCATTCCCATCTCTCCATCACAACTCCCCCCCGACAAACACACACCTTATTACTTTACCCCATTCTTCATCCCTTTCTCCTTTTTTTAAATGCACAATAGACAGACAACATCAATAATTTCACTATTTTTAAAAAAACTTTTAAAAAAGTATGTGACAATAAAATCCTTGAATCCTTGAAAGTATCATTTATAGGAGCTATGTGTAAGAATAACAATTAACAAACCCTTTTTGTATTCATTAGATTACGCTTATTTAAAGTCAATTTCAGTAATGTAAATGACATTTAAAAGATTCTTGGGTAAATTTGCTCTTGAAAAATCCATTTAGTTGAATGGTACCTGATGAGCTGCTAGGGAACTGAGTAGGGAATATGATGGCCTTTGAGTACAGTTTAATTGGGATCCTCTATGCCTAAGGGGCCCAAAGCAGTACACATCAAGCACATGTGTCTAACCATTTAAAGCGCCCATAGAACATAGATCATAAATTGTTCTTTGAGCTTCAATAATAGCGTATGCAAATTTGTGCAGCTGAAAGTGACCCAGGAGCACTGCTAGCGCATTGTTTACAGGCTCATTTAAAAGGCTTAGAATTAAAATATTCATAATTCCCGCCTCCCCTGGCAAATTCATGAAGCATGATCTTTGGTTGGACCATGCAAATATAGGAGGTATATCTTAGTGCTGCCAACGTCAAGAGCCACCTCATTGTGGACTTAAGGTGGCAAGGCCAGTATTGTTCTTCGCAAGTTCCTTATTAGTGGACTTGCACCTTATAAGGTGGGAGTGTTGTCCACTAGAAAGAACTTGTGTATGTGAACTTGTGAACTAGAATGCTTGTGTATGTGTGTATGTATACGTGTGTGTGTATGGGGTTGGTGGGGGGGTGGGGGGTTGGGCGGGTTTTAGAGGGGGTGTTAAAAGGGGGTTTTGGAGAGGGTGGAGAGGGGGGGTTGGTGTTTTAGTGAAGGGGGTGTTGGTGGGGGGGGGGGGGGGGGGGGGGGGGGGGGGGGGGGGGGGGGGGGGGGGGGG
>JAGFZM010000141.1:327744-341063 GCA_017657215.1 Limnothrissa miodon
AGAGCAATGCTTTTTGAAAGAATGAAGTCTGGAATCCATGGCAACGGGGAACATCAGAATCCATTTGAATGGAGCTTCCTGCCTCTTCAGCAGGCAGACAGAACTTCCTCTACTTCCCACCCTCCTATCTCCAGCAGTATCAAAAGGAGTTCAGCATGCCTGACTTATTCATGCCTCTAGTCCAGGGAGTTCTTATTGGACACCACTACCACATATACAGAGGCACAGAGAGCCTGAACAAAGCAGAAAACCGCCACTGCGGTCAGAAGCAGAAGACTTGGATCAATAATTTTGCACCATCACTCTGCTGTGTGTTGCTGTGTGCTGAACAGTGAACACCTGGCCCTCTCTGCTTTCCTTCTCCCTCTGCACCAGCTAGCTGCTCACAAGAGTGACAGCTGAGATCTTTTTCCACAGGTGTACACTGTTAGACATTTCCAAAGGTTTTTACAGTAGCCTACTGGCAGCACGGTTGCCAGTAAGCTACTGTAATCCAGATATACAGTATCACTACTGTATTTCAGTATACAGTATATTACTGTAGGTTGACAGCTACTGTAATCCAAATATACAGTATCACTACTGTATTTCTGTATACAGTATATTACTGTAGGTCTTCAGCTACAGGTCTAGGCCTGCAGTACTGTGCAGTTCTCAGTTCTTATCTAATCACACACAAATATAAAACGCAGATATAGCCATTCACACACCAATTTTGATCATTTTCATATTTTTATTAAATAATTTAATAAGAAACTGTGACACAAATATCATTTAAACAGATCACACATACATTTTCATTTAAACATATTCAAGCAACATCTCAAGAGCAAAGGTACTACAGGAAAAACATGTAAATCAGTATATACTTAAGTTTCTTATCTGTTTATGTTTTTATTTGTTATTTTTTCATTTTTCAATTTTTTTTTCTTCATTTTTTTAAACACTTAGGAAAGGGACATATTTCAATATAAACAATATAAGGTAAAAAGATTTTGGCCCAAATACATTTTCTTTTTGCATTTCAAAACAATCATGCATTTCAAAAATAGTTTTAACAAAAAGTCAAGCTTTTGGCACACACACACAAACAAACAAGATCAAAAATAAACTTACAAGCAGCAAAAATACAGACAAGGCAGGCAGCGTGGAGAATCCATGGATACTAAGACAAGAGAACATAAACAAGGTTTTGTTCGTTAGACTCTTAAAGGTGCAATATTTTGAGATATACTTACATGTACATGTTATTGTGTACGTGCATGTCTCTGATTTCTTACCTAGTCGCTGTCTCGGTAAGCTTTGAGATGAATGACACCACTCTGCGGCTGCTGATGGTTTCTGCCTTTCGTTTCACTGTCTGTCCAGTCTTGCGGCTTAGTCCTGTTTGTGATGTGCATTTGGTTCCCTCCTCTGGGTTTATTTTTAAGAAGAATCTAAGCAAAGCAGTCACAGAACATATAACAACATTAAATGTGAAAATAAACATAATAAAGGACACACACAATGGCACATTTTGTACTTTTTGAATTACAATTGTCTCTTCTAATCCATATTGGATGTATAAACTGATCAGTTCATATATACATAAAAACTTAACCTACCTGGTCCAAATATGTCAGTGGAAAAAGGGAACATCAGTATGCCATTCACCATTAAAAAATCATTCCTGTACACTGCTGTGTTTAGCCACATGAAGAATCCTGGAAAAACTGCCATCATTTTTCACAAACCTATTAAAATATAAATAGTTAGTACCTTTCATACAGTTGAGACTTGGTGAAAATGGTGTATAAAAATCAATGTGAGATCCAATATAATAAAACTTAATAAAATACAACTACAGTATAGTCAAAAAAATCTTAGAACTATTATGATTAGAAAAAAAAAAGAAAAAAAACAATACAGACAGACAAAACCCACCTTTCAATGAACTCTTAACAGGTTGCAGCTTCACTTTCAGTCGAGGGTAGGACATTATGAAAATCATTCTGCTCACCCTGTCATTGTACAAAAAAGTCTTTGGTCAGCAGATGAGCAAGTTATGAAAACAAAACACATTACTTTGTCGTTTTAGACAAGTAAACCTTTGCTATGCAATGTCCGTACAGTCAATGGTCCAAGCAGTGGGGAATGGTGGTTGCTATAACGTCAAAACTGTAGGCTTTAGCATTACAGTTAGCAAGCTGTAGCATTACCGGTCCGGCAGAAAATAATTGGACAGATGAATAAAATAATAATTTTAATCATCAAACCAAAATGACACCGATAGTTCAAAAGTACATGTTTGTAATCTTGTGTGAACTAAATACCAGAACGAGTATTAACAAAGTCCATAAGTCTCTGGCAATTCGCCAAGATAGGCAACGTTAGAACTAATGTGGTAGTGTGGTAACTAGCTAGTGTGGTTGAGTAACACACATTTATCAAGCTAAGCTACCCTTGTATGTCGGCTCGTAAGTGCTTATTCATGTATTTATATAACAAGAATCACAAGTTCGGTGAAATGTACATCCTAAATATTACAGAATAAAGTTGATGAGACCGTTCACATTTTGTTACAGCTTTGTTATTAACTAGTGTGTTAGCATGAGAGCCAAACCTTGCGTTAGCTTTCCATCTGTAGACCAGCAGCATTGATAACTTCTCTTTAATGGTTTTACATTTGTAATTTAGTTGGAGTTTCTGTGTTCTATCTATAAAGCACCATACAAACAAAACCTTGACAAGCAATTAATATGCACATTTTTGCTTGTGTTTTGCCTATGTATATTTTACTCATAAGGTAGCAACGGCGAAAAAAGAATTTCTACTTACACCGTTTTTGTATTCCTTGGAGCAGCTGATTCAGAGAGGGTTCCAAGATCTTTGGCTGAATCTTGCCGAAGTGGAGTTCAGAATATTTTTTTTCAACAGACCCCAACCAACCGTGAGCTGATACAATCTGGCGTAGCAAATATGATTCAGCGATATGACAGCGGATCTGCCGCAGATCCTGTTGCTGTGTAGGGGCGGTTTAAAAAAAAAAAAAAAAAGACCAGTACTACAGTATGCTACTGCACTTTTAAAAAACCTGGTAACCTACCGCATATTTCAAAAATGCACTGCTCCGATCACCAGAATGTTGTACTAAATACAGTAATTTACTGTTTAAGTCGTTCACAGTATATTACTGTGTGCTTTACAGTAATATACTGTAGAAATTGCTGAAATGTCTAACAGTGTATGTGTGTGATTGATACTCTTGGCAGAGGTGTCTGTGGCCTGTTTAGCACACCTGGACCGGCTACAGTAAAGCTTGAAGGGGTTTGGGAGAAGGCAGGGAGGGGGCTTAGCCTGTTTTACAAGACTGTCAACTGTCACAGTTGAATTCACAGCTTTTTTTATGGATCAGTCTGTCTTTTTTCACACTCTGCATTTACCTTTGCTCTTGATACTCCAAATTGAATACATAATGTATGGCAAAAAAAAACTACAAGTCCTGTGATGACACAATCTTGGATGATTTTGAGATTGACATATTCTTCAATTGTCCGGCATCTCCAGCAGCTGTACACAGTCACAGAACACAGAACAAAGAAAAAAGCAATTTTACTCAGGGATACAGATTGCAATTTACTTTTTACATCACGCTTAAGTTAAACATTTGTAAAACAAATTATACTCATACCAACCAACCCACCAACAGCCTGCTTTAATATAGCCTACTGATGAAGGGGACACTTGCTGAGTCCCACTACAAAGTCTGAAAGCACCTTTCCTAATAATTGACTGACTGCTACTCAAGGCAAAATTACACACCATTGTTTGAGAAATACTAACTTTTCTAGCAATAGAACTGCAGTGTTATCTAACTTTAACAGTTTCTTTTGCCATGGAAATAATTTTTAAACAAATTACAAATGTCCTAAACGAGCAAATACTTGACTAAAGTTAGCCAGATTGCAACTAGCAATAATACTAAGCTAAGCAATGACTGTTCAGCTGCATGAGCTAACAATATAGCTTTCCTAAAAATTGACCATGGAAGATGACTGCTACTCAAAGCAAAATCGCACACCACAACAATGCTATCTAACTTTAAAAGTTATTTCCATGGTAAAAGAAATTGTTCAACAAATTACAAATGTCTATAAACGACCAAATACTGACTAAAGTTAGCCAGATTGCAACTAGCAATAATACTAAGCTAAGCAATGACTGTTCAGCTGCATGAGCTAACATTAGCAAAGATTTGGAGTAACAATAATTTAGCAAATATTGCCAATATTCAACAAATTCGAGGTAAAACAATAACATTGACAAGACCTGGATTATAAGAAACTACCTTTACCTAGTTAAGTGATCCACAGCATCAGGATGGTGAACGATTGGTGTAGATGTGGGAGACACGTGGCTGTCGCGCTGGATGATTGAACTGGAGCACAGTGCTTTCAAAAAATCTTCTAATCGAGTACCTTAAATATAAACGGAAATACATTACAAAGCGATATCACTAATAATGTACCATGTCCCTAAGTTAAAGCAATAGAATGATTGTCTTACCAAACACTCAAAATCGCTCAGAAACGTCTCTGGTAGAATCTGGTTAGACGTGACGATTGAGAAACTGCACTTAGCAGAGGCAGAGCAGTCGTCATGGTGCTGCTGATAGTCTTGTGCTCACGACAGAGTGGAATTATTTTTCTGCTTCTTTCACATCTGAAAAAACAGTAGACTAAAAATCGGCTAGAATTCCTACTTCTTGAATATAATGTAACCTTTCTTTTCGTTTAAGAATAATCATAGATAGTAGTGTTGCGCGGGTCAACCCATAACCCGCGGATACGGGTAGAAGTATTGTGGGTGCGGGTGGTTCCGGGTCGGGTCAAAAAAGTAAAAACGCAATGAATTAGCCATATTGCATTAGAGACTTTCTAAGGCTGTTGGAAGGCTCATTGTCATGATTTCCCTCTCCTCTCAATGCTGGCAAGAGCGGTGCTTTGCGTTCCTGCATCCAGCGTTTCGAGCGAGCGCGCGTTCAGTTCAGCAGGTGGCGTGCTGGAAGCGCGTCGAAATAGGCTAAACCCTGGCCCAGTGGATTCTATTACTTTCCTTCACAGTGCTTCCAAATAGATGCCAGAAATAAAGTCGGCCAATATTTTCAATTTGGTAACTAGATTGTTGAAATGTCACAGCTTTGTTGGCTTTGTTATGCCATGATAATGTTACAGCTTGGAACAACTTGTGTTGGCTTTGTTATGCCATGATAATGTTACGGCTTGGAACAACTTGTTTTTTTTTCATACACACTTGTGTCTTGTAGGTACAGGAGAAATGTGTTTCATTTTTGGCAATCCTTTAATAAAAATGACAAATCGATCGTTAGTTTTTTTGGCGTTGTTTCATGGATAGGCTAATTAATCCTTCATGAAGTTGTATCATCATCTTTAAGGCGCAAATCATTGTCATTTGGATACCATTGTTCCAAATTAGTCCTCTCCACTTAACTGGTAGCTAGGTTCCGCGACAGTAGACACACTGGCGGTTTTTTTTTTTTTTCATCGGGTCGGGTCGGATTTGGGTCACGGTTCGACCATTTTTTTTGCGGGTCGGGCGGGGCGGTTCGGATCTATTGATGGGTCGGGTTGGGGCGGGTTTTAAAAAAGCCTGACCCGCGCATCACTAATAGATAGCCCACATCTATCACGTTTTTGGCAGAGGCAGTGGCTATAATCTAGCTAGCAAGTATGCTAAGCTGCTTTGCCATTATTTGCAATGGAACTGTAAGTTCACCTGCTAAGGTGAAAACCCTATTGAAATTATTTCTATTACAAACGAACGAGTAAACGAGTTAAATTAAAATAATGATATAATGTCAAAAAGGCCACTGTTCTGTTTTATTTAAATCCACACTGACGTTAGAGTATAAACCAAGAAGGGCCATTTCTCTTCCTATTACCATCTCGTACAACAATATGAGTCATTTGCAGAAGCATCATCTTTGTTTGAGACAACTAAAAGCCTACAAATTTATTTTGCTTTTTTAAAAGTTTCTTAAAGTTTTCAAGAAAATATGTTTACGTTTGTACAAAAGCACAGCAACACGTCCAGTGAGCTTTATATCCCAATTCAAACATATTTATATACCTAATATCAATAGTCTTCATAACTGTTTATACATTCCCGTGACTACTCACAAGGCAGTGGTTCCCAACCTTTTTTTGCCCAAGACCCCCTTTTCCCTCGAAAAATACTGTAAGGCCCCCCCTCCACATTTAATGATATAATTGCTCGTATAACTTTGCAGTAAGGATGACAAAAAATGTTGTTTTTAAACAAATGGTGTGTTTAGCTAGATATGTTTATGCACAAATAATAGTCCAATGTAAAATATTAAAGAAAAATATCAGTAAGCCATTAGTAGCTGAAAAAGGTATCCTTCAAATTGGCCACGTTTCTTGTCAGTAGCTGTAATGTCTCATCTCATTTTGAGTGTGTGTCAATTCTTTTGCCTTGCACTCACAAAATGCTGTCGTAGTATTGGGGATGATGTCGTCTGTCGTCTGCAAAGAACTCTGGTACAGATAATGCACTGTGGCTGGGTCAGAGACTTCAAGAAAATTGAATAAAACCTTCAGGTAGCTACAGTCAGTGTATATCCTGTATTTCGTGTTTCCAGTATTGCTAGCGCTACGACCCAAAATGTTTGGAGCTCTTCATCTGGGTCCAGTATGCTTAGGTCATTAATATTAGGCTAGCTGCTGAAGGCAAATCAGTGAGTCTTTTTTTCTGGAGAACGAATTACTAATTTGCCAATTTTTTGGTCAGCCAGGGCAAAAAATTTAAAAAGGCATCATGATTGTTCTCCTGATTGCCTACTGCTTTCAAAATTAAAATATGATGCAACTGTAGTACAAATTTATGATATTATATATTGGTTGTATGTGAGTATTGCTATTCGAAGGTTCCACATGATATGTAATGAGATTAGGCCATCTGAGAAAGGCAGGCCTGAAGTGTTGACGACCACTTAACATTCATGTGACCACTGTTTGAGCACAGGATGTGCGAAGACCATTTGGTCTGAGAGACGAGTTTGTTGATTAAAGACAAATACACACCGACAGCAATGATGAAAGGGAAGTTAGCCTTAAATACGCTTCTGTGTCACAGCTCGGGAGGCCAGTTCAGAGGGAACCACTGAGGTGGCACCTTGACGCTGTGTCCTCCGGACTTCTCCCGTAGTCCGTCATTTTTCCATGTAACATGTTGCAACTAACTAATAAAATGTTCTCATCAGTTTCATAGCATTCCGACGGTCCTCGTGCGGTTTATGTTTTCGGATCACAGCAACGGTTCAAATTTATTCCCACACAACCTCCCCCACAGAGCTCGCTGTTGGGAACTGCTGTCATAAGGCATTATAATGTTGTCATGTAAGGTTTTACCATTTAAAGTGTAATAAAGAATTGTAAGCTTTGGTGTTGATACCAGAGAAACACACACTTTAATGGTCTGTAGTCAAGTCTCATAAATAAGTTCACTTTAACCATAAAGATGACTATAACTATAAAAAAATATAAAAATATTTCCACTCTGACCAACGATTGCCTAAATCTCTTGTGAACATAAAAATGTCTACAATTCGATGGTTTATGATTTTAACTATTTATCCTAAAAATTGCTCTAAAAGTGATTCCAAAAAAGTAATAAATAACATTATTGCCTTTTGAGTGTAGACATGAACAGTGTTATGTGCACTATGCCATTAGATATGAGGTATATGTATAAATGCATTTATAATTCTTTATGAATACTAGGTTAGAAAATGTTACCAACTTCACATTTACAGTAAGCAGGAACATTTATAACACAACTACCCAACTGAAGCCTTCACTTCACACGGGTATTTGGTATTCAACAGTAAGGCCTGTTTCTATGGCGATATGACAATTTCAGTGGGTCATTTTGTTTTTCATTTTCTATTACAAAGACAAAACTGGGGCATTGGTATTGCTCTCTGTTCATGGTTTCCTCGCCTGCCTCTGTGAAATCGCTGTGACAAAGTTCTCTCCCACCTGTTTTGGGTCCCTTTCAAGAGTGTGCGGTTCCACACTCTCGAATGAAGTTCTGAAGAGCTCTCAACGGACTTGTGACTAGGTTCGTAGCCCACAGGAGTGTTCCATCGCCCACGCCTCTCCTCCCACTCATAGCTCTCATCTCCCTCTCTTTTCTCTTTCTTGCTCACTCTATCCCCCCTCTCTCTCTGTATGGCGGGGGTATAGGCGTTGAGGATATGAGAGTGTGTGGGAAAGCAGAATCAGAGAAATATTACAATATGAGAGAGGAAGATCATTGAAAAGAAAAACAATAGGCAGATGGCAATTGGAAGGAGCTGGAGACAGATACATAGGTCAGAGAGAGAGAGAGAGAGAGAGAGAAGGAATGGATGAGAATGAATACTCAACAGATTTTCTACACACATGCAGTATACAATGGATTTTCCTCTGACCCATAAACATGCTATCACTAACCCAGAGTTGACATTAACAGTGCATTCCATTTGCCAGAAGCAGTGGACCCATAGCTCAGAATGACATCATGTCCTTTACAAAACAATGCTAGCATCACCTGATAGCATTGTCTATTGTTACAGTAGGTAGCAGTGTCAGTTCACAACAGGGCATTACACAAATGAATTCAAATCCAAACCGCATTGATACTTTATTTAACATGAATGAATAGCAGATATTCCAGGTTTTCTGGAGGCTCCGAGAGTTTCCCACATTTACACAGTGGCTCCTGGGTGAGATGGAGGAGCAAGGGAGACCGTGTGTGAGCATCCATCCCATGGAGATTTTTTTCAGACACATACCTTAACAGACGACCTCTCTCCATCAATATCAAGTAATTTCATCATTAAAATAAAACCCACCAGCAGCGACACATGGAAAACAATAAAAGTATAGAGAATTGAACAATTTCAACAAATGTTATCTTTATTTTGGATAATTGGATTGTTTTCACTTGATTTGTTTCAAATTGATTGATTGATTGTATTTGATAGGAATTACCTGGAAATTATATATTTGAAGAGTACAAATGCAAATATACAAAAATATTTTTATAATAAGTTCCAGAAACACTGCTCTTTCAAAAGATTGTCTATTAGTCTAGTCTATCTAGTTGATAATAACCTAAAAACCCCAAAAACCTAAAAAATGTATTTTAATCTGGAATTATGAATGTATTATGAAGAGTTACAGTATAATGCATTCATATAATTAATGACATTAGTATTCATGACTAATTGTACAATCTCATGACTGTTCTAATAAGGAAGTGTAAGGATATCACATAACGCACAACTTGACTTATTGACTCTAATCCAGCCTGATTGTGATGAGTATTTATGTGTACATCTCGCTTTGCATTGGCTGTGCATTGAGTACAGGGCCGTGCAGAGACCTTTGGAGGGGCAGGTGCTCAAAGATAAAAAAAGGGCACATGGAACAAGAATTTGAAACACCATACAGCAACATACCTTACAATATAACAGTCTGAACTGTCGCACCCATATTCATAAAGAATGCAACATGGAATCACAACATACCATATCAAGATAATATAAGATAAACTTTATTTATCCCACATCAGGGAAATTCACTTGTTACAGCAGCAAAAACAGTTAAGACAGAGAGTACAGTAACACAAGACAAGCACGGATTAATAAAGGTACCCATGGGAAAAAAACAACAACAACTATAGGCTGTATTCTATGTGCATTTTGTACTAGAAGGCTATGAAGATATGGAGTGAAGGCTTACAAAAGAATATTGCTTGTTGCAGGTGGTTGAATAAATAAATACAGTGTATAGTCAATAACAGATACAGTAAAGAATTTAAATAGGTCGAAATAACTTGCACAGGATAATGCACTGGTGTAGAGTAAATTGGCACAAGATGGTGGGGGCAATAGTGGTGGAGTAGTGCAAGTAGAGGTAGTCCTAGTTATAGTGCTACAATACAACTTTTAATGTTAAGTGTTGTACAGGCATTGTCCACACCTGACATCTTTGCGGTGCAAAGCAAGTGTAGTCTGTTTTACCTGATGGGGAACATTGAAAAGCTTTTGTCGAGGAAAATGGAGGGGAGGGTGCTGTTGCTGATATTGCTGGAGGTAGGCACTGATCTGAGAGTGTAGCAACTAAAAAGAGCATGAGATAGCTGATTAAACGATTTTGTGATCATGACAAGATGCTAAGACAACTGATACTGGAAATATTTTTTTTTAGCTTCATTAGAACATACTACCTAAACAACTAATTAATCTAATTGTGAATAAGCATTAAGACAGCATTTTGTATGTGCTCACAAATAAAAGTGTCAGCAGTAACACTGATCAATTGGTCTATATGCAGTTAAACTAATAATGGAGTTGGTATTGGCTCAAACACAATTCTATACAGCACATTCTATGAAGTATGGTTTATTTCATCAATTAGATGAAAGACAAAAACACATGCTAAAAATGTAGACTATTTTTTCTCTGTATGCCTAAAGCCTGTATTTTAAAGTATTGTGATGGCCATGGCTTTATTTCTATAACTTCAAAAGACAAACCGCGCTTCAAAATAAACCTCTTATACACTGTAACCTACTACAGTACATAAACTGTAAAATATCGGATGAACGGACATTACAACAGTAACCAGACCTAACGTTTTGGAGCACGGTTTTGCAGGTAGCATTAGCTTTAATTTACTTTACTGCCTCTGTCGTGCCAATATGCTTAACATCCACACAGGTTTGGACCTCTCAAAAAACACAAACACCATGCAGAGATGAATTTAATATTTTATTAACACCAGAGCGCTGCAAGCTACCCACTTGAGTGGATGTACCAATTGGCATAGGCTGTAATTGGAAACAGCTCCCCCTTAAGGCCCAGGTGTGCACATGCACACAGGGGCCCACAGTAAACCACAACCGACTGGGACAGGAAGAACACAGGAAATAAGACAAAAATAAATAAATAAATAAAAATAAAAAATAAATCAAGACTTTTACATTACCACTCTCAGAGCCATTAATATTGCACCCTTAAGCTGCCCCACTATGAACACCATTAATTACATCACAACACCACGAATATCAGCACAGCACACATTGGTTAGTTAATTAGTTACTCTTGAGTCACGGCAACAAAGTCCATCCACAACAATCAGTCCAACTGTTCCTGTGTATGCAATTCACCGCAGGCCAAACCAATAAGCCCAGGCACGAATGAAAGGAGGAGAGCCTTACCCACACACAGTCCACGCCCACCTCAAGCGCTGCGCCTGTTGTGCTCTGCTCGGAGGAGAAGTAGATGTTGGTCGGCGGATCACCCCCTCGCCGACCAAAATAAAAAAACAAAACAAAACAACCAGCAGTCCTCAACGTCTGCAGCCACGTCTCGCCGGCACCGACCAGCTCCCCAGCTACTCCACCACGAAATCGCAGAACATCGCGTCCTTGTATCTGCAGCCAGTAAGGATTGCCACTTCCTGGTCTCCGCTGGCTCCACTCTCGTTCCGGCCAACCAGCGCAGAAGTTCCACCCTAACGGAGGAGCGGAACAAACTGAGTGCCACGCCGAGCTACCACCAGCCCACACACTCAATCACATATCACGGGAATACTTTCCTTTAGTCGTTGCGTGTGAACGCACGTCTTAGGATACTGTCAGCTGCTCCTCCCCGATCAGGCAACGCAGTCCACCATAGCGATCTCCTCGGGAGGAACACAACAAAACTTACAAGGCCTTCCAAGCCAAATACTGGCCCAATCACACACAGCAATGAGGTGACAATATTACTTTCCTTTTGCTGGCGTGCAAACACGCATATCTCAATCCCCAAGCCGGCCGGCAGTTCCGCTCTTCCCAGCTGATCGTTTCAGGCGACGTCATCAGGCCATCCCCCGATTTTGTTCAGCTCCCACTCTCCAACGATGTCGCCCTATAAGAAGGGAATTCCCTTTCCCATTGTCCCAATCGGGAGCCACCCCGTAGCCCCAGTCCAATCAGTTCATTAAGCAATCACTTTGCCCATTATCCCAAACAGCTGAAACGGGCCAAAGAACGTCCACAAGCAGACAACCAGTGATCCCAACACAACCCCACAAAAATGACACATACTAAGCATAACCATAATGACACATGACAATAATAAACATGGCAATCATAACCCATGCACACATATAGCCCCAAAACCCTGCCCACTTGTGACATTCCCCCCACCTCGATCGATGGTCGTCCCGACCATGGCTACTGGTACCTTGCAGGCTTAACACCCAAATTGGGCCGCTGTGACCTGCGGGGCCCCTCAACCTGCTCAGCCCCCTCGCCCGTTACCTCCCCCACTGAACCTTCCAGGGCTTCCACCACCCCCTCAGCCTCCCCCAGGGTCCCACCTGGTCTTGGCAAAGCCTGCGGGACAGGTACACTCACTGGCCACCACCCCCAAGCAGTACCCCCCGCAGCCTGCCCTACCATCTCACCTGCATCTCCGTGAGCCCCACTCTCCTCCTCCCAGGCACTTGGTTGGACCCGAAGATGGTTCCGATGGACGGTCCGGGTGGGTCCATTCCGGCCCTCAGGTCGCAGCGTGTAAACGGGCCGATCCGGCGAGGCTTGGCTCAGCACAACATACGGTTGTGGGTCCCAATGGAAACCCAACTTACCCCTTGCCCGCCTGCGGAAATCCCGGATCAGGACACGTTCCCCTGGCAACAAGGGCAAGGCACACCTTCCCTGGTTGTGACATTCCTGGTCCTGCTGCTGCCGTCGTTGCGCCCCCTCCCTCACAATCCGATATGCCGATTTCAGCCTGGCTTGGTGATGCTGCACCCACTCCAGTGGGTTGCCCCTCTGCTCAGGCCATTCCACTCCCATCATCTGGTCAATGGGAAGACGAGCGTGTCTGCCAAAGAGAACAAAAAACGGAGCCAGCCCAGTGGTACTATGGGGAGTGTTATTGTACGCATGCACCAACTCTTGCAGATGTTCACTCCAGCGGCCCTGTTCAGCTGGAGTTAGGGTGTTCAATAATCGCAAGATAGTTTGGTTCATGCGCTCGCATGCGCCATTACCCTGGGGGTGGTAGGGGGTAGTTCTCACCTTACGACAGCCATAAAGAGTGCACAATTGTTGGGTCAACTCGGCCTCAAACGCTGGGCCCTGGTCAGTCAGGATCCGTTCCGGGCACCTGAACGACTGGAAAACAGTGGACCACAACACCCTGGCTGTAGTAGGGGCAGTCTGATCTCTCGTTGGCACTGCAAATGCAAATCGAG
>JAGFZM010000142.1:702-10901 GCA_017657215.1 Limnothrissa miodon
TGTGTGAATTTGAGAGTCCAATATAAACACCTCCGAACGATGACTAAACGACTGTTGTACAGTACATATTGACTTTATGCTATGGTGACCATTAAGAAACTGTTATGCTGTAAGTTACATACCAAAGTATACCGTGATGTATATCATCTACCGTCTATGGTTCAAAATATATCGCAATATAAATTTTAGACTATATCGCCCACCCCTATCTGTAGTCATACAAGATCACACCACCAGCTTGGTCCAGTGCCATTTTAGTATTCTAAACAAGAACACAAAGCTTTTCACATAGACCACCGTAAGACAGTCACACAAGAAGGCCATATTCCACTGAAGCAGCGCCGGCATCTTTGACACAATTAGGTCTTCAGAAAAAAACAAGCATGTACTTCATGAAACTTCCTTATGGGCTCTATAGGTTAATTATAGGGATGGAAATTTTATTCTTAGACTTACTGTATAATTTTACACTCAATGTGCTATTTACAAGCAGTACACAGGATATCTACATCAGTAGATGCTATTTATATGTCCAGACAAATCTCTAGCAAAGACCATGGGAAAAAATCAGTGATAATGATTGTCTCCTTGTCACAATAAACATATGTTTAGGACAGATATAAAGATATGTTTAGGGAGACAATTATTATCACATGGCAATATCAATGTTTATTGTGACAAGGAGACAATTATTATCACATGGAAATATCAATGTTTATTGTGACAGGGAGACGATCATCATCACTGATTTTATTATTGCTATTATTGTTTATTGCTATATTATTAATTTTATGCTCAATACTGGCCTTTAATTTCAGAGTGGTGGGGCTCTCTCACACTCTTACCCGGATGTCAGTGGCCTCCCCGTGGCGGATGTTGCTGGCCCAGGTGCAAGGCTCACTGCTGCTCTCGAAGTAGTGGAAGACTTTGAGGACGCGCTCCAGCATCCCAGGGGCGCGCTCCATCCCCGCGCTGAGCCGGGGCTTGACCCCTGAGCACAGAGCATGGTTCAGGTTGGGGTCCAGGTAAGCCGCCGCCATGCCTTTGGTGGGTGCTAGGTGTCCGTCATATTCTGCATCGGAGAAGAGGAGATGGCACAGGAGAAGATGAGCAAACATCCAGTGGATTTGTTATATAGAAATAGAAAGGAAATGGGATATTATAACCTTCCACCAGTACAACTACCAGAGCAGCTATTTTGCTTGCTTTGGTGCTGGTAACAGTGGATTGCTGTCTAACAGCAATAAACACCCCCCCCAAACACACACACCTATTACTCTATTTTGCCTGATTCTACACCCCTCTCTCTTATTTATGTAAAACAGACAGACACTACCTGTAATTTCACTACATTTTTTACACTGTTAAAAAACAGTATGTGACAATAAAAATCCTTGATTCTTTGATCTGAGAGCTGCATCACATCATTATGTCAAAGAAACATTTTCTTTGTTTTTTTTTAGCACAATCATACATCCAGTTGTACAGTATGTCACTAGGTGTCCAAAACAACAGTAACTGCCAAGTTGATCCAGTGATGATGTCTGACTGTATCCGACTGTTGGAGTGTCTGTCCCAACTCCAAGAAGCCTAAGCAAGGGCCACACTGGGCACATATTTTTTTTAATATACATTATGAGGAAAAACACAAGCATCTGTCTCTTTATTCAAACAAATCTGGATCAAGGCTCTGTAATATAACGCTGGAAAATAATGCTTGAATCCTCTTCCGTTAATCCCCATTCTGAACATAAGGTGGTTATGCTCTGAGCTCAAACCAAACTAATAAAGACAAGACCTTGCCTTTAGATCACTACCCTGTCATTTACAGGCCACCATAGGTTGAGAGATTAGGCTGCATGACCTCAATGCATTATTGCACAATCCTTCAAAGCATGTAAACATATTGTAAACATAAAAATAGGTCTTCTAACCAGGGCAACACAGCAACTGTAAGCTGTAAGTATGCTGCATAAATATCCCTTGTGCTTATGCCAAACATTCCAAACTCTTGGCAAATATATCCCAGTCTTTCCCAATCAAGTGCCAACATATTTCTAATCATTACTTTGATAATTACAGGTTTCAATAGCAACGATAATTGCAGGTTTGTTTTTTTGCAAATCTGCTGGGAAGACCTGTATCCTGTATTCGCAAATGTTGTTGTTCCAGATCTGTATCCTGGGACAACAAACAGAGCTTATGCATGTGGTAAATTTATGTTTCCATGGTGACAGCTTTCTTGAAACTACATTTTAAAATGGTGACATATGATCTTATTAACACAGATATAGAAATACCCTAGAAATACAATAGATCACATCCCCTGAAAAATACACGAATAAAATCTTTCGTAAACTGCTGCCAACTCTTGTCCCATAGCCTGGCTCAAAAGAAGAGGGATACCATCACATGACACACCATATTGGCGCCAAGCTCATTACTTTACACTGTTGGATCACAGTCTCACAGTAGCCAAAGCAAAGCTCACTCTCCTCATTAACAGTTAAACATTGGTCAGTCACTGCAAAGTTTGCCCTTCTGAACTATGTGTCGACTGTCAACATGAGTCCAACAGAAACGGAAACATAGGCTCACTCCTGCTCTTGCAGACAAGGGCAGGCACTCCATTACAACCACACAGCCTTTTCAGACGGCAGAAGTGCTTCACAAACGCCACCAGCTCTAGAACATGTGCACACAACAAAAGGAAAGAAGAAGAAAAAGAACAAAATGCTTCACTGCCAACTGCCTGCAGCCTTTGTGCTTTCTTTGCCTACCTCTGGCGAGGAAAGGCCAGCAGCTCCACAGCAAGCTGGTACCACGGCGACGGTGGTGGCGGTGGCCTTTCTCGCACATGAGCGCCCAAACAGGTTAGCGCCTTCGCTCCTTGGACATTCACTGCCACTCCACTCCACTCCTTTCGCTTGACACCGCTTTATCTCTCTGGGCTTTCCCAGCCCCAAAAAAACAGATTACACTCTCAACCTCATGCACTCACACACACACACACAATCAGTACACACACAGTATACTGTACACGCATACACACCTCCCCGAGTTTCCTTTACTGTCGCGTCACATCCTGGTTATCACAATGCGCCTGGCTGCTCTGGATCCTCTGGTGGAGCCACAGTGCGGATCTCATTCCTGTCTCTCCTTTCCCGTGGAGGCCTCGACAATGCAGAAACCCCTTCCTGAAGGCTGGGCTCAGGGCCAGTGGCTCTTTGCAAAAACAGCCCTTTTTATCAGGACAGGGCAGGACAGGACAGGAGCCTGCTGCTAAGCTAAGCTAGTACTGCCGTTGCACACAAGCACACTGCACTGACTGACTCCTGGTCAAAGCACTCCTTCGTAAACAAACAATGGGCTCTCCGACACACACCATATCAGCTAGGTGTGGCCTAGGTGACGGTGTATTGCACCTGCCAATCTGCATAGAGGTGGACTTTGCAACACTGCCCAGAATAAATTTCACCCTGTAGAAACCCTGTAGTTTCTTGCAAAAATACCTTGTCAGCAAGTCTGGACATCTGACTACACTCCAATTCAATGTAAAGCAGTAGCAGATGATTTTATGATAATTTTGGGGCTTTTTGCCTTTAATCATACAGGACAGTGAGGAGTGACAGGAAACAAGTGGGAGAGAGATGAGGTATGATCGGGAAATGATCTTCGAAGGTCGGACTCGAACCCAGGTCCCCTTAGAGAACTGAGCCATGGCGGACCCATACTGTACACACCTGACACAGAGAACCAATCCCCCAACTGAGCCCTTCTATAAGATCCGAGGAAAACAAGATGAAGCTGTGAGGTTCATCCCCACTGAGCCTCCACTTGCACTTGCATTGTGTGTGTGTCACCAACCCCACAGGCTGCAGTTTCTCCCGCTCTCAAAAGAGCTTTGTCTCCCTAATCGCTGCCCAACAGGGATGGCCAAATTCCATCTGCTGAACTGGAGAGGCACAGACTGTTGGGTCAACCGGCAGCAGACCTAAGGATATACAGTAGGGCAGAATGCTCCATTGTATATGTATACTGTATGATAGCTGTCTATGTATATGTATGCATAGTACTTCTTGCACTGTATATGTAATGACAGATGTCTTTGTTGTTTATCTAGAGAGCGAAACACCCACCAAAGTCAAATTCCTTCTATATGCAAGTATACGGTACTTGCGGCCAATAAAATCTGATGCTGATTCAGATCAATGCAGCCTTTCCTTGCTTGGCTGACACATCCTGCACCGATATAGCCAATAAAGGCTTAGCCAAATGATCCTCAAATGCACTGCTCCTCTGCACCAAACATGCCTACCACAGGTTGTTAGGACACTGGCCCATTAAGTCAATAAGCATAAGTTACAGATTCTGAGACACACAGAAGTATGCTTACAACAGAATACAAATATTCTCTTTATACACAGCATTCTATTCTCTATATGCTATGTGCACAGTGCAACAGATGCATCCATACACTAAACTCTGGTCGGATTCTCTGCCCTTTTGTGACAGCGATTCCATCGCAGAGGGAGAACCTAATCCCATATCCGCCCCGAGACTGTGAGCGTCCCTCGGAGTGATTGCTGGAGCAGAGCCTCCGCTGGCGCCACTGAGCCCAACACAAGAGGAGAGGGGGAGCCAGGTAAGAGGATCACCTGTGCGCTACCTGGCCTGGGAAAAGCAGCATGAAAAGAGGACCTGAACTGAACGCCGGCTCAGATTTCAGCTGACCACTGAAGGCGAGTCCCTGCAAGGGGTTTTCATGGCATCTTTACAGTGAGTTAAGGCCCATCCGTCAGCTTTTAGACACACAGTACAGTACAGAGACAGCACAATGGCAAATCCAATTCTTTCTCTAAGGCCTTTCAGTATTCGTATTTTCTTTCAGAATTTGTATTTGAAGTTGTTGTTTAGTAGCCGTGTTTGTTTTGCTTGTGAAGGACTCATTGCCAATTCATTCTTATTGTTTACTGAATGAAACCAACAGTGGAGCACTGCTTATAGTAAACACAGGGCTCCCTACAGCATTCAGAAACATCCCACCTGATACCTTTGACCTGAAAAGGCATTGGTATAAGACAAGCTGTGATGGATGACATGTAAACAAATACACAGAACTCAAGGCACTGATTTTCATTTAACTTGGCCCATGATGAATGGAGACCTTGAATATACCCAAGGTTTACACTGAGTTCAAAGGGATGACTGAATGTGTGCACAGCCATTCAATGCTTTTAATTTAACTGAGTCATTCCGATAGTAACCTCAACCACCAGATTAAACACAGCGCGCATGAAAGCCTGGTCTTGTAACGACATGCAACCAAACAGCTACTTTTCCGTTTTACCTTCAGGAGGAGAGGAGACATTTTTTTTTGAGCTGAGTTTTCCAACGTGCCCCATTTTAGTCTTTGCCCAGATACTGTGGCATCCAATCCCAGCACCAGTGTCGAGCTGAACTGGAGGGCAAAGCAAAGCCAGCTGCCACCACTGGTGCTGGCGCAGCTACCACCACCACTAGGGCAGGTGCATGTACGTGGCCTAGTTAGCCACCTCTGGGAAGGCACACTAATCACACCGCACACTGACACTTAATCAGTCCAAGACCAATGGGAGTTGAGCCCGGAGTAATGAAGCGACAGCAAGCAGCCTCTGGCCCTCAAGTCACACGCAGTCAGGAGGTGCCGCTGGGGCGGAGGAGACATTAAAACAGCTGATTGTGAGAAGACAACCAAAGGGAAAGGAGGAGGTCTGGATGGATTGCGTAATTATATACAGTAACTGGATCAAAGACCTCTCTGTAGTTCATGTGCAGTTACACAAGGATAGCGGCTTCTCTACAACCTCCCGTACTCAGTTGATTTCTAGGTCTCGGTCAAACATTAGAACACACCGGCACAAACAGTCAACCAAGTCTGAAGGATCATTAGACAATCAACTGACCAACTTGTATGCGCAGGTGTGAAACAAAGAATTACAGGTCTAGCAAGATCTTCCACATCCCCTCCACTGCTCTTTCCAGTTGATGCCATGAGGCAGAAGCTAAAGTTATATAGACCCATCAACAAGGAAGAATGGTCACAAGCATTCATTCACTCCAGCTGTAGCAAAACATCACAAGGAACTGCTCAGGTCATTTGACCATGTAGCTAGTTTAATAATCTAGTTTATGAATATTTTATTTTATGAATTATGCCCAGTTATCTCTCAATTCCTCCCTGGAGCAAACTGTTGTCTTTGTTGTGTGTTGTTTTAATGTCACTTTCAAAGACACATGTCCATTTTTTTCCATTTTATATAATCAAGTTTGATGTATATTGAACGAAGTCTAAGTTTATAAACAAAAAACAGAACTTCACGTTTCAATAAAACCAGAACATCAGAACAAGATTATTTCAGTTACTTAACGTGGCTCTTCATTACAACAAAAAAGCCAAACGCAAAAGTATCGAAGCACTGGTGACGTGTGACCAAGCTAGAGGCGCTGCAGAGGGGGATGGTACAGTGGGTTAGCAGACTCAAGACGTAAAAAAGTATTAATGATGCACACACCAGAGACATCCTATTACTATCTTATTTTTTAGTTACGTTTCAAGCGTTTACGGCCCTTCTTCTTCAGACTAAACATATTTTTGCACATTTCGTAGCAGGCTCCAGACATACTTGGCAGAGGCGGGCCATAGGAGTAGACGCCGGCGCCCCTTGACCAGCACAGGGGGAAGAGGCTGCAGCCGCTGGGCTCCATGGGTGCTCCGCCTGCTTCAGCTCTCCAGGCCCTGCCGCCGCCCCACACTTCCGCATCCGCATAGAGTCCCGACAGCCAGCCCTGGCCCCGGTCTTCGCTCACACCTTAACGCTCAACGTGGAGGGGGGGGTTTAACAGGGTAGGCATCCAAGGGCAGGTACCAGTGCAGGTATTCCTTTTG
Source organism: Limnothrissa miodon (assembly GCA_017657215.1). Classification (NCBI taxonomy): domain Eukaryota; kingdom Metazoa; phylum Chordata; class Actinopteri; order Clupeiformes; family Clupeidae; genus Limnothrissa; species Limnothrissa miodon. Next base: position 7,631 of record JAGFZM010000142.1, read on the forward strand.
CTCCAAAGACCAACAGTTGCCAAACTGATGCCCACCACCTCCCTCCAAAAAAAGAAGTTTGTTCTGTAAAGTCGCAGAGATGATCGAATGGTGTTAGAGAGGTAAGAGCTGCTTTTACGTGCTGCCTCCTCTGTGTCGGTTCTGTCCTTGTTCTACAAATCCACTGGGTTCCACAGCCGACAGCATCAAAAACAAAATCCCCCACTATGAATATTGCTTTGAAAAGTAAAATCAAGGCACTGAATGCGTTTAGTTAAAAAGACAGCGAAGCATGTGGGGGAAAAATTGAAAACAAAGCGAGTCTTTAGAGAAGGAAAAAAACAACAACAACAACGTACATTCCTCTCTAGCTCTTTTCAGCTTCTGGCACTCATATCCAGGACACGGCGCCGGTGCAGAGCGATTCTCCCATGAGGGCTCTGTGTGGAAGTGTGTGAGGGTTTGTGTGTGGAGCTGGGAGAGAAAGAGAGAAAGAGAGAAAGAGAGAGAGAGAGAGGGAGGGAGGGAGAGCGCAAGGCAGATTGTGGGTAAGGGAGGGTGGGAAATAGTTAGTGGGAGAGAGAGAGTGAAAGAGAGAGAGAATGAAAGAGAGAGCTCACATTCATTGACTGAAAAGGGTAAGCGGAGTAGAGCAGCTAAGAGAGAGAGAGAGAGAGAGAGAAAGGGGGTGTGTTGACCAGTAGGGAGGGGGTCCGTCCTCATTTGTATGCAGAACCCTCCTCAACTGCCATTCGCGCAGCCTTCGCCTGTTTACAGAGACGACGTGGCCTCCTTCTCAGCACAAGAGCTGCACTTCCAGTCTGACCGGGTTGTTATGTGGACAGAAGGGCCAGCCAGCCAGCCACTCGGCCCAAAGCTACACTCTGCCAAAAGCCCTCGACGACCAACCACCACTCAAGGTTTTAAATTACACACAAGCACACAGAGTGGTCAGGTAAAGAAAGCCCAGGCAGGCTGACAACAGCAAGTGGAGGAGAGGAGAATCAGATAGCACAGGCACACTTCACAAGCACAGTCAAAATGTTGTGTGCCGTGACCTTTGTCTGCCTAGCTGAATTCTTCACATCTTAAATCATCACAAACACAAGAAACCCAATACAATATACTCGGGAGATATTGCATAAATAAAGTGGAGATCTGATCTGGAGAAATTCATACAGCTAGAATCTGGATTTGTATCAAGACAATGTATCAATCATGTATCATTCATAAAACAATCAAATCTACCCAAAAAGCTTGCACCTCACTCTTTACAAGAGATGAAAAAATATATAATTTTATTGCTTATTATTGTCATCATTAACACTTTTGCACAGTCTCGCCAAAACACAGTAACATGTGAGGCAGATAGCAAAGTAATCCAGAGGCGAGACCCTTTTGACAGTCAGTGAAGGTCAAGCAAAAATGGGTGGAGAGTGAACAGTCACAGACAGCTAGCCTGGCAGACAAAGGCTCTGGCCAGAGTTCTATTCCAGAGGAATTATAATCAGGGCTAGTCTGAGAGAATAATCTGAGAGTGCAAGCACCTGCTGCAGTTTTGAGCCATCTCTGTATTTAGTACTGTAACATTCTAGTGGTCTGACTTGAAAACTGTAAGCCTACTAGCGAACGTACCTACTGAACAAACACAGTAGGCTCAGATTCAACCCCCAACCCATCTGTGCTGCAGCTATAGGCAGCTAGTAGGTTGCACCTGCCATCCATTGACAGGGTTAGAGGTTTGTTTATCCCACTCACGCTTGAGCTTATGAAACAACATGCTTTGCTTACATGACGGAGATTCCTACACAAAAGCAACCAAATCAAACCAAATCTCTCAAACACACTTTGAGTTTTGTGATAAGAATGCAGCGGTCATATTTCAGAAAGAAACAAGTGAATCCTTTTGTGTGCCTTGACATAAGATGGTACATGGCGTAGGTCATGTGGTATCAGGTGTTGAGTGTGTGACTGTGAGCTTTGGTTGACCTGTATGGAGTGCTGAGACAAGGGACTTCTTGCTAGCCGAGACTCCCATAGGGAGCAGTGCTAGCCTTGAATATCACCAGACAAAACCACTTCCTCCACCACCACCACACACACACACACACACACACACAGTCCAGAGAAAAATAAATAAATCAAATTCTCCCAAAACTGCTGAATTAAACTGCAAAGACACATAGATACTTTACGTAATGACAAAACCTGTTTTGTTATTCTTCAGCAAAGACTGGATTTTTTTGTTTTTGAGAATAACTTTAACCATATACAGTATATATGGGTTTCAATAATTTTCCTTAATTTTGATCTTATGTCAGAACATGGGATTTTCTCCATGTTCCCTCTGAGAAAACCTCTAATAAATTGCTACACTTAGGCTGTTACATGTACCTTGAATAGTCAAAACCAACAAGTGCTTAATTAGATTTTGGCCTTGTGCCAGATGCAATATTGGATTTCTCAATTTTGAGGCATTATAGGACATTTTTGAGCCTGGTATACAGCTGACTTGAACAACACCCTCGAAAACCCATTTAAATACGGTATGTCAAAAGTCAACAGGTTTTACCCTTGAGACTTTTTTTTTTTTTTTAAATCCTGCCTAGTCTATAGTGTTTTTCTGAATTAAATGATCTATGGGGTGAACATGTTAATAAGACAGACTTTACAGTCCTTTAGGGCCAAAAATCTCTGAATTAGACAGTGACAAATGCTTCTGTCTTTGAGTATACATGACCTTTACACGCCAAAAGGAATTCAATTTAAGGGACACAATATATCAGGACATTATTCATTCAACCAATGCATAAAAATATGTAAATGTAGCTGTTTTTGATTCAACATTTGCTGTAATAGATGTCCAAAAAATGGGACTTGATTAAAACATTCATTTATAGATTTAATTTCAACGCTAATAATCAATCACATTTAAATTGCACTGAAACTTGTGTTTCTGTCATCGTTATGTTTTTTACTCGTCAGTGTGTTGTGTTCACTGATGATGGATGGATCATCATGGTGGATGGGTGGTGGATCATCACTATTTTAGGACAGCATTATTAGCGAAGTCCTTACCATTGATTAACACTGATTATCTCTTCCATAGATAAAGATTATCGTCTCTTCTATAGATGCGCTAATGCAGGGCTAATTCCATAGTAGGCTAGCAGTGGCCGGATATAACCAAAACAATCTTTGTTGTCTCTGGCGTCACTCTTACAGACATTATTACTAAAACTACTTTTGTTGTCCTAGGTATTACTCCGACAGACATTACTACCTTTGTTGT
>JAGFZM010000142.1:10911-26737 GCA_017657215.1 Limnothrissa miodon
TGATGAAGACTTACCTGTGTAGTAAGATATCCTTGAAATATCTGTAAAAGAAAAAGATAAAGAAAATTAAACAGTGCCTTTCCTCCAACTGTTTTCAGATCACTAAAGGAGCTGATTAGATTCTATCAGAATGCCAGGCGGCGCGTGCACGCAGCCGCAGCCACACACACGCACGCGCGCGCACACACACACATACACACACACACATACACAGACCCTAGCTGTCAGGTCATTAGCAGTAGCTGGTGTGCTGGCAGGTTGCGTGTGCCAGCCAAGCTGCCATCATTAGCACCAGCCATGCCCAGGGAAACACTCAGCGTCGTCCTGTTAGCTGCTAGCTGGGGTGGCAGACTGCCTTCAGTCCAGCCTGACGACACATGGCATACTTAAGGCCTTGCTGCAGTTACTTAGCACACCACAGCAGCAGCCTCATGAATACCACTGAGTATGGTTCGTCTGGTTTGAACTGATAGAGCAAGGGGCTAGCAACACACAGGGTTATATACTTTAAGGATAAAAACGCTCAACTCCAGTTATTCAAATAACACCCTACCCACATCCTCAGTAAGATGCTGAAGACAGCTTAGGCTGACATGTTAGTCTGGTTATCATGCTTCCTGATTAAACCGGCTTAAGAATTGGATTTTGGGAGTGTGATTTTTCATTGACTAAACGCACAGGGTTCCCATACTGTCCAGGACCAACCACACTCATTTACCTACTATTATAATCAATACATTATTTTTGTACTATGCAAATTCCATAAAAGATTGTTTTGGGTTAGAATCAATGGTGTGAATATATAGCTTACATTCATATAAACAATATTTACAGCATTCTATACATTCATGGCAGGGTTGCCATATATTGTGGATTTGAGCGAGATTTCCGATGCTTATATTTTTTTATGCATGTCCTATAGTGTACCTAACCCCTTTAAACTGGTTTAATTTGGCTTGTTTATGTATGGTTCTTCATTGTTCACAGAAATATTTGCATGACAAGAGGGCCTGCGATTCCCCTCTTAGAATTTTTTTCCTGCATTCTGGTGCATTTTAATTGGTTTGGGCTTCCTTGAAAGAGGGAAGCCAAGCTGGAGACAACTCGTTTAGTCAAAGAAAGACTTATTTGATATGAATACACTTAAAATTAATGACGAAACCGCCACTACCAGAAACTAAGTTTATTTTATCTCTTTCTTAGCTCATCACACGCAATATGTTGTTTTTTAGGTGATGTTGTGGAAACTGCAATTTTGTTGTGCAAAAGTTACTTAAAAATGCAACATCATCTGTATCCCACTAAAGGCTTCTGTCCATTCCAAGGAAAATCACCTTCAGTGACTAAACCGACCATCGATTCTCTGGATTTTGCAGCAGACGGGGGGAGAGAGGGGGAATCATGCAGCTTTACTGCTACAGTAACACTCAGAGCAGCTTAATTAGTGACTGATGATCTGGCATGACGAGAGAAGAGATGGAGAGTGAGAGTGTGTGTGTGTGTGTGTGTGTGTGTGGGTGGGTGTGGGTGCGATGCATTCAGATCTCCCAGTGCCAGCACGCTGAAAGAGAGTGGATATTCTCTAACCTTCATCTTTCAGGGCATGGTGATATGTTTTCCCTATCCATGTCTAATATGGTATGATTGTCATATCAGTAATATGTGGGGTATGGCGCTATATGTTTTCCTGTTACTGGTGTGGTCCTCTCTGTCGCCATTACTGATTAAGTGCACTTCCCTCCTGAGAGCCTCTGAAGTTGCTCTAGTCTCAAAAGTGCACTGGGTTTATTCCTCAGACCTACAGCATGGCCAGCATCAGGTCACAGGGTAGCTCAGGCGCTCTAATGGGCCATGGAGAGAGTGTTCACGTTTCACTACTACAACATCACCACCAGTTTCCATAGAAACATTGCTTTACATAACTGGTGAAGGGATTAGGGAGTGACGCCATATTTGGCAAAAAGTTTGGCAAAAATCAGATCTACAACTGAACACCAGTGATGGGAGGGGGGGGGGGGGTAGTAAACATTTTCAGTAAAATATGTTCATGAGCATTCTACGCAGTGCATATGATTTGGAGCTACAGATAATTTGGTCCATGGAATAACCTCAATTAAAAGTGTGGATTTCTGCTTACGACTCACAAAAAACTTCTGCAGGCAGCGGTGAAGTGATTTGACTCGTCATCGACTTCATGACCTCATGACTACAATGGTCGCTGAACAGGGCTTTGTATATGCTGCTCAGCTCAGCCAGAGCAGAGAGAGAAAAAGAGAGAAACACACACAAACACACACACACAGTCACAAGCGTGCGCGCACACAAACATCACACACACACACACACACATACACACACACACACAGTCACACGTAGGGGTGTAAATCGGAGCCTTCATGACGATTAAATATTGATTTCTTCAACCCCCCTATGTGTAAGTTTTATTTTTTTTCGTATGAGAATTTCTCCCATCTATCGGCGAAGTGGTATACTGCATACGCTTGAATAAAATGTATTAGCCCCTAACCCTTACCAAGTTTACCGGAACACTACAATTTATTCATGGAGATAATTACCATCGTTCTACATTATATTTTTAAAATAAAAATAATATTTTTAATAAAAGACGAAGATAAATAGAAGATAAATCCTACACATAGAGGCTTTAAGCCAACGATTCAATTATTTTCGATTATTCAGGATGCCCCATGATACAATTTGATTCAATATTTTTACATTAAAGCTATTAAGTTTCAAATAAATCAACAAAAATAGAAATGATTTACCTTTTATTGAAAATATAGAACAGTTACTGTATCTAGGAGTACAGTCAGTAAAGTAAAGTGCAATCAGTGCATACTAGCAGATCTGGTATGGCCAAAAGAGACAAACAAAAAAAAGACGAAACAAAAACTAACCTCTACAGTCTAGTCTACAGCTCAAGTACATCAAGATCAGTAGATTAGAAAATGTCATTTTCATTTTATTAAGAGGTAACTGGAGACTGGAGAATGTATAGCTTCACTATCTACTGCTTGCTCCTCCATCCTGCTTGACTATCAGACTCAACTATTGCTGCTGCTGCGAGTGTAGAGAGGTGTATAAATGATGTAGAAGACAACCATGAGGACAGCGCCACCCGCAGATTAGGAGTAGGTAGTACGCATACAAGCAGATGCTGAAAATAGACAGGCGAACAACAAGTGGCAAAATAAATGCATTAATCAATTTTCTTGCGGATGCATCAATGCATTGAATCGTCGGCCGCATAATCGATGCATCGATACAAATCGATTCATATTTACACCCCTAGTCACAAGTGTGCGCGCACACAAACATCACACACACACACACACACACACACACAAACACACACAGTCACAAGCATGCGTGCACAAACACACACAACAAGATCTCACACACACACACACACACACACACACACACCGACAGACAGTCACATGCACAGCTGTAGAATCCTAAGAGGGAATGAATCCCATTGCCAAATGGAAGTTATGGATATTGACCAATGAAGGCTTGAGTGCTAAATCTGGGGCAGACTTCACACACCTGAAGTATTCAACGGCAGTCAGCTGACTGTCTGTAGGAGAGTAAACAGGTCCAGACATGAACTAAAATACCGAAGAATGACAACTAGGCCACCAGCCCAATAAGGGCAATATTAAAGAAAATTACAGCATACCATAAAGAAGTATAGTTAAGAACTACTTTAAGCCAAGGAATCTAGACGTACCCTAGAAGTAGCAAATAGTTTTTCTCAGTGAGTATATCTAGCCATGCACCCAATCACAACGCTCCATCTAGCCATGCGCCCAATCACAACGCTCCATCTAGCCATGCGCCCAATCACAACGCTCCATCTAGCCATGCGCCCAATCACAACGCTCCATCTAGCCATATGCCCAATCACAACGCTCTATCTAGTCATGCACTCAATCACAATGCTCCATCTTGCCATGCGCCCAATCACAATGTTCCATTGTTGTGGAGAGTCACTGGGTGGGATGCCAAACTATGTGTCCAAGGAATAGCAGTCGCTTGAATCGTCTCAGGCACTGACCTTGAAGGAGTTGACTGTACTTTTTTCAAAGTTAAGCAGAAAAAGACACTCAAGTCACTTGCTCATTTGGTGCGCACTATTTGCCACTGTTTGTATCATTGCTCTGATTGGTTTGAGCCACTAATTCTGCTGCTAGAATTGAGTCCAGTCTATTAGTCAGACTATACATTTAACTTTTGTGATGGTTGTCAGACTAGTTTATTTTAACATTTAGAGGCTGACGTGAGATGGCACATGTGCAGAAGTACCAGGACTTTCAGAGTGCTTAGCTGTTGTGCACTTAAATTAAGTTGGTTCAGTACATTCAGTTGGTTTAAGTTTACTTTGAACTTCAATACTACAGAAAGCCTCCTGGCTTAAAGAAGACGTTCCCTGCAGTGCACAAGACAAACACCAAACAGGCCTCCTTAAGGAGTTTAAGAAGCTGGAGAAGAGCATTTTAACCATCAGCTTGACAAGAGATGAAGGCATCAGGGCAGAGGCAAAGACACTTCTTGCTAGTCTGAAAAAGACAGATAATCAAAAGCCCAAAGCCAGTGAACACAGAGAGACACATGACCAAGCTGGGCTAAGCTTATGTGGACAGACTGGCTGTCGTTCAAAACCACTGCCACAAACAGCTGGTCCACCCTTGATGACTTCTGATTCTTAAAAGCTTGCCGACCCCTCCTGGACCCAAATGCAACCAAATCAATGAGGCAAATTCAACTGAACGCCTTTGCAATTCCTTCCATTTCTCTAAATGGGCAACAGATGAAGGCTTGAGGATAGAGAGGCGCACGGTACTGACATACAACATTTTCACTCATGTTACTGGGCAGATGTGCACACAAGCATCTGTGTGTGCATCTATTTAGTCAGCATCTGCATGAGATGAATAAATGAAGTCTAAATCAGCAGGTGGGGAGAGATATATAACAACAATGGTGCACAAATAAAATAGAATAAACATTTGTTGAATAAATAAATAAATAAATAAATACATACATAATTTGAATGATCTCCACCCAGAGTTGGTACTATAAAACCTCAATGCACATAATGCACACAACCTGCACTGATAAAAAAACACTAGTGTGTCAGTCATCAAGGGAGAATCTATTCTGTACATTCTGTGCATTTTGGCCCACTGCGAATTAGAGTTTGACACCCCTGCATATTCAATCATATTCATTAATAATGAACACCACTGAATGGTATCCAGATAAACCAGACCCTTAATTGAATACAATCCCAGCAAGGGCTTTCGTAGAATCAATACAAATCCTATACAAGAGTGAAAAAAGGTTTTGACAAGAGCAGAGCAATCATAGAAGGACTGTTTGTCTAAATTCAATATGAAGTTCAAAACTAGCAGGTATACTACTTTGAGAAACAGATTTAAGGAGAGGAGAGCTTTTTAAACTACTCTCTCTTCAGTAATATCTACTTGTAAGTGCTAAATAAAACAGGCAGGATTACACAACTAATTTTATAGAGCAGGCACAACCACAACTACTATGTTGCCATTTTACTTCAGTGTCATCATCAAGACGACTATGTCTTTATCATCCAACGCACAGATAAAGATTATTATTTCCATATGCCTACTTGGACAAGCTAAAGACATAGTCAGTTGTTTTTATTGTTTTTATTGTTCTGGCCCATCAAAATCAATAATGTAGGACACGGATCTCACCGAGTGTTCATTGGTAGGTATTTGATTTAATATTTACGGAGGTGTGTCGCATTTAGCTGCACAGTCCAGGACAGAGCAAGTTGTAAACATGACATTTCAGCATTAGACTGACTAAAAATCAAAGAACGTTAAGAAAGCCATGCTATGAGTTCCATTTACATAAGCTTTAGACTGTACATAACAAACACTGTATAGAGGAAGTATAGCCTGAAGCAGTATACTGCAGTGAGGTAATTCTCCAGGAATTTCTATGGTCACATTAACATTCTAAATATGAAGCACAGCATAGGGAAGGACTTAGCCAGTACAAATCCTCAACCACCAAGTTGGGCAACAATATTCCCCACAAAGACGAAAGCCAAAACTGTTAGCTTGAGCTATTTCACAACAGCAAATGTAGCAAACACCTCACTGATATTCACTATAACTATCTGCCCCCACATGCAAGAGCTTGCATAGGAACATGACAGCAAATTCCTCCCCTTATCTGTGCGGTTGCACGTCAGTTGTTTACAAGAGACTTAGACTCTTTCCTCTTAAGTCACTAAAAACAATGACAATGTCTTTCCAGAACTTCTAGAGACATGTTTTGTTTGTAGGTGTGACATGGAGTCAGAAATCTTTCCTCACAGATAAAGACCTTACCTCCTTGTGTACAGCTGAGAAGGCTCCAGAACTGCATGGTGCTGTTGTGAATCCACGCAGAGAGAACTCTCCTACTGAAATCTAAAAAACCTGCTTCAAAAACCCTAACCCCCGCTCCTCTTAGCGTAGCTTAGCTTATTCATCTGAACTCAGAGATTTTAGGGTTTCCCGCTTTCCGCTCCAAACAACAAGCACACATGCTGTCCAAAGAACACACCTTACTGTTTGCAACTAAACGGAAAGTATTCAGTGAAATACACTCTACCTACCCTCCTCCTGCCCCTCCTGTTGCTAGCTATGACATGTCAAAACCACCACCTCCTACACCTATTTAACAGTCAATAAGCAGGCTGCCTGCCAATTGGATAGATAATGTACAGTACTGATGATGGAAGAACAAGAGAATTTTCAAAATTACAATGGAATAATGTACGGATGTTGTATTGTATGGCGTATCAAGATTAACATTTCTTTAAATATGGCCTACCTAAATCTCAACAGTCGTCTTCTTTAAGAAGGCTTTTCTTGTTAATATTTTGGGGCCACCCACAGCAGGTGATGAAGAAAGCATTCTTCTTGTTTTCATTTAATTATGTACAGTATTCCATGTCAAAAGACAAGATGTTTATCGACAAACTCATCCAATTGGTAGAAATATTTTTGGTAGCGTTTTTTGGTTTGTGTAACGCTGCTTCAATTAGACATCTGTAAGCCTGTGTGTATGATGTAATTTCTGAAGAGAATGAAACGGGGGGGATGAGTAGTCCAATAGATGTATGTACAAGTACAGTAGGCCTACAAAGAACAATAAAAAGATACAGAAAGTCTAGCTCTATGTGATGTGAGGCTTTTATTTGTTTAGTCTTGTACAGTAATGCTACAGGCCCAGTGGATTCACCATTAACCCCAAAAATGAGTGGTCAATGCCTCAGAAGAGGCATAGCACAGTATCAAACTTCAATCACCTGAACAATCAATAGATCATCTTTATATCAAACTTAGGAGTTAATTCCCGGGGTACTACGTGGGGTCAATGCTTACACAAAACGTTTTACAGCACAATATAACGCATAAGGCAACAGTCACAAAGCGTGTGTCAAAATGAAAACATAAACAACCTTGCGTGGGCACTATGGTAAGCGTCCATTTCAAAGCGTTAGGCTACAATGTTACATCAACCTCCGAATTTTGTTTCAATTAATATACTTATCACCCTACCACTCTGCTCAAGAAACAATGTGTCCCACCGCCGCATTCTGAATAAATAACACGTTTTGTTCTTTGCACCACATGTAATACGTCAAATCCGTGTTGGTGATGGTTGTTGCGCAATTATTCATTAATGCTGTATCCTACATACAGCAAGGTAATACACAAATACAACACACCAAACAAAACAAAAAAAATTATGAAAAACCGCGAAGATCAAGAGAACACAAAGTCCAATAGGACGTAGACAGGGAAAGCTATATGGTTTTGGTGTGATTCGGCTTGGGAAAACACTTTCAGCTCTGCAAAACAGTTAACACAACAGCTGGCAGTAAGCCTCGTTAACCTCTTCGTGCCAATTTCTTAATGGTCATCAGTTGCATATGTTGTCGTGCAGTAATCCACAATTGCTTGCATTCAATGCAAGTCAGCAAAATATCATCCCTCCCAGCTAACGGATCCACGCTAACCCCGTGTAGCCCCTCATGCTAACAAGCTAACATTTCAATTATTAGGCTACATATTTTTGGAGTATTAAAAAGAACATGTTACTACTGAAGTTCAAATCTCACCTTTACAATGCAAAATGTGAGTCTGCAAATCACCCCGCTCTGCAGCGTCCCTATTGCCTGCAAAAACGTGTAAGCCTGTGTTATGAGCGTACAGTTCCTTAGGCTCTGTGGGGTCTTCCTCCTCTGTCTTCTCAGCCAGCTACACTCTCCCTCCTGTTTCCACTGTCACCACGGCACTGCATCCTGGGATGATTGCTCCAATATGGCTGACGCACAGTTACCCCGGCCAACCAAGGAGGAACGCCCTTTAAGAATTCTGTTAAGTGGTCATCAGGTAGTGAACTCGGTGCTTGCACTATGGTGTCCAAACTGAAGTGGAAAGTTATCGCCGACACAGACAAAGCTTATAAACGGTATCAAAAATAACTAGAGAACTAATTTCAAACCAGTTGACATTAAAAGGTTAACATTAAAATGTACCCCACAGTTGTAATATGTAGAATTGCACAGAGGCCTTGATGTCATGAACACCTACACAAACTAGACTACATCAGGACTGAGAAGATGTGTACCTCTATTGTCATTGAGCAAACATCACAAAACATTCCACTGCATCACACTTACAGACTGGCCACACACACACACACACACACACAGGGTCAGTACAACTGCGGGCATCCTCCCACATCACCCAGTGGGAGCACAAATCATGGCTCTCTTTATGGGCGTTTGGAATGCATGCCAGAACATCAACCACACAATCACTCACTGTTCAAACACCAGCACTGGTTAAAATATTGCCCATTCACTGTCAGAAAAGACTACAACAGTGATGCTTGAATGATGGCACTGTTCAAAAAATATAATATATAAATATTTTGTCACCAAAAAGTGATATTCTGAAAGTTTAAAGTGAAATCATAAGTTAGACCATGAATTGCATTATAAACTTTTTTTTTATTAAACATGTTATATGATGGATATGTAATTTTGTTATAAATGACTAATTCAGTCACAATAATAAAAATCTGACTGAAGTAAAAAGACTGATGACAACTTTTAATTTCAACAGTAGTAATTTCTTGGAGAGGGAGATTCAGAATCCCAGTCCAGTTTTGTCCAGTTTGACAGACAGATGTGTTGCCACGGACAGACGTTACTGCTGCCACAGATAGTGGTTTCCTCTTCCAGAGTCACCCTCTCTCATAAAAGTTTTTTTGTCCAAGAAGTATCCAGATTTGTCGTTTGAAACAGCACTCAAGTGGTGTCCTGTGGGTGTGTAAGCTCCAGCTGACTTGAGCTGAGCGAACGAGTCCTCTACTCGACTTTCCAGATGGCGATCTTGCCGTCCAGACAGCCAGAGCCACTCAGCACGTAGCGGTCCTCAGCAGAACAGAGAGCCTGGACAGTGTCTGTGTGAGCCAGCAGCTCCTTCTCCACCACAGCCTGGGTTACATTCACCACAAAGATCTTACCCACAGCCCGACTCTGGCCCTCGCTCAAGCTTCGACAGCCAACCCAGATCTGGACACAGTGATTAAAGAGAAGAATGTTTAACTCTTCGGAAATGCTGGCCAGTGTGTATCTTTGCATGTAGCTACTTGAGGATGGTTTGTAATTTGCCAGATTTATCAGTTGACATGTGTAAATACATGGAATACATATCACATCCACAACTGTAATGACACTCAAATAAGAACAATTAATGATTATACGTTTTCACCTCTGGTAGGGCTCTGCAAATTTTTACAATTTATTACAATTAATGCTTAAATCAAATCAAATCAAATGCTGAAAAATAACATAATTGGGAACAAACACACATTTCATTATTTTGTCACATTTCATTTAGCAAGTAGAATTAGACAAACTACGCTGCTTTCATTCCAAGGTTTTTTTAATGGCCCATGGGACATTCATGGGGGAAAATGTCCAAGGCTACTCTCAATTAAAAGTAGAGTAATACAATAGTATTTTGTGTTAAAGATAATGAATAAGCATGTGAAATAATTGATAAAAATATCAACATGTATTCTGATAAACACTGACATTGACATTATAACGATAATAAAAAACTGTCATGATCATTTTTTCCATAAAGTCTGTGATGCATAACGGAGAGCCCAGAGGGCCCACTCACCTGGTTCTTGACCTTCAGCATGCAGGTGACTTCTGCACAGTCAGGCAGACTGACCCTCTGCGCAGGCCTCTCCAAATGATCTGAGTGCCACACACACAGCTCAGAGGAATTCGCACTACTTGTCCATATCTGATCCCTCTGAAAGGAAGACAAGAGAGCACAGTGGAACATGTCACAGCTTAGCTCTCTATTATGTACACACCTAAAGGAGACGATGATGATGAAGTCTCAAACCACACCTGGAGGCGGAAAAGTTCTTCCAAAAACACATCACAACTTGACCTTCAGTACTATATGCTCACAAACCTCTAAGTAGACAATGAAGCCGCTGAAAGGTGCTGGGGGTTTCAGAGGATCCTGGGACAGGCAGACCTTACGCTGCACAAGACCAGTCTTCCTCACTTCCATGATACAATCATGGGCACCTGGTCACACACAGCAACACAGAACAGCGTCCCTGATTAAAACAACCTATGACCTTGTCATGTATTCATGTATACAATATTATCAATAATAAAAATAATCCAGATATATAATCTATATAATATATAATCTTTATCTATATACAGTATCTACTATCTCTCTCTCTCTCTCTCTCTCTCTGTATATATATATATATGTATATATATACATATATGTATGTGTATATACACACACACACACACATATTGCAACTAACTAACGTGTGTGTGTGAATAAAATTGAGAGACAGAGGGAGAGTGTTTTAAACACTCAGTTTACTCACAGCACCACAGTGTCCTATTGTCAAGCTGCATGGAGGTGAGTTTGTGGCAGCTTAGATGAAACTGCCGCCTCATCTTCAGGGTGGACACATCCCACACTATAACCATGCCATCAACACTGCAGGAGTAGGCCAGAGTTTGGCTGTGGGAAGAACATTTTGGAAGAAAAGGTTTGGCAATAATCATGAAGTTATTATGAATATATATTGTACACTAGTTTTGTGCAAAAGTTTGGGCACCCCTTAATACATTTTGGGCATTTTTTACCATTTTTACCATTTTTTCAGCAAACATTAAACCCACTATGTGTAAGTTTTATTTTTTTCGTATGAGAATTTCTCCCATCTATCGGCAAAGTGGTATACTGCACACGTTTGAATAAAATGTATTAGCCCTTCCCTTCCCACGGTCCTCATTTCCCATGGTCCTCATTTTGAAAATGGCGGCGCAAAATGGATATTCTCATTTGGTACCCAGCCACATCTATATATAAATGGAAATTACCGAGTTTACGGGAACACTACAATTTATTCATGGAGGTAATTACCATCGTTTTACATTATATTTTTAAAAGAAAAAATGTATTTTTAATAAAAGACGAAGATAAATAGAAGATAAATCCTACACATAGTGGCTTTAAGCATAGTTTTTGAGCCATAAATAAAAAAAACATTATTATGTTACTGAGCAAACGTTTGGGCACCCTGACAGATCCTGAAGCCTCAGATTGTTTTTACAGGGTTGCAGTCCTTAATCTGCTCCTTACATCTGATGCATGGAAACAACTGCCATTAGTAAATGTCAGCTGGTGCAAATTTCAAAGCTTTACAAATTCTCTCTCAACAAAAACAATAGGTTCCTTTAAACAATTGTGTAAGACTGTAAGAAAATTAAAATGTTGACACCCATAATCCAGGAGAATACTATGAAAAGATGGCAGCTTAGAGTGTCAGCTTAGAGTTTCCACAATGAGAAAATGTGATGAGAAGTAAGAATTAAGAAATGAGATAGCAGTTCAAGGAATATCAACTGTGGAGGTCAAGGTGAGATCTAAAAGACCCAAGAAAACTATCAGGAAGAAATGCTGCTATGCTGGTCAAAAAGAGAAATCAAAACTTACGGAAGAGTCTGCAGAAGAAAACCTTACCTGTGTCCCCATCATAAAATTCAAGACCAAATGTATGCAACAGAACATTCATCATTTGTGGGCTGTTCAAGTTCAAACTGAACTCTTAGGTCACAATCAGCAAAGGCATGTTCGGAGAAATAAAAAAGCATTACATGTAAAAAAAAAACAACCCTCCCAACTATTACCCAAGGGTGTGGATCTATCACGCTTTGAGTTCATGTTGCACTGCATGGGTGGAGAGAAGAATAGATTCCACTAAATACCAGAAAATTCTGGAAGCAAACATCACACCATCTACACACCATCTAACAGCTTAAGTTAAAATGAGGATGGCTTCTACAGGACAATGATCCCACATACCTCAAAATCCACCACAATTACCTCAAGAGACGAAAGCTCTTTGAATGGCCTTTGAATGGTCATGACATTTTGTGGAATCATTGTTTAACAGCTGTGTGTGCAGCTCCACCAAACAATATTACAGAACTAAAAGCCTTTTGCAAGGCAGAAACAGAGTGAAAACCCCATTTGCAAGAACTGAAAGATTTTTAGCTGGCTATAAAAGGCATTTTCAAGCATTCATATCTGTCTAGTTTTTTTGCACAGTTCCATAATAATGTTTTTTTTTTTCATTTATGGCATCAAAAGTAGCTATGGATCAATGTTTGAAAATATTGTGCATTTGCTAGAAAGAGTATGCTTACATATTTTAACATTTTTAAATACCCAAAATGTGTTATTTATCAAGGGTTTCCCAAATGTTTGCTTTTGTTTAAAGACTTAAATGAAGCCCAGAATGTAATGTCTGAGACAATACTATCAAGGTGAGTTTGCTGCACTATTTTATAGTCAGCGTCATACTGAATTTCTGCATTAGCTGATGCTGCCACCTGGTGACAGATAGCTGTATCAGCATTCTTCAGCTAGATTGTTGGATTTGCATGCAGTCTGAAACAGCTGTTTTAGACTGCATGCGCACAGACTGGATGTTTGGTCCACATCCCTGCGAGTCACCTGTATGTGTCCTGCCTGTCCTCCAGGACCAGATCTGTGACGTCACTGCGGTGTTCCGTCAGCTGCTTGTGGCAGGACATGCTACGCGTGTTGATGATGTAGATGGTGGAGTCCTGCGAGCCAATCCACACTTGCTCCTGGTCCAGTCCAAGCATGCAGCTCTGGAGATGCAAATAAGAATTCTTGCGCTCTGTGAACATGGCCACATCCATTTAACAAGGTTAAGGCAAAAAGACTCTTATTTTCTGGATGGAATTTTAATGTGCTCAATTAAATTTAACACTTCCTAAAGTCAAAGACATAGTGGCCAAGTTGTGTAAATGATAGTGTACCGCCAGTTACCACCAGGTGGCGACCTTAGTGATGCTTTCCACCATAAACACTTTGTGCTATCCTGAAAGGCAACTCCTTTCCTCCTTTCCACCTTTTCCATCCTGTCAACTGAAAAGTGCTTTTCTCCTGTTTCCCTGTCTTTGGGTTTATGACTTTCCATGAAAATGTGGAGCATTCCCATCAATGGATTCCCATAAATGGACTCAATGGAACAAGCCATAGTGTCCATTCTGTCCAAGCTTTTTCCTAATGCCCTCTTTTATTTTGGACTTTGCTGTTTGAATAAAGTTTATTTTCGTGAATTAATCACAATATGCTTCTATATAGTAGGGCTGTCAAAGTTACCGTGTCAATAGTCTGTTACTGCAACCCTGGTAAACCACTCATTTACAACTTGTCAAACGAAGCAAACATTATCCATATAAATGTCCATTATCCATATAATTGTACAATTTCAAACAGATGTTTGAATAAAGTTTCTTTTCGTGAATTAACCACAATAAACTAAATAAGATTAACTGGAATTAATCATGATTAAAAATTTGAATCGTTTGACAGTCCTAATGTGTAGTTAACTACCCAGGGCAGTCTAAATACAGCTGCTTCCTCAGAATGAGAATGAGAATCGGAATCAGAATCAGGTGTTCCTGATTCTGGTCTTCTTAAAGACCCTCCTCTTTGCTCACTGTGTTTGACTGAGGGACGTACCAAAGGCAGCTGTCCCACTTGAATGCAGTTCTGCTGCATGGACCAGCTGGCTGCGTCAAACACAACCACCCTCCCATGGCTCAGGGCGCACCATAGCTTGGGGTTTCCGTCTCCATCTCCATCCGACCTTCCCAGCTGGCCTGCAGATGGAGCAAAGAGATAGAAGAAGAGTCACTGGCTTGGACACTGAATAGCAATGCCCCCCCTAAACCCTAAACCCTAAACTCTAGCTTCATGAATTGCAGATTCATGCGTGTAGATAGGACAGTGGAGAGAATTACATTAAATCAGGAAATGACCTCGGGTCAGACTCTGTGCCCAGATTCATTGTATAGTGCCTCAGCCAACTGACCCACACAATCTGTAAGGCCTCCTGCCCTCTAAGAAGCAGTACAGGGGTTTCCACTCCTGCACCACCAGACTCAAAAGCCACCAAGCTGCTGAACTCTGTCCCCTCTCCACACTAAGCACCACCCACCAGGAAAATAGGGATCTGCTCCTCAAGAAAACACTCTGGACTTTAAGCCACAAATGGCGTTTTTCCACTACTAAACCGAGCCGGGTAGAGTAGGACTGTAAGCTGTGGAAATTACACACATCTACTGCCACTTTCACTTGTATTTCTATACCTCAATTACCTGCTGATGCTATTCCGAATTGTGTTTGCACTTTTAAACCCTTACTTA
Source organism: Limnothrissa miodon (assembly GCA_017657215.1). Taxonomy (NCBI): domain Eukaryota; kingdom Metazoa; phylum Chordata; class Actinopteri; order Clupeiformes; family Clupeidae; genus Limnothrissa; species Limnothrissa miodon. The sequence continues at coordinate 25,790 of JAGFZM010000142.1, forward strand.
CACTTACAACATACAACCTTAGCTGCTACTTATTCACAGTACAATACTTACAATACTTACAAAGTACTGTTGAAACACCCTATTGATCCACTCATGTCTGTTATTTAAGTAAAAGCATATGCCTCATTCACATGCACTTTAGCTATTGTTACTTTAGTGGTTGGGCCATGTTACTGTTGTGCCTGTGCACTTCATTGTTTGTCCTGTCTTGTCTTGACTTGTCTATGCTTGCGATAGTCAGAAACATGAGTTTGATGCCTTTATATGTCTAACACATGGGACAAAATTGACAATAAAACTGACTTTGACCTCTGACTGACTTTATCCTGTCCCCAAAAGCACCTTTTATACATGCAATCACCTTATACAACAGAATCAAGCGCCACCAACGTCACTGTATATAAATACATGGACAAGAGCATAATTGAGTTTGCTCAGAACAAAACTCCAGGTCAGATGAAGAGCAGAGGAAGAGCACACAACAAGCTTACGATAAACAACTCGGACAAAAACATGTTACACCCGAAGACGGCAATCCGGCGAAAGCGGGACAAACACTTTTATTGACCGTATCTGAGCCTGTACCGAGGTTCTGCAGTTCCCTGTGCCATCCCAGGAACTAGAAATGAACTGAGAGGAGCCTTGGCCAGCTTTCAGCATGGAATTTGTAGCATCTGGGTCAAGGGACTCAATGCAACTCTTGTTTCAGATCAGCTGTGTCACTAATGCAAATTGGTCAGTTTTAGCAACCATTCTAAAGCACACAGGCATATGACCAGTAAGGAAAACACAAACAACCCTGGGGATTCAAATGTGTAACAAAATCTTGAGGTATCCACTCAGAAAGCCTAAATCTGTGATGTTCGGTAATGCTTTCATGCAATGGCTGGAGAAAGGTTGTGTTGATGGCTGAACCTTTGCTTTGCTTATGAGATGCTCCAGCATTTT
>JAGFZM010000142.1:31737-58122 GCA_017657215.1 Limnothrissa miodon
TTATCACTAAGCAAAAAAGGAAATATACTACACTTATTACATACAGTACACACTTCTTGCTATTCTGTTATCACAATGCAAAAAAGGAAATATAATAAAGGTCACACATGCACGAAAGTCAGTCCATTGACCTGTAACGAGTGGCAAAAATAATCAGTATGGTGACAGCAGCGAGTACAGAGGACATACCACTATATCCCTGAACTTGGTGATGTCCACAAATCCCCTGCGTCCATCTGTGAGCAGAAAGAGTCGCTTCTGGGTCATGGCGATCTTGCCCACGCCGTAGCTCGTCTTCACCGAGCAGGAGAGTTTGTACACGCACTCGTTGTTGTCCAGCTGCTCGATCACCTCAGCCGGCAGGTGCACGTCCTGGGCCTCGGCCTCCGTCTCCCGCCAGAGAGTGTAGAACACAGAGAACGCCTCCGGATCCACCTCTTTTGGGGACCCTAAAAGTACGGTAGATAAAGATGCTAGGTGATACATGAAAGAATCATTGGTCAAATCCTCCTCTTTTGGGGACCCTAAACGTACAGTAGAAAAGGCTGCTTAGAGATACATGGGAGAATCATTGGTCAGATCCATCTTCAAAGTCAGATGAGGATGTAGAAAGCTTTCACGCACCATGTGACAACCTGCTGTTTTCAGGCAGAAAGATTGTGTAGCTTGCAGAGAAACTGCAAAGCTATGCAGATTGTCACCAATACGTGACATGCAGTGCAGCGTTCATGTAGAATCTCTCCATGACAACATGGTATTGCCCGCACTGTTTGTTAGGTAAACAAACTGCTGTTTATTAACAGCACGGAGCATGTGGATATGTGCTATACACTGAAAGCAATTATGCAATATATACCACCCACGATGGAGGAAATGTAAAAACATTCTGTTCTGCAGAATCAAAATCTTAAATAGTAAGAGGGAATTATTAATAATAAAATCAGATGTTCTTGCACATTTGTTTGAGTACCCTTCTAACAAATCTATTACTCCTGCAACTACACACATTTGTGACTGCAAACGTTTTTAAATCATGGCCATTTTGGGACTGGCTAATAATGCAAGAAGCAACTACAATAACCACTAATATTAAAAAAAAAAAAAAAAAATAAAAAAACATAATTAGCATACCAACACTGAGTGCATCAAAGAGGCGATGGATGGTGCCCACATCTCTGACGATTCCCGACTGTTGCACGTGTGTGACGAAATCCTCCCTCGACATGTGGGACTTGGGCATCTGGAACTTCTTGACGTGGTCGCTGGCAGTCTGCTGAGCCACCGCCGCGTCGGCCGCCTCGCTCTCTCCGCTCCTGACCCTGCACACCAGCCGCTTGAGCTCTGGTCTCCGTTCCGCCTGCGCCTGCTCCTCCTGCTGCAGCGAGCCCACCAGCGCCCGCACCAGCGCAGCGGGGAACAGCTCCACGTCGGTGTGGTTGAGGTTCTGGAAGTCGCTGAGCGCGTCCAGCCGGCGGCCGCACATGATGTTGACCAGGCCGCGTAGGTAGTAGTAGCGTGCCAGCAGCGAGGAGCTCTCCCTGGGTGTGAAGGAGATGGCCTTGCCCAGCTGCCCCACCAGGTCGGCGTAGTAGTCCTGCACGTATTGGTATGACAGGTGAGGGTGGAAATCCGGCAGCTTGAATTGCTTGATGTGTTTGGGACGGATCTTCAAAGCTGGAAAACAAACAGGAAGCACAAGATATAAATGATGAGTGTTTGGTATATCAAAACTGTCTTCGTATTTTGCTACAACACATAAGATGACAGACAGTGACCTTTCTGATCTGATACGAGGAACAAGACAGTTTCATGTTTGGAATCAATTCTGAACAACACTGAAACATAAAGCTATATCATATTGCATATATTCTGATTCCAATACAGTGAGTGTCTGATCCAAGTTCAGCTGAGCAGACATATTTGTGCACATTATTAAGGGGTGGGGTGGAAGGGGGTATGCTCACGTGGCTCAGTCACTGAGTTATTTCGATAGATGCTGAGGTGGGGCTCCTCCCTCAGATTGGGCAGACTGGTTCCCAGCCTCTTCCTCACACTGATCTCAGAGCTGCTGCTCCTACGCACCATCTCCTTCATGGTGGGCCGCCGGAGGTTGTCAAACATCACCTTCATTCTGGAGGGGACAGAGATGTCAAAAAAGGAGGAAGAAACTCAGCTAGTACTGTAGATATATATTCTTTTAATATTCTGTCAATTATTAATGTTACACTTGCTGCCATTTTATGCTTTTATTAATTTTATTCAGGTTTTTTTTAACCATTACAGTGCGTTGCTTTTATTTTGTACAGCACATTGAAATTCCTTTGTGTATGAAAAACACAATATAAATATAATTGCCTTGCCTTTACGATATTTCTCAAAATACATGTATATCTTAAAGTGTACTGCCATGAAAAAAATGCTGCCTACAGTACTTCAACAAAGATGTCGAAAGAGGAAGAAGAAACTATATGATGCTATATGATAGTTTGGATATATGATATTTCTATCAATATTTTATTAAGAGTGCTGCCATGGGAAAAACGCTGCCTACTTCTCAGCCTCTGATCGAGTGCTCTGCTCCATGCGTGTATAGGCATCCATCTTGCGATTCAGCCGATCTTTCAGGAAGGAGTGGAAGATATGGCTGTCTAACACCTGCCATTAACAAACAGATGAGAATAGGAATAGGTGGCATAGACATTAAGAATCGCAGTGACTGATGTATGGCCCAATATGAACATATAAGATAGACAGACAGATAGATAGATAGATAGATACTTTATTGATCCCCAAGGGGAAATTCAAGGTCCCAGCAGCTTAAAAAATCACACACAACATATACTACAGTGTACACAGGATGATAAGAAGCAGATCAACTAAACAACATGACTAGATCAACATTACTAAAAATAACAATAGAATACAAATACTATAAGTATAAGTATAAGTATAAGACTGCAGCTATAGGGGTTTCCTCACCTCTTTATAAAAGGGCTGGTCAGAAGACTCTCTGGATTTGAGAAACTCCTGGCTGTTGAAGACTCTGTGCTCATAGTTCAGATGGTCGCTCACTCCCCTATAAAGTGAGAATAGGGAAATGGGGTTTTAGCAACTGCTTCAGTAAAGGCTAAGGCTAGTGGCTAAAGCCTAAAGCTGAGGCTAATATTGCTATTAAAGGTTTCAGTGAGATGAGTTGACTTCTATAGTATATTGAGGTTATAGGGAAGATGGTACTAGCATCAGTGTTTGCAGCATCATGCTATAAATAGTTTCAGTGAGATTTATTGACCTATACAGTATATTGAAGTCATTAGGAAGGTATTGCTAGCATCAGGCAGTGTTTGATAGCATCAGTATCTGACCTAAAGATGTTGACAATGAGCTCCAGAGTGATGTTCTGAATCTCCCAGTTGAGCCGCTGCTGCCAAAGATGCCTGTGTGTGCGCAGCTCATTCAAGGTGGTGCTGGTGCCCTGCTGGCTGACCTCCAGGTCGTAGTGGAGCTGAAGCCCTCTCCTCCTGCACAACACAATGCATTCACACTTACATGTATACAGTACTTTAGATTTACAGTAGATAGACAACATTAAGGGCTATTACACTATGTAGTTATAGTTGGTTCACATAGAAATTCCAAGGCCAAGCTCTGAGACTGTGGCCGAGACTGTGTTGTACTGTGTGCAAAACACATGGAACAAATAGAACAATTATTTATTTTAAGCAAACAGCTTAGCGGTGGCATGGAAGCTGTGTGGTGCTGCCATGCAGGAGGGGCATGTGTTATTATCAACAATACAAAAAATACAAAAAATGAACAAAATCACAAATGTACCACAACCATACAGACAGTGGTGTCAATGAAAAATAACATGGCTAAGGTCAGAAGAGAGGGTTTGGATAGATAATCTCCTACCGTGTCTTAAAGCAATGAGCAGCAGCCGAGGGCACAGCTGGAAGGTCGGTGAGGTCCGAGCAGGAGGAGGACACCGTCCCATCATCGATGTTGATTAAAATAAGATCATCTGTTTCCTGTAGAGAAACAGGAAATAAAGTTTTTGTCAGGCTGTCGTAGAAATGCTCAATATGGGGTGCCATGGCTCATTGACTACCCCATCTTACTCTCCCACTCGTTCCCTGTCATGTGTAACAGAGGTTCTCTTGCGCTAGTCCAGCCCAGGCTCAGCAACCACGGATAGGGAGGCGAACGCCCTAACCAGATGACGAGAAGCCCAGGCTCCAAGTCAACTAACTAGGACGCTCTTTGAAGTGTTGGGAGGGAAGCTTTACTAACGTTCTACTCACACCGCTAAGCTAGCTGGCATTTGTTACACATGCTCTTCACTGTCCTATCTAATTTAAGGCAAAAAGCCCCCCAAAAATATCTTTAAGAAAGGTTCAATGTTCAGACTGTTCAGAAACCAAATCAGGTACATGGTCAGGCTCATTTAAAAGGTTTACCGCGGACACTTCCTCAAAGTGGCAGAGGTGGCATCCCATGAGGAAGGCGGTGGGTGCCATGACAAAGTCCAGCATCTGGTGTGAGAGGGTGGGCACCAATGGGTGCTGCCAGTGCAGGGGATGGATGTAGAGCATGAAGCATTCCGCCATCACCGTCAGACGTGCCCAGTCACTGGAGAAGAGCACGATCCGCCGCTCTGCCAGAATAGCTGTGATTATCTACACCAGACAGAAAGAACAAACAAACAAAACAAACACTATTGGACAAACAAAAGCATATATTATAATTATAAAATGTATTTTATTTTATTCTTATTTTAAATTTAGTTATTTTCTATAGTTATGGAAGCACAGTTATGGCATGATGTAGACATTTACATTACATTTACATTTATGCATTTAGCAGACGCTTTTATCCAAAGCGACTTACAAAAACGAGGATAACAATCAAGCTACATTAGCCATTTCAGGATATCAATTGTGCTTTACAAAGAGATGCACTGTCACACTGTCCTACTGACCATTCTTAAACTATGCTTAAACCACTGACCATGCCTTAATCATGCTTCCTACTGATCAATCTTAAATGTCTGTGTACTGTGTTAACTGAAAATCGGTAAGGTAAACTTCTTGGTTTTTGGTGCCACCGGGAGAACTTGGCAAACCTGTAAGAGTTCTCTTGTCTGAAAGCACAGGAATGGGAGGTGGAGGTCTAGATCTACTACAGGATGGTGTTTGTCCTCTCTGGAGGGCAGCACAATCAGCAGGGGGTTCAGGTTAAACACCTGCCAAAACAAACATAACCTGCTCATCTCACTGTTTATTATATGATAATAATAAGCATAATACTACTACTACAACTAATAATAATAATATTAATCTTAAGAAGAACAATAGTGGTTTTGTTCAAGCCCACAATGATAATAGTAATAATAATAATAATAATAATAATAATAATCTATTATTTAAACCGACCACATGAAGATCCCCAGGGGGTGGAATTGGCACCAGAGCAAGTTTGGCAGAGAATTCTTTCACACGCTGATCTAAGTCTGTTATCCGACAGTGTTTCAGCTGACTCAGAAGACTGTAATTGTATAAAAACAAACCAAGGGGAGAAGATGCTTTTAGATGATTCCGGAAGCATTTAATGAGATGGGAAAAATGTTCACCTTTGGCTAGCTCATCTCACCATGACAGGCAATCTCTCAAGGCATTGTAATAGGGGTACTTAGATATAACACAGACCCCATAGGCTGTGTAGAGTCGTGTCGATTTTGCCCAGTGGCCATTCTGCTGAATGGAGTTCTCCTGAAACTGCTGAAAATGCAACACAGGAAGTCATGTCCATGCAGCGTCCTTAGGACAAGTAATATGAAAGAAATGTCTGTTATCTGCGTCTCCCATGTGAACACTCAGACATTATAGCTTTAACCTAAATGCACTTAATAGGCATGGCAACAGTCCTGACTCCTGGTAACAAATATGGGCATTGTTCCACTTCTGAATAGCTTCTCTCTTTTGGATAGACTTGAAGTCAAGAGGGCACACAATCTTCTGAGGGTTGCCACGACACAAGACTTAAATCAGAACCCCTGCCCAATCTCCTCACTAATCGATACATGTGTATAAAAGGGTGTGAGCATGTTAGGGAATAAACAGTGGTAAAAAATGAGGAAACATACCTGTACAGGTCTACAGTACTGCAGGACAACTCCATGGGTTTGATTACCAATCACATCAGTGAATACCAGGAAATGAAAGCAGGGTTCTTTTGGTTCATTCCAAACAGTCAGACCCCCTGTACACGATCATAAAAGTAACCAGATTAAAATAAGGAAAACATAGAAGAATAAGAATAGATAGTTGATAGTAGAATATTCTTTTCTCTCAATCTGATGGTCTACTGTACATTTAAGCATTTAAACTTATGAGATTCTGCTTAGGTTGCCTGTTTCAACAACTGACTTGGTGTGACAAACACAAAGACTGGTTAGCTGTAATCAGAGTAGTTACCAGGGAAACAGAGCTGAGGAAGGCCAACGAGGTCAATGTCTTTTGGGACGCTGATGTCTTGTGTTGCATCCTCCTTGCCAGAGGTAGGGTCACCTAGTGTAACCACTGGCCGCTCCTTTTTCTTAATGAAGGAGCGTCTGCGCTGAACTCTACTGAACGTGGATGGACCCACACTGTCTGCTACCTTCTCCTTTGATGCAGATGGGGGCACATGGACCTGCAAGACTTCAGCTTCCAATAAAGGAGATTCCTGTTGGCTGCCTGGTTGACGCTTATAAAAAAAGTAAATAGGCCTGGACAATTAATTGCATTTGCAATATAATCGCAATTTTGAGAATCGCAAATTTCAAAATCGCAGAGGCACGCAATTTGTTTTTGTTTTGTAACTGCATAGACTTAATGCATAGACTTGTTTGCTTGCTTCACTCTGCACTATGTTAAACAAGGACTGTGGTTCAACGCAACAAGATATTCTCTTAAATATGTTGATTAATGAATAGTTCATTTTCTATTTTTGATTTGACATTGTTTACAAATATGCATATTAATGGGACATATTTGGTGCTTGTGGTTTTTATTGTGAAAAATCGCAATATTGGTTGAAAAAAATAGCAATTTTGATTTTTAACTAAATCGCACAGCCCTAAAAGTAAACAGGCCTTTTATGAGTCCAACCACAGTCAGGTGTTCTTAAGACATTGAAAAGGTGCAGTAAAACATTTAGCTCATACCTGATAAGCTTCCTTAAGAGTGTCAGCTGTGGCACCAACAACAACACAGGCCTCAATCAACCCAGGAGGCAGGTGGTCCTCCATGAAGCCAGGGCATAGGGGCTTCAACTCTCAGGGTCACATAGATCACTGTGCCCTGCTTCAGTTTCTCTGAGGAGCCTTATTGTGGGATTCTACAGGATGGAATTAAGAATCAGAATTTGTGATGGCAGAGAGGTGCCTACCCTGCTTCTCTTGAATCATTTTCAACCGGAACTTACACCTGCCACTTTCCAGACCAGACTTTTATATCAAAAGTAGGAGTTATGGGGATATGAATCATTTAGGTCAGTGTTTTTCAACCACAGTGCTGTGGAACAATAGTGTCCCGTGGGATAGCCTACTGTATGGTGTGCCGTGGGAAATGACCCATTCTAACCTAACTGGTCTAAAATGTAAAAAAAATATTATCTGCATATAATGTGCCGTTGTCAAGTGTCTGTGCTGTGTCGGGTATAAAATAGGCCTACTTCTTTTATAACTTCTACGGTTATAAAATACTTTGTGTTTCTTTGATTCCTATTCAAGACACTTGAGACACTTGGTGAGAAAGACTTTATACTTTGTCAATATAGATTAGGCCTACAGTTTTTAACAATCTGCTGGTGGTGTGCCTCGTGATTTTTTCCACTGAAAAGTGAAAAACACTGATAGGCTACATTACATGCTAGAAAAAAATGTATTCGTAGGCCTAAGCAATATACGCAGTTATACCCTAATGCTGATCATCAGATAATCTACATTGCTGACAAAAATAGGCTACTCATCAGAAAAACTTTCTTTGGGTTTACTTCCAGATTGCTACATTGCCCCCTGGGTATAAAAAGAAAGCAACAGGTTGTCACATGACAGTAGCTGTATTATTCAATTTAAGTTCTAAATTGAAATCATCACTTTTCTTATTTGCATGAAGATTTGCAAATCAACCTAAAGAAGGGATGACATTTAGCACCATCTGACAGCTCAATTTGGCTGGTATTTCCGACCAAACCTAGACGTTTTCATTGATGACTGGTAACTTTACCAGTTAACTTTACAGACAGAAAAAGTTGGCGTTTTGCACAATTCAAACAGTTTTGAATCATGCCTTGCTTATCATCCCCTCCAAAAATGTTAACAATAAACCCATGCAGTCTCAAAGAAGCTTTAACTGCGGACACGAGGTGTCAGAAACCGAAAGAAAATTACACCAACCTACCTATACGCTTTACAGAATAAATAATTCAGATATCGTTCACTTCGATGTAAATCCAACAAGTTACAGCGATGGCTTCGGTTTCTATTACATCGCCCTTCCTCAGACGGGGTGTTCAGTGGTCCATAATCTTACACGCAATGTCTTATCGCGCTTCTTCCTGCTTATCCTACTCTGTCCTATCCTAATTTGGCTTTCAATAGGCTAGGCTACAACGCGAATTAGCCATGGGCACCCTTACTCTGGTTGTATTAGGGCGGCAGTGGTGTCTTCTGGTTTAAAAGGGAAGTAGGCTAAATCCAGGTTAAGTGACCCCAAATCAGCTGGGATCATTTATCAGTTGTCAGGGGAAGTTATGCCATCTAGTGAGCGTTCATTGATCCAACAGATTTTTTCGCCTGACACCACCGATTGGGTTTTGAGCGAGTGAAAGGGGACACAGAAATAAACACCAACATTATTTTTTATTACAAAAAAAAGTATTTTCACAGCAGTACTAAAACACAGCACCCATTTGTTCTGCCAAACAAATAAACAACAAAAAAGATTTGTCTCCCTTTAAACATAACAATAGTTTTTTTTTTCATTTTGCACAAAATATATGACAGCAGCACAAGTTCAAAAAACAAGTTCAGATTTTTCTTTTCTTAAATTAGATAGATATTAGAACAGGTATGTTCAAGTTTCAACCATCCTTGCATAGGCCGTTTATTTGCCCACTTGAAAAGCTTGGGGGAAAAAGTGTGCAACACAGCAACACGAACTAAGAACTCTTACCTTTGTGATATAGCTAAATGATTGAAGAAACGTGCATAGCATTTGGAGGGTTTTGTTTAGCAGCACCATTCAACAATTTGAGCGTTGTTACCAACAGACAAACTAAACCCTCTCCTCTAGGTCCTTCTGTTGGCAAAAGCTTAGCTAAGCTAAGTCTGAACAAGTAGATCATGGAATGTATTCCTACATTTTGTAGCTTATCTTCATATGCTTCAAATCAACCAAAATGCATTCTTAAGCCTGCAAAAGAAATCGCTCCGAAACATCGGCACACCGCAGTTCTCAAGGTTTCATGAAAATGCCTTGGCTGCCCTGCTTTGGCATTGTGCATGGTGCGCGCACCTCCTGAGGGCTTGTTTGGAGCGCTCCAGGTGCTGTCAGAGTGACTCACACGGTTGCAGGCTTAGAGGGAACATGGCAAGAAAGGGCAGATACGCCTGGCACCCTTTTCACTAATTATTTCGTTAGTTCGCAAGTTAACACGTGCGGATTGACAATCTAAACCTGTGATATAAATGATCTGCAACTAAATTAATATATTGCCACAGAGAATTAAAAAAAAAAAAAAAAACTAACACGACGTGAAGTTAGTTGTTGACTGCGTTGTTTTGGTGACAAGTAATGTCTTTCAGTAAGACAGTTGAATTTAAAACGTTATTCTGCTTATATCACCCTCATTACTTCACCTGATTTTCAGGATTTTCAGTACCATGTTTGATGAGCTTGACAACATAATCTGACTGCATTAAACTGCCACCTCTTAGTGAAGGCACATGGAACTCTTGGTACATTTAGACAATGTACGAGGCTTATTGGCAATATCTGCACAAGTCAGAAGCTGAGCCTTTGGTAATAGAAGGCTTTTGTTTGTTATAACAGGTTTATGCTGCATTAACAACAGAGGTTTCTTTAACAGCATCACAACACTGTTTATGTTTGGCAGTGCAATCCACAAAATAAAGGCAATGGTGTCTCGAAGCTTTAAAAGAGGGACCTTCAGTCGTTGTTTTGAGGTTTCAGCAGATGCTTGCTGGGCTAGTCCACTTTGTACTCCACAGTGATGTCAGGCCCTGGACCGATGGCAGCAGCCTCCTCTTCCTCCTCCTCAGGTGTGTCCGGATAAATGACAAGGAACGCTGAGGCGAGGAATCCCAGGAGGGAGCCTCCAGCCGCAACCATGGGAATGACTCTGACTGTGCCAACGGCATCCACCACCGCGCCCAGCGCAGACGCCACCAGGATCTGGGCGATGTACACCTGGCATGACAGGATGGCGCAGTCGATGCCAAAGCCCCTTTTGGAGTTAGCCGGACTGTGCTGGATGTACTGCATAAAAACAAATGAAGAGGAAAGTTATTGATGAGACAGAACAAAGGTAAGCTATTTTTAAGAAGAATACAGCTAATCCTCAAATTTCAAATAATTGTTCACATCATAACAAAAAAGGTGCCATTTTTAAAGCACTATGGATGTGACAAAATAATCTGCTTTATAATTGCCTTATATCGAATACTGAACCAATTCCCAATATGTGCTTAACTTAAAGAGGCACTCAGTAAGTTTATGCGACCATTTTTGTGGTCATAAAATCACTTAGAAATTGTTTTTTCTGTTAGACTGGTCTGTTGTGTAGCAAACGGCGATTGAGCGCACCGCTGTACAGCCCTGTATAGTGAATACGGAACTTGCAACTTCTGAGGGAGTGTACACTACAGCAATACAGCTAACTGTACAGAGCTCCCCCTACAGGTTTGTGGCGTTTAATGCAAGGTTAAAAAACAGACTTACTGAGTGGCTCTTTCAGAGAACAGAGTTAAGTATTTTGTGATCCATATTATTGTGACCTATAATACGCCATTCTGTTATTAGCATAATATACCATTGTTATTAGGTCTCAAGCGTGTATGTTGAATATATACTGACCTCTTTAATTTCATGATACTGCCCCAATAGGGCATACGGACAGTAGGATATACTCATGGAAAATACTCCCATTGTGCTTATCATCACCATGGCAACATAAACATTTGGAAATATCGCCATGACAGCGGTTCCCACAGTGAAGCTTAAGGTTCCCAGCATGTAGATGATCTTAATGCTGAGGTCATAGTTGTCCAGGTATTTTTGGAGTATAGCTGGAAGACAAAGACAAACAGCAGTTAGACTGATCTGCAGATACAACTGACTAGTGACTGACTGACTAGAGACTGCTAGTAACAGGCTGGGATGGGATATGGCATTGCATAGCATGGAATGGGATGGGATGAGATGGGATATGGAATGGAATGGAATGAGATGGGATATGGAATGGAATGAGATGGGATATGGAATGGGATTAGATCAAATACGGAATTGAATAGAATGGAATGTGATGGTATGTGGCATAGGATAAGATGGGATAAGGCATGGAATAGGAATAGGATGGGATAGGATCTGGGTGGAACAGGATGGAAGTATTTCAAGAAGCCCCCCGGAAGTAGACCCACCAGAGCAGAGAGCGGATGTAGCAGCGTAGATCACTAGACCCCAGCACCCCATCTGAACCCCTTTATGGTAGTTTAGCAGCTCTGTGGAGTTAGAAGCAGCCTGGAAAGAAAACGAACCGTTTAGTTCAGTCCCCACTGACGACACCATGCACACAGCATCACAGGGCGAACGGAGTCTTGCAGACATTTCAGCTCAGGGGGAGAACATTCAATTGCTGATCATGGGCACCCTTAGTAGGATAAAAGCAATCATGTGAGTCTACTACCCAAGTAAATCTATTTAGCAAAACAATGATCCGAACCAAATCAAATTAAAAACAGAATTGTTTGAGTGTTAGAAAACCCTATATGCTAATAGGACACATATCAGAAGGCTGTTTGCTACTGAACTGCCATAATGTAATTCTCAAGAGATCAGGTGGCCTTAACGAGTGCTGCTCTTTGAAAGCATAATGTAAGCTTCAGTGTAGGGTTCCAACCCACGGTTCCACCAATAAAAACATAGGAGATCTAGTAGTGGTCGGATCGGACTTTGCCTTATCTATAACAAAAGGGGCTTTTAACCATGGCTGTGATTATGTTATGCTAATGTTATGCGATTATGTTACCACATCAAGAACAACAAAGAAACAAACTGTTATAAAGTCACCTTGGGGTCTCCGTCGTAGATGACCTGGCCCATGAAGTCTGTGTAGAAAACGGCCTCGGCCATGATGGAGAACCAGGTGAGCAGGTGGCACAGGCAGAGGCATGCCAGCTGCCGTGGCATCTTCAGCATGGACAGCCACAGGAGCTTCACAGTGGTGCCCGTCTTGCCGTCCTCGCTCTCCTCGTCCTCGCTGCTTGACTCAGACGTGCTCCTCTGCAGCAGATGCCGGTCCGGCCGCCTCCTCCGTCGCCGCCGTGCCAACTCGTAGATGTCGTTGAGGCTGCGGGAGGTAGTGATGCGCGTGGGTGAGATGCCGGCGCGGAATCGGCGTGGACGCTGGAAGCCCACGCGGCCGTAGTAGGAGAAGGTGAAGGAGGGCTGGCGGTAGAAGGAGAAGTGGCGGTGGCGGGACTGGGCGCCGTGCGCTTGCAGTCTCTGGACAATTTTGCTCTGCTGGCTGCATACAGCGGCCAGAGCCACGGCGCCGGGGCTGGAGCGCGCCAAAGCTCCGTTTGTCTGGGCCTTGGTTGCCCCGGCAACTGTGCTGTTGGACGAGTGCGCCAGCGAGTGCTGACTCCTGCCATAATCTGACATAGGGCTCTGCTCCGCCACCTGAAAGCCCTGGAAGGCCGACTCGCTGTCCGTCCCAAACGGCGAGTCCACGTCGGTGATCAAACCAAGGGTACGATCGAGATCCAGGTCTGGGTCGAGCTCAATGGTGGCATCCAGCATGGCCAGCTCCGAGTCGCTTTTGCTCCTCACCATGTCCATGTTGAGAAAGTCCATCTGCACCTCCTGCACCTCATTGCGCTCGTGCTCATCTTTGCACGACTCCTCCTCGCCGATGACGTCCAGCTGGGGCAGGCTGCCTCTGGTCCACGGCAGGGAGAGGTCCTCGGCCCCGTCACTCTCTAGGCTGTCCTGCTGGTGCCCGTTGTACGGCTGCTCTTTAATGCTGAACAGGTGGAGCGTCACCGATATGATGAAGATGATGGCAGCGAAGAAGAAGAGCACCTGCTCCTGGGCCTGGAAGGCTTTGCCCAGAGCTGTGTGGGTCCAGTCCAGTCCACCCAGCATATAGCCAACTGCTCCTCCAAGCCCTAGCGCAACAGGAAAATATAGTTATATAATATATGGAGGAACATTTGTTTGTTTAATTTAAAATGTGTTTTTGCCTTTAATCGGATAGGACAGTAAAGATATTGACAGGAAACTATTGGAAGAAAAAGATGGGGTAGGAAAAATGACCTCACGGCGGCCCAAACATGTTTTTTTTTTTTAAGTCAAAAAAATTCTTTGAAGACTTCCAAACTATTTCAACACTACATTCCACACAGGAAATCATTGGTTATCTATCAACAAACATATTTACCCACACCGGACAAAAGTGGTTATCCATCACCCAACATGTTTTTTCTTTGTTCAGAAAATATCAAGTTCAGCTAAATTTTTAACGTGTTTTACAATTTTTTACCCATAGTTAACCTTCAGTCCCAAGCCTCACTGTGGAAAAGATGAAATCCTACAAGATGGGGGCCTGTTTGCCCCTATTTATTCTCCTAGGGATGGCCTAGATATGGGAAGTCACCTGCTGAAAAGGCATGAATGTTCAAGGCCATGTCCTGTTCTTCTGTGTCAGCCACATCCAGCAGGTAGGCTCGGATTGGGCCCTCTGAGGCGTCCGCACAGAAGTCCAGCACCACCACGCCAACCACAGTCAGCACTATACCAATCAGCTGGTTCCCGACCACATCCCCGATAGCCAAGCCTGACAAAACACACAGCGAAACAGCTCAAAGTAAACAGAGCATTTGCTGATAACTAGCCTAGCAGGGTTATCCAGATAGATAGATAGATAGATAGATAGATACATGTAGATACTTTATTGATCCCCAAGGGGAAATTCAAGAAATCCATTTAGAACTTTGCAATGGCTCACTTTACAGTAGATGACCAAAGGAAAGGAGAGACAGAGATGGAGCATTCAATTTAGCACTCAAGTATAGGTGCAAACATGTAACAAGGTCACAAAGTGCCACCATTTTACTGTAGGCCTAGTCACATTATGCAAATATAACAATCAACATACACAGTGACAGCACAACCAATTCCATGAGCAAAAGAAACGGGTCAACATTCCAGAAAGCATTTTTAATTACTATTGTCTGAAACCTATCATTTAATGTCATTTAAAGAAATGTTGACTTATAGTAACTTTGAAAAGCTCTCACTATCCAGTTCATGAAATTGATCAATTGATGACAAAAAAAGGCTAGCGTCCTGCAGTGTCCTAAACGACTGCAGTGTCCTAGACTGTCTTACATGACTCTTGCTAGTGTAAGCCCTTACCAATGATAGCTGCTAGTGTAAGCCCTTATCAGTGATAGCTGCTAGTGTAAGCCCTTATCAATGATAGCTGCTAGTGTAAGCCCTTACCAGTGATAGCTGCTAGTGTAAGCCCTTACCAGTGATAGCTGCTAGTTTAAGCCCTTACCAATGAGAGCCCCGTTGAGAAACAGGGCGACTCCCAGCAGCACCCCGACACACAGGGCCAGAATAAAGGGTCTTCTGCGGCCCCATGGGAGAGAGCAGCGGTCGCTGGCGGAGCCAATCAGAGGGGTGAAGATCAGGCCCAGCACTGGGCTGAGAAACCATGTCAGACTGTAGTACTGCTCAGGCAGCCCTGGGAACAGCCAAAGCAAACAACACAGACCAACACCTTAGATAAACTTACTCTGTGCTCTACTAAACTTAAAGGTCAGATTCTGCTTTCACACACATATATTGACTTTTCACTTTTTGAGGATACAAAACACCACACTTTTTACTCTCTTAAAGCAGCACCAAAGACTTAACATGATGTTTTTTTTTTTTTTTTTAATCATTTCGGCAACAACTCGTAACAAGGTGAACAAATCTTGCTGCAATTGCTCTGCGACCCTCTATCAACTTTAATGGCACTAAACAAGTTTGCCCAATCGGGTAACGACCTGTAGTTCTTGTAAAACTACAATAGTCTTGCTTTATGGCAATCTGTAGAAGGTGCGATTTCCCAACTCCTTGGTGCTGCTTTAGTCTGTGCTCTACTAAACTTAAAAGTCAGATTCTGCTTTTACGCACATACATTGACTTCTCACTTTTTGAGGAGACAAAACACCGCACTTTATACTCTCTTAATAGATATTATCTCTTAAAAGATAATAAAAAGATTGAAGATTGATCAATAGATAGTTTGATCGATAGAGATACTTTATTCAAGTCCCCCATCTCAACAAATACAACAATGTTTCAAGTCTCCGACTGTTCATTAAACAGCGCATTAGTAAGCATTTACATGGTATACTATTATGTTCTACAGCCTCTGCTCCTGGACTTTACTTTGTAAAGTCCACATCTCGACTGAAAACCTACGCTTTTGCATAACCTAAGCCTACTCAAACTAAATGATAACTTGTGAAGTTCTTCAGTATAAAATAGAGATATCATTGGGAATATACCCATACCATTCAACAATACTCTACTCTTCTGTGTATTGTGGACTCAACTTGACTCTGAGACACAAGATTAGAAATTTTAAGACTACACTCGACTTTGACTCTCGACATTGGCATTGGACTTGAGGTTTAAAGACTACAAGAAAAAAAACACTCTTTAAAAAAAACAGTTTGAATTATCTTCCATGTGACTTCCTCAAATCAGGGTGACCAAGCATGGTGCCTGTCCGGAACTATAAGCACAGATCTTTTAGCTTCATCAATTGTCTCTGCTATAAGTAAATGAAGTGTTATTTCAGAGGATACACTTAAAGGCCCACTATGCAACATTTTTCATTTAATTAATCCGTTTCATACTGTTTAGGATGCTAAAATTAGTCATTACACGGCGAACGAACGGTGTAGAATGCGCCACCGTGGCCAATAGCGGTAGATACAGCACTTGCAATGTTCAGCAGCGCGGATCGCCTCCAATAGAATGCAGTGCAATACAATGCAATACAGCGGGCTTTAGAGGGAGCTTGTGAGAGAGAAAAACAGAATGTTGCTTAGTGCCGGTTTTATGTAGGGTAAGCTACATTTCATATTTCTTAGGAGACCTTTATGTCCTAGTCAACTTATCTTTGCAACACCCCTGAAGAGACATGAAACAGGTTTCCATCCAACTTAATGCACATTTATTTTATGCAATTAAGAAATCATTGTTGGAAACACCTGCAACGTTACATCAGTCCCCAGTGTGGATCCAAGCCAGATTTGCTTGAACTAGGCTAAAAAAACATCTCAAACCCCAATGACAGGTATTCCCATGTACTTGGTGATACTCTCACAGATTTTCACTGAGAAAAACAACAGAGAAATGTGATGACTCACACATTCCAATCATTCCAAACCAGCATCCCCTGTGAAACGGCACATGTAAAAACACTCAGTTCTATTTAAGGAAAGCACAGCACTGAATCAGTGGAGGCTAAAATGATATTTTCCAGCTTTAAGAGAGGGTGGAAGGTGCCTTCAACTTACCTATCTGCAGTAATACAGGGGTGACCAGGGCAGTCTCCATTGCATAACAGAATTCCCTGCCAAACATGACTGCTCCATTCATTACCCATTTGTGCAGTGGGATGCGCCTGGTGGGGCCCTCACTTGCGGAGCCGTCCTGGCTCTCCGTCTCCTGGTTGCTCTCCTTAACTTTATGAAAAATGCCACTCTGTGGCAGATCCACTTCCTTGTGTGGAACGCACGCGGCTTCTGCGCCGTCTGTCTTGGGGGACATGGTGTTCTGCATGTACCTGTTGCAACTGACGGACACGACTCTTGAATGTAGTGAACTCCTTTGTGCCTTTGGCACCTCACTTGCTTCCTGTCTTCAGTGTGTCCAAGAAAATGTTCTCCAACCTACACACATTCCCAGTGGATTTCACTGGGACACACCAAGCAAAAGCGCTGACTGAGGTAGCAATGGTTATACCATTTGGTTTAGTAGGCTTTTTCCTGTCTGATGCCATGGTCACAAATCCATATAGATTTTATAAACAGAGGTAGGTAATGCATGATTTCCTTAATGTTCAAGCACGGGGCAGAATGAAGAAACGTCTGACAGCAAGATGTGAACTCTCCTTGATGCATCACCCCAGTATAGCACGTGCAGTATGTGCAAGGTGCAAGTGTTCAGCCTGTGATGGGTAATAAATAAAGAACACACATGGTTAGCCACGCCAAGTGTGACTTCATATGGTTGAGTAACTAAAAAATAAGAGGAACTAAGACACACTAGCCAGAAATGTCTTCACAGCATTAGCCACAATTACAAAATAAAAGTTAGGCTCTTGCAAGGACGAAGGAACGTGCGATATCATCTCCATCAATCAGGTGCGTTAAATTAAGATTAATGTTAAACTTGGCAGATGAATCCAATTGAGCAGATGGGTTAACATGGTTTGAGGAATTGTCAGTTTAGCACCAAAGTACTGGAGGACACTGCTGGAAAACACAAGCTTAATATCAGTAAAACGTCACATTAACGTTAAGCCTTGACAAACATGTGAGCTGTCGAGTTGAGAGATAAAAAAAATAAAATAATAATTAAAAAAAAAGAGACCAATACTTCCATCCGCAACACTTACCTGGTTGGGGTCCCAAGGTATTACTTGGATGCGTTGTCTAATCCGCACAAACTCTCGTGGACACCAGAGAAAAAAGAACTCGTATCAGCAGGTTGGACATGCCAATGACCGCCAAGGGACCTATAGGCTATTGTTTTTTTTTTTTTTATGATTATTTGCATTTGCCCATCCCAGCAAGACTCCACCCTTGAAGAACCAATTCCACCCAACGAATGAGCGTGTCAAAACATGTAGAAGAAGCTGCCAGGTTTTAAAAAAGGTTATGGACAACTTTCTGAAATCCCATGTATCTACATGAACAAATAAAAACAGACAAGAGCACACACATATCAATACACACAAGCGAGCAATTATGTGCTAAAAACTTGGTTATTGAATAACGTTAACTTAGCTAGTTAACTAGACAACGTTAACGTTAGATATAGCTAACGTTAATATGCTCCAACAGTTTGCCCTCAGTTTCAACTACAACCACCTAATCCACAATCTAACCTTACTTTTTTTTTGGAAGACTGAAATATGACCTCACAAACGTTACATGCTTGGCAGCATAACGTTATATAAAATGAGAGGAATTAAATCCAGTCCGAGATATGTTTTCATCCAGTGCTGGTAACGTTAACGTGTCAGATGGCCTACTATTGCTACACAACTGGGCTAAATCGATAAGAACTGTAGCTAAGGTGAGATGCCAACAAAACCGAATAGCCAATTAATCACTTGTTAGCAAGGTTACGTTTACTCCAAGAGATTAGATTATCAATCAGAGTAATCTCCAAAGTAAAACTGTTTGTAGTCGGACTTGTCAAATATTTAATGCGGTTTAACGTTGAGCTTATCCTAAGCAGAATTTATCTAGCTAGGATTACCACACACAACTGTATTGAATCAGACTTTGCTAGCAAGCTGACCAAATGAACTAAACAGCTATAGTTAGCCGCTAATATTTGCTAGCTTACCTTAAAAATTATTTACATCGGGTTAAATAGCTGCATGGACTAGGTTATATATATTCCCTATAGCACTCTGCGTTTTCTTCACTTTTCTCAAATTTGATCATTTTATGTCATCAGTGATTAGATATGCAGATAAGCTATAAAAATACACTACCTGACTGGCTAACTAACCCGTAAATTCTGTAGGTGCATCTCACTGACTGACCAGACGCATCGCGGAAAGACCGTCTATTGTGGAAGCGACGACCATGCGAGGGTTTTCAGTCAGGCTAACGAACATACAAAACAAGTAGGCCTATTGATATAGAGGTAGTCAATGTTAACAAAGAAACAGAACATATTGAAATCAGAGTTAAAAGTTGTTAAAAGTTCGTTTTAGTTATTGGGGAGTTAGATGACCTGGGAACAATAAAAAAAATAATTCCCTGTGCCCTATATTTTCTAATGTTGCCTATGGGATGGTTATATGGAAACCCAACTTCAATTTTGCCCCACATGTGGTCAGAATAGCTCTCCCAGACAATGGTACTGTATTCTTCAGGGAAGTCCTGAATGTCCACAGGCCTAGGTTATATTAACAGCAGGGGCTTTGCAGGGGCCTGGCTCAGTGATTGCATTTACATGCACAGTAAAACACTGATTATCAAGTTATATTATCAGATTATTGTAGCTATTTGCTCCTGTAAATAGAATCCATGTAAATAGTAGGCCTAATAGTAGATAGAATCAATAGTCTTTATCTTAAACTGTTATGAAAAATCAGTTAACACACTACTGTAGGTTGTTTTTAGTCAATATTCCAATTTAACTGAGATGTATAGCCTAGTCCTTGTTTATTTATTTATTGTCTTTTTCGCATCTGCACCTGTGTGGGGTTGTCTGGTTTCCACATTGGTGTTGTCTGGTTTGCAGGGATGAAGCATCTGTCCTGAGGAATGCTGCCCAAATGTCTGTGCATTGTGAACCATGTCATCATGCAAAATTAACTGTTTTATTTGCAAGGTGATTTGTTTGTACAGTGCATTTCATACACGGAAACTCATGTACATGTTCACAAACAAAAAATATCAGATAATAATACGCTTTTTAGCCTATGAGACAAACTAAAAAGACTAATATACATTAAAAACAGTAGTAAATCGTTTAGCTCAGCCGGTATGACCCTTAGGGCCTCAGAAGGTTTCCTCTGTAGAGTTTTGTTGGACCGGATCACATCACTCTATGCTCATAAAGAATTTCCAGGGGGTACCCTAGTCTTCGTCTTACTACATTACATTTTATGCATTTAGCAGATTTATTGACTTGCATTTTGTCAGCTATCAATCACTTCAGGGCCAGTCTTCCCCAGACCTTAACCGCTACCCCACCAGCTGAAGGAACAGCCCTGCATGTAGACCCAGACCACCAAATATGACCATTGAAAGCCTACCACTAGTATTAGAAAATATGCAGTTGCATTCAGGGTAGCTTTTTTGTTTCATCAGCCTGTTGAAGGTGTTCTATGAGATGTTTTATTTTTATCTCAAGTCGTAGGTGTCTCCCCTTGATTGGCTAGCTTTCTGCGCCCTGAATACACTATGGAACACCCCGGTCTTGATAGACCACACAGGGGCTATAATACTCAAATGAACACTCAAACAAACCTAAACACAACAAACCACAGTCAACCAATCGACAACAAAGATGGTACAGGATGCGCATTAACTCCCACCCCATCGCGTTGCCGATTGGTTTGTTGTTATTTGTTATGTTTAAGTTCAGATCCCCCTATGCTAGTGTTTGTTGAATACACCGCTCCAGTTTGAGTATTACAGCCCCTGTGTTGTCTTTCGAGATCATGTATTCATGAGGCAGAAAGCTTGCCGATCAAGGGGAGATGCCTACGATTTGAGATAAAAATGAAATCACGCTAAAACTCCTGCAACATCTCATAGAGCACCTTTAATGTACATTATAAGTCTATGGAGTATTATAATTTTACAGGTTAATAATTCTGTTCTGGAGATGGGGGGATAAAGAGATTTTCTCCTTGACTGTGGGTGTAACTGTAGACCACACCACATTGTGTGATCTACAGTTCACAATTACAATTTGCAATGTATTACATATTGCTGTGGATAATGGCTCATCTTCATGTATACAAATATATTGAAGTACAGCAGACATCGCAAAAGCAACCCATTTGACAAGGAGATGGAAGGAAGTCGATAGAGGCCTCCGATCCAGACTGATAAAGCATAGCAGATACAGACTATTTTATGCATTAACTTTAACTTTGAATCTCATGCTGGTTATGCCTCAATATGAGAGGTCAAATGCTCGTTACTTTGAACCTACATCTTTATTGATATGGTTCTGGCTCCCAAACATTTCCCCAGTGTACTTTGTTTCACACAGCTCATAACACAGCTGGTAAGACATGTCATATTTGTCACAACAACAAGACTATCATTTAAAGATATGACTGGGTTTATCCTAAATTTGTGGCATTATCAATGACCCTTAGGAGTACCCAAAGAAAGGGAGCATAAAATATTACACAATTTAGTATAGAAAAAATGATGAAGGAAAGTCTTACAATGAACAAGATAGAATCTATCTCTGTGTCTGTGATACATTATGCTGGAACCTGCTCAACCTGTGCTGTTGCCAGGTTTATCAGCATCATGCTGTGAGCAATGGCAGTCACTGTTCCTGAGCCCTTGGAGCTCTTCTGCATGCTGACAATGTCCCCACTGGTCTGCTCAGCCTCAGCCTTCTGGAAGAAACTCCTCATTGTGGACTGGAAGTTGTTGGTAACGAAGCAGTAAACCACAGGGTCCAGGCAGCTGTTGAGGCTGCTGAGGGTGACAGTGACATGGTACACCACGATATGGTGTGGCAGCTCAGGGTGAAAGTAGACCAGCACCTGCCGGACGTGGAAGGGCGTGAAACAGACAGTGAAGATGACGAGCACGCTGGTGAGCAGCTGCACAGCCCGCCGCCTCCGCTCGCGACTCTGCTGCATCAGACCTGGGTTGGCCAGCGCGCACACAATGCGCACAGTGAATACGACGATGATCACCAGGGGCAAGAAAAATTCAAAGACAGTCAGGGCAAAGAGGCGTGCCAGACAGCAGGTCAGGAAAGAGTAGGTGACCACCACAGCGAACAGCCAGATGCAGACGCAGGCCATCTTTGCCACGCTGGGGCTGCGCCATTTTCGCGAGGCCTCCACCTGCACTATGGCCAGGTAGCGATCCACGCAGATGCTGGTGAGGAAGAGGATGCTGCAGTACATGTTGACAAAGTAGCTGAAGATGTGCACATAGGAGCAGTTGAGGCATTTCCCTCCACTGTAGTAAAGTATGATACGTGTGGGCAGCGATAGGTTGACCAGAAGGTCAGTGATGGCCAGGTTGATGGTGTAGATGATGGAGGTGGTCTTGGGCTTGGTGCGGAAAAGGAAGACATAAAGGGCAAGGGTGTTGAGGACCATTCCCACCATAAAAATAAGGGTGTTGATGACCACCAGTGCTATCCATAGGCTGTAGAAGTCATTGTAAAGTCCTTCGTCCAGGTGGGCCAGGCGATTCAGGTAGGGTTCTCTGGTGATTTTGGAGTCATTGGTGGTGAGCGTGGGACTCAGGGTTGTGGTAAGGTTTGTGGATGAAGTCTTCTCGGTTGAGGACAACCCCATGCCAATGCGGCTGGCTCTGAATCTGATTAAAATCAAACACATAATATTTTCAAAAATCCAGTAAATCATTGGCTATATATGGTTTAAAATCTATTAAAAAGTTAATTACTGATTTATCCAAGTTAACAATGTAAACAAACTGGAAGTGACTGAAAACACTGACACAGAGATGTTCTCACAAAGTGTCACTGTCCACAATTTCAGAGGAATGTTTTTCAATTATAGTGTAAATAAATAGTTATGTTATACTGACAAACTGTCTAATTATAGAATTGTTGACATCATTGGTGAGGTCATCGGGAGAGAGAACCAATCACTGAGGTCATGAGCCTGCTGGGGGGTTATTGAGGGTAGGTGCTGTAATTCAAGAACGTTCACAGGCACAGTAGCACCTAAAACATTTCTAACCAAAAAGATTGTGAGAAGAAATTTGTTGTGACTCTGGGGTTGCTATTGTATGTTTATATTGGCCGTGGCTTATATGTGACTTAATTAAAGGCTTTCCCCCCCAAGATGTTTATTTGTGGAGTTTAGATGTGACAATCAAAATTGTTGCCCATTCTATGTTGCATATCCCTTGTGAATAGGTCTATTTATTAAGTTAATAGACGCTAAGAATTTTTTTTTTCATAACCAGTCGTTTAACTTCTGTTTGGTCCTCCACTGTTTGAAATTGAATCCATAATATCCTTCTGGTCTGTCTCTCTGCCTTTGTCAAAGGGAAACCCTGAAGCTGAACAATAATAAAGATTGAGCCAACTCATAAACATGGTAAAGTACAGGCCATAAATGTGTCCACTGTCATTCCTAATGTACATTGATGCCTGCACTGTTGAAAACTGCCATCTTGTTCATTAACTAAGCAGGTATATTCAAGACGGGTATAACCTTGCTGTTGGATATGGGTTTCTTTTAGGGCCGTGCGATTTTGGCAAAATTCAAAATTGCGATACTTTAATTACAAAACAAAAAAAAAATTGCGCGCCTCTGCGATTTCGAAATTGCGCTTTTCAAAATTGCGATTATATTGCAAATGCGATTAATTGTCCAGCCCTAGTTTCTTTCATTCTTAAAAAAAAGTAAGATAAAAAACAGAAACCTGAATTATATTAGGCCTTTACACACACACACACACACACGCACACACAGTACAATGTGTGTGTATGTAGCCTCTATTCTGTTTGTGCAAGAAAAAAGGCGTTTGAATTAGAAAAGGTCTTGCTCTGAGAACGCAGAGACTCAAGCATCAACCATGTTGGCATTCGTTCAGCTGCCAGTCCTTGAGGGCCTGACAGAGAACAGAGTTTGAGAAGCAGCGCAAGTTAATACCAAGTCCCAGGGGAGCATGAGTAATGCTAGACAAATAAATATCTCCCAGTGAATCTCAAGAATGATTTGATTGCAGGCAGGATGTTTGAGCTCAATGCTGGGGACATGGCCACAGGGGACACTGCACAGTGAAAATGGCTGCTGGGCCACTGATAATAGGACTTAATAAAGCTTAGACGTTTGAAGTTGTCTGTCCAGCCATAAGGGCACTTACAGAAGGTTGTCGCAGTAAGACTAACTCTTAAGGCTACACACTCTCAAATAAATACTGTTAAATAATATCTCCTCTGGAAAATGTTTTGTTCGCGACCTACCAACCAAATAGAAAAAATTTAAATAACATTTTTAATATTTATTAATACATATTAGTCCCAGTAAGAGGGTTGAGAAATGGAAGGAAAGTTTGTGGTCCTGTGTGAGTTTGAAGTCAGAGTTAATTTAAACATTGCAGCATTGCAATATTAGCATTAGGATATGATATATGGTCTGCTAACATGCAAGGGAATTATTTCTGAACACAGAAATTTCTGTGGTGTAGTCTGTCTCTGCTTTTGTTATTAACTACTAAAATAACACATTGTAACAAACAATATGTCAGTTTTAAGGGTTATCTAATGAACCAAATAAGTTTTCCATATAAACTCTACGTTTATTCCTTTTAATTCTGTGTGTACAATCTGTAGAATTTAGTCAAATGCATTGTCTGTAAATAACACATTTAACGCATGGTCATCGCATTCCATATTGTAATCTGCATACTCTCAACAAAGCACACTTTTATGCATCAATTTACGTGATGTATTACTAACAACACACACAGTCAATACAAAATGTCCCCACTTACCTGTGCATTGAGAGAGGATCCTGCTATCCTGGAAGACTAAATGCAAGGGCCTAAATCCTGGGAGAACCTTGGATGTCACCTTCTCATCTCAAAGACCCATACTTGTCCGTGTCTCTCTTCTCTGCTTCTTTAACACGTTCCGGCGTTTTCCTTGAACAGGACAGAGGAGGCCCCTCTGTGTTCCTCTGCAGAGTAGCTGCTCAATCCCTCACTGTCCCCCTCTGGAAGGAAGTTTATATTAAGGCATGACACCACAGAGAGGGACAGTGAGACTGGGAGTTGGTCTGGCCAGTTTGCCAGGAGAGCAAGTCTTTGCTGTCCGCCTTTTCTACTGAGTAAGTGAGTTGTGAGCTCTTGTCAATGTTAACTATGTTACATTAGGATACAGTAAAGTCAAACTGATATGGATTGGTGAATGAATTAATGCGACAAAATTGCGTAAATTGTGAAACAATTCTGGCAAATAGCTGAGCAGGAGCAACGGTTATAATATACAATGTTATAAAACAATCCATATATTTGTTATTACAGATTTAAAGGAAAACAGTAGTTAGAAGTTCTATTTGGAAAATAATGGACTCAGTTCTATTGATATTGATATAAACATAAGGACTAACATTATTTAAGTAATATTACTTTCCCCAATGTGAGGGGTTACAGTATCCAAAACAGTAACATTACCGGTACATTTACTAGTTCAATTGTTTTAGCTCCAAGTGTCTTATATGTTTGACAGTCATTCAGGTCACTTGATGAAAGGGTTATGTTATGATTTTTAAAAAATCTGCCAAATAATAACTTTTAAAAAACAGGAGTTGAAACGAGTAGGCTAACTTACTATGACATGAGGTCAGTAAGTTTCCTAGAAAACACTTATGTTGTTTAACCTGCCAATGTCAGATATGGCAGCATGAGTTTATTAAAGCCATGATAAGTCTGCTGTTTGTCTTGCCAATTACGCCTCAGGGCAGGAAGGATAAGATCAGGTTTTAATTGTGGTTGCTAAATACTCAGTGACAGTTGGCCCAAGCCCACCTTAAACACTGTCATGATAACAAAGCACAGAGTGCTGTGTTGAGTCTCACCGCTCTGACTGCACTCAGGTGTTCTTTCTTACTCTAAGGCACCACTACACATTCATCAGCACATCATCAAAGAGTAAATACACCACCCCTACATTTTACAGTTACATCCCATAATGTTCAACAAGGAACATTTAGGTTACTGACACTGATATTTATGACTCTTTTCAACTAACCCATACACAGATTGCAACACACTCTCATGGTCATACTCTTGATCTTGCCATCATAGAGTCTTATTGTCTCAACAAGAGTCTTTGTCTGATCGTTTTTGTATTTTATTTGATGTTTGCATGTGCCCTCACACTCGGAATAGGCCTTTGACTGTAAGGAGAAGTTTAAATTATAAGGTACTTCTTTTGAACAAGCCTTCTCACAGAGAAGTAAAACATTTAGACTCACTAGATGACAGACTGACCAATTTGAGTTCTAAGATGAGAGAAATTCGATAAGAAAGCTCCATGGAAACAAAATCTAGCTGTTAAACTGTGAGTGTAGAAGTGTGAGAGAGAAAGGCACAAAAAA
>JAGFZM010000142.1:82495-98349 GCA_017657215.1 Limnothrissa miodon
TGACTGTTTTGTCCTCCCCTCTCCCAACTCAATGGAGATACACTGGCTGCTAGCTTGCTCTATGAGCCTTATTTTGTCAGGGTTGTCAGAGCAGGCCGTCTGCCCTGATAAAGCCGAGGACCGGTGGTCAGGAGCGGTGAAGGGGGATCGTGTGGTAGGGGTGTCCTTGGTCTTTTAATGAAGTTGTGGGGCTGAAATGACTCACTCTGCAATGGAGTCGAGGAACGAGGGTCTCTTCATCACAAGAGGTGCCACGTTTACTCAGAATCATTAGTGACCAAAAGCTAGTTTATCTCAGTTGAGGAGTCAGCAGACAGATCGGGGTGTCAGGGCTGCCTCCAGTGTCAGCGCTTTTGCACTTCAGTCAAGGACTCTGTTGCTCTTCTCATCCGACGGCTAAAGCACGAGGAAGCGTGGGAGAAAAGGAATAATCCATACTGGTTTAACACACACACAAAAAAAAACAAACAAACACATTTCTGTGATCCCACATGTCCTGTGTCCTGATTGTGTGATCAGCACACCATGTAATGTCATCATTATTATGCACTCACAGACATGTGAAAGGAAAAACTGTTGTTATTGCTGTGTTATAAAACCATAAACTAAACATTTCATAAATTATACACAACGACGATAATCCAAGTGTTTGCTTAGGGAGTTAAAGTAGTGACTACTAGTGCCGATTATTTTAGTAAATTGATGAACCATTGCTTGCAAAAATGTGCTATGTGAACCAGTAATTCTGTATTCATTGCTGCAATTGTGTAACTTGTGTAGCTTTGTTAAATGCAGCAATTAGTGTCATCCAACTTGTTCATGTGTATATGTTTTACAAATAACATATTCTTGGTTGAAAGAATCTGTAAATTCACAGTCTCCTATAATTTGCTGAAAGTTGATGAATTTCTGGTGGAAATAAGGAGTAATCGGATTAAAGTCACTGGAGACAATTTAATTTGTGAACATTCACATTTACTGCAGGTCTAGACTATAGAATTCCACTGGGATTGTCCTGTTTTTATAGAGCACTTGTTTGGAAAACTTCACTTGATTTCTGGTAGCCTAGTTCAACGTTTATTTTTTATTAGCACTACACAGTTGATGAAAGCAGACTCACATATTATTCATGGGCCAAATGTTTAGTTTTAATGTGAATTTTTTGGAGGGAAACCTAGCTAGTGATTCTAGTGGAAAGAATGACTGACAGGCTAACAGTTGTTTTCAGCTGAAGCCAAGTGTCAGCTGTTTAGTAAATTAGTTAAAGTAGACATTCAGTAGTTTAGATCTTAGTGTAACTAAAAACATAATTATTATTAAGTGTTGGTAAGAATGTATTTGTGTTCTGTATGTTATTGATTGTGAGGCAGGCTTCTCCCAATTGTTTGTTTTCAGTTTACAGGGCCTGCATCATAAAAAAGTCACAGATTACACTGACCCAAGAAAGTCAGACGAGCAGACATTATTTTTATGTTATAAAAAGTGTTGTGTTTACAAACCATTTAACACTGCCCACTGCACCTTTAAGCCTAATGTTTTGTCCAGAGAACATGAGACGATAATTGTCCCTATTAATAGCAGGGGAAATTGAACACCTCCTATGTGTGAAATTACAAATTGTATCAGTAGCCTTATTTACTGCAGACAGCACTCCTCCAGTCATTTCATCCTGTTATTTTTCAACTCTTTTCATCTGATATGTAATTTTCAACTGAACAATTGTATCAAAGGAGAGTTTGACAGGAATTATCACCAGCCAGTCAATCCAAGATCATTTGTCCACAAGTGGAATTTTTTTTTTTTTTTTGTTGGAGCTGTATTGATAAGTCACACTGTTTTGCAGACAGAGTCTCTGCAGGTTGAATCTAAAGGAGACCAATCTCAGAAAGGGCCTTGGCTAATGAGAAGACCAAGTTTCATCTGGGTCTCTGGAGAGACTAATGTTTTGAAAACAAGAGCTTCTCAAACACTATCCGGTGCAGTTCTGTTGGCGAAAATGTTATTTAGTGTGTGTGTGTGTGTGTGTGTGTGTGTGTGTGTGTGTGTGTGTGTGTGCATTCGCATGTAGTGCCTCTGTTGTATTTTCATATTGCTTGGCTGCCTTGAGAATTGTGTACTCTCTCATTGTTCTGCAAAATCACTACCGTTATTGTCTGTCTGAATGAAATGTCCTCAAGTTAAACCAAAACTCCAAGCTGTGTAACTTTTCAAAATTTGATAACATACATTATGCACATGCTAGATTCAGTGTTTTGATATGGAGATAGCAATAGTGAAACTGGAAAAAAAATGATTTAAATTCAAATGGTGTCATTATCTGCAGTTGCTTGGTGTTATCTCCCTGTGTGCACTCCATGCAAGTTCTGGTACAGCCTGATACTGAGAAAATTCAGAACTATTATGTAAACAATCATGATAAATGGGTTGTTTCAATCTTTGTGGGTTCTTCTGCTACATTTTTATGGAATTCAATAAAATAGCTCTCCCTCAGCATTTTCACAAGCCAACATCATTTTTTAATTGAGTTCTGAGAAAGACCTTATGATCAGTTTCCATTTTGTTAGGTGTTGTGTTTTTCTGACTCTTATACCTTTGTCATAGTCATTTGTCTTCTCAGTCATTTCTTCCTATACATTTAGGCTGACTGCGCTCTGGCTCCTCACATTGTTTGAAAAGCAAATGATATTTTTGCCTTTCGTTAATTGTTCTCCTGTTTTACAAGAAAGCAACATCAGCAGGATCTGTTCTCCAAATCAGATACACTACAAGGCAAACGTGTAAGGATCTGTTCTCAATCATGGACCTATTTGCTGGTCATGGACCTGTATGAACATAGATTTGCTGGTCTGTCGCAGACATGTGCATCTGCTTCTTTACTGTGTAAGTGTACATGAGATTGATTTCATTTACAAAATACCTATTGCGTATTGTGCATTTAAAAAACAACATGCTTTGAGGAAGTGTACATTCAGAAATGGCATGCATCTGTATGTATGGATCTTCTTCTGTGCCTTTCCCTTAGTTTTGGGTTGTTATCCATAATGCATATGCCCTGCCTGTGACTGCATATTGTCTTACCGAGAGAGCTCAAAGTGCCCCATTCAGCGGAAAAGGGAGCACATGCTGACTGCGATGCTGCAGAAACTGCAGGGAGGCTAGGCCTGTGCACACACACACACACACACACACATACACGCGCACACAAACACACACACACATACACGCTCACATTTACACACACAGACACACACACGTACACACACACACACACACACAGACACATGCATACACACACACACACACAGACACACACACGCATACACACACACATATGCACACACACACACACACACACTGCAGGAGTGTGATGAAGATGCATAGTTGAAGCTAGTATGGAATTGCACTACTGAGCACAAATGATTGAGACAGAATCATCCAAACTCTTGACGCGCCAGCAGCCCTTCCGCTCCCCATATTGCACATCTCACATCTAACAACAGGAAATAGGAAAAGAGAAACAGATGATCAAAATCATTATATAAATGTACTATAAACATTCATTTATTAATAGGCTATACAAAACTACAATTGTAATCTTGATAGTGTTAGTTGATAGTTGGAAGTATGCTTTACATTACAATTGTGTACCAGATCATTATGTTATGAATAATGTTTATTTATGTATATGAAATGTATATTTTCTAGCCTAGAGAATTCTGTTTTGAAGGAACCATAATACCAATATAACAAACATGATGATGTATTATTTTAAAAGTTGTAAAATATTACAGGTAATGCTTTTAATCTGTTATCTGCTGGTATTTTACAGGATAATCTTTGACATGGCATTGCAGAATATTTCAAAAAAGGATTAGTGTCTCTCTAAGATTTATTTCTGCTATCACAGCAAATAGACTCCAACGTCACCTAAATCTATCCTAAGAAATTGACACTACGTGTTGGGTTGCAGAATCTCAATATCAACTGGCAAGAGAGGAGTTTTTATTTCATACCACTCTCCTCCAGAAGGTGGAGATGTTGAGCAGGGAAGATTTCCTAATCTTTCTGGCTGGCACCAGCTCAGTAAAAGCCATTGTAATGCAACAATGCTTCGCCCTGACTGTCTGCATCCAAGTCTTTTATAACTAAACATAACCTGTCAGGCTCCAGATTGGATCTGGGCAACTCATTTCCCGGCCTCAGAGGAGTGTTTTTACAAGGTTAACAGCGGCAAAAGAAGGCAAAAAAAAAATGCAGTGTGGTGGGATCAATACTTTCTCCTGGCGCTCCTAAGTTGTCACATCTGCGTTTTTGAGCCTAGCTAGAGCTGCAGGCTAAGTGGGGTTGAGAGCCAGCCACATTGTCATCCGTCCTGTCAAAGGTGTCTGCCTTTTTTCTTGAGCTTTGTTGTAAAGGGGGAAGAAGGGCTGGGTAGCTACAATATCTAAAGCCATAAATAAGACATGTTCCTCGGTAATTATGTGCATGCCTAATTCTGCATAAATTACAGACCCCCTGCCTGGCCTCTGTGGCCCGCTGAGACTGTGGGACCCAGCAGGGAGTCAGAGGGCCTTCTCAGTCTCTATCTGTGTGTGTGTGTGTGTATGTGTGTTTGTATGTGTGTGTGTGTCTGTTTGTGTGTGTGTGTGTGTGTGCATGCACGCCTGTGTGTGTGTGTGTGTAAATGTGAGAAACAGAGATGAATAGATATCATACTGTCTTACTTTCCCTCTCATTCTCTCTCATCATCTCTTAGTTTTCTCACTCCATCATCAAATACAAAACCTCCTCACTTTACAGTAGATAACAGCTGAACCATGTTGAATCATGGAACTCTAACACCCTAACACTGGCTCTACAGACTAACATCCCTGTGTGTTTGACTTGGATCCGTTCTCAACTTTTCTATATAGCCCGGAATCCTTCAAAGCACAATTTACATCGGCTCTAAATTCTGTTATACATTTTTTTGCCTTTTTTCTTCTTCAATCATTTGCTCTTTTTTTCTTCTTCAGTTATATTTTGATCTAATCACTGCTCTTTGCCTTCATTTTTGTAAAGCACATAGAACTGCCTCTTCGGTGTATGAAAAGCGCTATATAAGAAAACTTGCTTTTCCTGTAAATGTTCGACATCATCCATGAGCATTGTTACTTGTAAGCAAGGCGCTACCGTTGCATTGGTTAGCATGTCAAACATAATGCTAGTTGTTCCCAAGTAACTGCATGATTTTGCTCTCTATTAAGAATATAGCAATTAATAAATAGTAAAGATCTGTCATGGTTGTCAAGTTTGTTATGAACCCTAACCCTTACTGATGACCTCTCAGCAGCTGTAACAAAGGTATTTTTTCTTAAGGCCACACCAATAAAATTAGTTGGTTCTCGGATTCGCCGCTTGAAAAAAATGCATAATGACATAAAAAGAAAATTAAATTCGAACTCACACGAACATAAAAAACACAGTGGCTGATGGCTATAATACTGAAAAAAAAGCATGCTGCCTTCACGTGTCGAAAACCAATCAAATCGCGCCTTTCACTTCAGAGCGCAAGAGACAAGAGACATGATATGAGGAAAGATGCCGGTGGATCCTGCTAGGCCAGTGTTTGCAATTATTAGAATATTTGATCAGACGAGAAAAACATTTGACAAGTGCACTGAAATTAAAGAGGATGAGAACTTTGCGCAGTTGTAGGCTACTCACTGTGCCTGTGCAACTCTGTGGAGGTGAGTTTGATATTTCATTGATTGAGAGGCGAAAAAAAACCCATTCAAAGTGTTTCGCCATCAAAATCAATCAATAAATAAATTAATAACATGTGCCTACACACTCACACCCTCGCGCGCGCACTCACACGCGTCTCTTTACTAGATTCACGTGACTGCACGTTGATGAATATTCATCTCCGTTGCGCTGATCGCAGCGTTTTAGTCACTATCTAATTGCTATCTAGTGAATCAATGCGATTTTGACGTTCTAATGCGCTGTGATGAACTGTGACAAAATGAGTTTGAACGAGGCTACAGCAGCCTAGACGTCATACCTCAATTCCACAGCCAGCTTGCTTCACAAATGACAAACATAACATAGAATGACAGAATTATGAATTTGTACATTGCCTAAAACCTGCATGACAAAAAGTGTGCTGTGAGGTGTGAAAGTTAAGTTTATAAATTAGACCACATTTATTTTCCTAAACACATGAGTAAATGTCTTTAATGAACATTAACTGTGAATGTGATCATTTACCTTCAGAACATTTTTTTATTTTTATTTTTATTTCGCTCGCTCGCTCCAACTAATTTTATTGGTGTGGCCTAAAGTACATACTGATAATAATCTCATTTTTAGAAGCACAAACTTCAAATAACAAACTTGAAAACAAAGTGAAATCATTAATTTAAAGCAGGGCTAAGCAACGTTCTGTTTTTTTCTCTCACGAGCTCCCTCTAAAGACTTATTGTATTGCACTGCATTCTATTGGAGGTGGACGCTGCTTTTGAACATTGCAAATGCTGTATCGACCGTTGTAGGCCACAGTGGCGCATTCTACACTGTTCATTCGCCGTGTAATGACTCATATTAGCATCCTACACAGTATGAAACGGATTAATTAGCTGTAAAATGTTGCTTAGTGGGCCTTTAACAATGCAATGACATAACACATAACACTGCTACCATTTAAAGATCATGGTGTCTCTTACACTTGTCCTGTCAAAAAGGACACCCTCTGCACCCTCCTTTGTATCATCACTTCACAAAAGGTACGGAACATCATGTCAGCATTGGTCATAACACTGTTGAGTGTCTTGGTCTGTTTGGATGCTGATTTTTATATTTATCGAGGAGACAAAAAAAATTCTTTGCTCAAATAAAATTACTATCTAAAGAACAATCTAAAGATCACCATTAATTACAACAGGCAGAAAAAAATTCAATTTCCTTTGTTCGTGCTGTTCCAACACAAAAGCACTGCATTGTGGGATTGATACGGTGCTTTGAAGAAGTCCAGGCGTGAATGTGCCCGTTCTGCTCCTCTGGTTCCTCCGGTGGAGGCTCTGGCAATGCCAAGGTCAAGCGCTCATTTCCTAGGAAGTGGAGAGAAAGAGAGGTAACGAGAGGCAGAGGAGGAATGCCTGCGCTCTAGCACGAGTCACTCTGGAGTCAAAGAGTGGGCTAGAATGACTAAATGTAATGTAAATCTAATGTCCTCCATGTATCTTACTTACACATATTTCCAGCTCTCAGGCAGACCTGTGGAGAGCTGAAAGCTGAGAAGACAGCTCTGTCCCATTGGCTGAGTGCCTGATTATATTACAGTGGGACTGAAAACATTCCATAGATTACTGAGTGATGCTGGCGGGTGGAAGAAGAGTCTGCACTGCCTCTCTCTCTCTCTCTCTTTCTCTCTCTCTCTCCATCTCCCTCTCTCGCCATCTCTCTGTCTCTCTCTCTCTTTCTCTCTGTCTCTTTCTCGCCATCTCTCTGTCTCTCTCATCCCCCCCCCCTCTCTCTCTCCCTCCATCTCTCTCCATCCCTCTCTTTTTCTCTCGCCAACGCAGGGCTAGAGCGGGCCGAGTTGGCACCCTCCACTCCTGCTGCTGCCTGACCTCCATCCCTCGCCTCTCATAAAGCCTTATTAGAACTAATGGCTGTCAGCCCCGGTGCCATGCCTAATGCCCACTCTGATTAGTGCTGAGTCAGGCAGGGAGGGGGATGCTGGAGCGGGGGTGGAGGATGGAGGTGGTGGTGGTGGAGGTTGAGGGGGGTACCATTAGACTGAATGGATCACCTGCTTATGGTTAACTCGATTAGAAATGTTTGATTGACATCGGCACGGAGGCGTTTCTGTTCCGTGTGAGGCAAATTTAAATCCTGGTTGAAAATGGACGTGTCCCTGCACTGTATTAAAACACATAACAGAAAATTATGTGTTTATTAGGATGGGCTTATAGATATGAGAAGAAGGACAATCACGACAAATCTACATCAGTCTATTTAGAGATGAGCATCCAACTAGCGTCTTACTGGTGGCTGAACATCAGTCCGGTAAATAAGAGCGAAGTGTTATCTGTGTTATTGCTATTCAGAAGAACTATTCAGCAACAAAGTTGAGTGTAATATTTCACAACCTTATTTAACATAGCAGCCATGTTCAAGGTCAGGCTCAGAGGCCAAACGCAGCCAAGGGACACATTAGCAGTTGGGCGTGTCCTCGCTGATCAAAAGGCTTGAAAGCTTTGTATTGCCGCACTATATCTTTTTGCACCCAACACTGGCATCATTACTGTATTGGCCAA
This sequence comes from Limnothrissa miodon, assembly GCA_017657215.1. Taxonomy (NCBI): domain Eukaryota; kingdom Metazoa; phylum Chordata; class Actinopteri; order Clupeiformes; family Clupeidae; genus Limnothrissa; species Limnothrissa miodon. The sequence continues at coordinate 90,799 of JAGFZM010000142.1, forward strand.
GAACTCCTCCATGCCAGTGAAGGTAATTTTGCAATTCTTTCACATTGCTATTGAGAGCAATTGTTTTCATACGTAGGCAGGAATACCCTTTGTAGCTTATTCACTCAACTATAATATGTTTTGATCATAATGGATATTGCAATATATAGTGTGAATCGCATGCAGTGTAGAATAGATTTCGTGTTTTCAAATTCTTCTCAGTTCGACCTATCAGAGCACCTCTGCTGCATTCATTCCCATACTTTGTTTTGCACATGAGCTGAAATCCTTCACAACACAACACGTTTTTGTTATAATAACCTAGTGGAGCTTCCTGTTTGTGGTCTCTGTTCAAGTCTAGCAGCAGCAGGATGTGCACATCCATCCCCAGAAGGGGAGTCCACTGAACAAAGTCTTCCAGGCTGACAGCCACAGGCACTTGTTGACAAAATCAAACCAGCATGGAAGTACACAAGAGCAGCCTGATCTTTTCTCTTCCATAGCCCAGCTTGGGCAGAGTGGAGGGCTGCCACACAAGCCAACAAATGACTCATGTTTCTCAGCTCTCAGATGTGACACTGCTGTCTGGAAACATGGCCAGGGTCCTCTGCAGCGGCTGCTGAAGCAGTGTTGTCCCCACGCTCTACTGTAGGTTCCTTTTGGTCTTTACAAGACTCACAGATGGTTAAAGATGTACTTCACATCCTCGGGTTGTATAGCGGCTGCTTTTTTTTCACTTCATGCTGGTAATGCGGGAAGGCGTGTGGATTTTTTCCCGCATGTCGGCTCTGGTCAAAACGTAGTTTCGGCTGACAGTGCAGATGTGAAGTATACGAGCCTTCAGGAAGCAAATAAGCGCAGAAGAGGCGAGGGGAGCTGAGTCAGCGCATCTGGTACCTGAGAGCCCCATGCTTCACCCCGAGACCCAAAACCAGCCGGCGCACTTCGTCTTTTGTGATTGCTTCAATTCCTCCCCTCGGAGTCTGGAGTGGTTAAGAGTGTCAGGGCGCCTGCTCGTCAGGCGTATACCTCACTTCCTCTCGCTCGGCCCCCAAGGTCCCAGCTGCCGCCTCTGATTCATGAATTGGGAGAAGAGCCATACATTCCTCCGTAGGCTCATCAATACGTGGCCTCGTTGTAGGAGAGAGCAGCTTTGGAAACGGACCTGAAATTGTCTCATCCACCAGCCAAATCACCCACAATTAAACCGTCCCAGACCCAAGCACAGGACTCCTCTGACTGACTATAGGGAACCAGTGGAGAGTTGGGAGCAGGGGGTGTATTAAGAGAGGCTACTAGTTGGGAGAAGCTAATAAAGGTTGAAATTCAGGTGCGTTTCATCTTGATGAATGGAAGCGGAGACCACACCTGGGAAATATGCCCTGTTATTAAATCTCAACCCCCACAGGCTTTGATGTTTATGAATTTTTAAAAAGCTACTTGTTAAAAGCTTCTCTTCTGCAATATTAGTGCCAGACCATCATCTAGCTCTGATAAGAGTTATACGTTATAACTCTTATAATTATTTAAATTCAAAATTATTTAAAGAGGGTTTGCAGTTATTTACAGCATTTACATAACATGAGCATCATGTCATCTAATAACACAACCAAGATACATGTATAGTGGAGGGTGTTTTGCTTTGCGTCTTATGATATGGCTGTAAGATAACTGTGTTGGAAGTAAAATAATACATTTCAAAGTGATATGTTTTCCAAATTTTCCAAACTTAGTTTGTGGATATTATAGCTTGTCAGAAAAACATCTTTGTTTGGATTTGTCATTATTTTATTAAACAGAACTGGAATAACCCTGCATAGAGTTTCAGCAAATCTGAGGGGAAGTGGGGGTTTCTTAATGAGGCCCGTGTCAATGTGAACTCTGTACAAAAAGAAAAGAAAAAGGATGATACTGTAGAAAATCCATAATCATAAGCAGCCTGTACTTTGTGAATCTTTTGGATTTGTCAAAGTGAGACAGAAATAACTGCCTGCCAAATGAGTTGGGGTTCACACACTTTCAAGTGTATCCTTGGCAGTTGCTTTTGTTTAAATGGAAGTGGTTGAAAGGAAGGACATTTGGCCAAGATTAGCTTGTTGGCACGTCAATTAAATCAGTTTGAGCTGGAACAGTTGTCTTTGAGTCTTTATCTTTTAATCATTGCAGTTCTCAGTCACCGGCTGGGTTTCATCTGATGTTTACACAAGAGGCTACAGCAATTAGACCAGCTTGTTTTCCAACCACACATAGGAATGAACTGTGTTTGCCATGGTCCCCGCAGTAGTGTGACAGTGGGAGAGAGAGAGAGAGAGAGAGAGAGAGAGAGAGAGAAAGGACATACTGCTCAGCTATGATGCACTCCTCACAAATAGCTGACTTCCCAAGGGCAAGAGACACTGCTGTAGGAATATTCATGAGGTGAGCGAAGTCACTCGTTTTGTGCTCGCTGTAATTGTATTTTTCTCGCTGTACGGCCATTTCTAGTGTAGTGTAGTTGTCCTGTGTCAGTATTTTTGGGTGACCTCATTGAAAGCTACTGTATTGTAGGCCAAACAATGTTAAAAGGTGTCTAATCTCAAAGATTCCACTCACTGCTTTTTGTGTCTTTAGGGTTTGGGAGCTGGGAGCCTGTGTTGGTACTCTGTGTTGGTGGCTCTGACTGAACTTTAATTGGCAATCTCAGCCAATAAAAACAATGCCTCAGATCCACAAAATATAAGGGTGCTTGTGCTCAATCAAATGAACAAGCTGTAGTAAAACCAACTTCAGATCTAAGTGGTTGTTTACACTAAGAATTGTTAACATTAAGAAATAGTAACTATGACTATACAACAAATAAATTTCTCTCTTTTTTATTACTGTTTATGCCCAAAAAGCAATATGATTATGGGGATGATTTGGGAAGGCTGTTGGCTCTTGGTATTGTTGGTGAGTTAAAGCACACTTGTCTTAAAATATTCTGGAGCCACTGTTGAGATTGTATCTTTAAAGGTCAATTTGTCTGTTTTTTTTTTTTTTTTTGAGGCATGCTTAAACTCTAGCCACAACTAAAATCACTTCTTGTCTCTGTTCAGTCTAGCTCTGCTTAAGGCATGTGTGTGTGTGTGTGTGTGTGTGTGTATGTGTGTGTGCCACTGATGAAGGTAAAGCTGAGGTGTCAGCCCTGCTGCTCCCAAGACTCTCTGGAGGTAACACCCCCACACACTTGGAGAGTGTGTGTGAGTGTGCTTGTCTGTGTGTGTGTGAGTGTGCTTGTCTGTATGTGTGTGTGTGTGTGTGTGTGTGAGTGTGCTTGTCTGTGTGTGTGTGTGTGTGTGTATGTATGTGTCTGTGTGTGTGTGTATATATATGTGTGTGTGTGTGTGTGTGGCTACGGCTGCATCTGGAGACCCTCACTTTGGTCCCCAAGGGTGCAGTGGAGGGGAGTGGGACCAGGACCAGAACCAGGGCCAGGGCCAGCCACAGGCACCCAGCCCAAACACCCCACTGCTGGGCAAAGGCCTGTGGCTGACACCCTGAATCAGAGATCCGGAGCTCTTTCCCATGGGGGTGCAGTGTGAGCCCTGGGATATTGGCAGCAGGGTGAGGTGGGGGATGGGGGGAGAGGAGTACTGTAGATCCATCAGAGCCAGAAATGGAAGATCCAGCCAAGCCAAAGCACTAGCTTGACATGGCCGCTGAGATGCAGAGCACAGGGCCCAGCTCCTGTTGCAGACAGATAAGGGCATTTACTCAAGCTGATTTAGGCTCACAGGTGTTCAGTTCTCAATTCTCATCGTCATTACTCATGACAAATGTTTGCACCAACTGGTGGTCACTAATAAACTGACCATGTAAGTAAGTAAGTAAGTAAAATGTATTTATATAGCTTATTTCAAAACAGCTAGACTGACCCATGGGCTGTACAGCAATAAAGTTCAAAGTTTAAAGTTCAAAGAGTTTATTTGTCACATACATTGACTTACTATGTAAAACATGTAGTGAAATTGTATTCAAGAGAAAAGATGGAGAAAGGCAAAGAAAAGAAGAAGAAGAAAAAAAAAACTAAATATATATAGTTTAGGATAATGCTGTTGTCATCTGCCACTGCCATTAGTAGGCTACATTAGCCGATAGGCTACTGTAAATAGGATTCAGGGACCATGTATATTACAAACTCGAGATCGTGGCTGTTTCCTTGAAGTCGGGACGCAGGAGTGACATCAAGTAGGGCTAGACCAACATCACATTTGAAATCACAGGACAGCAGCCGATCTGCAGGCAGGGTAATCCTCCTCCAAAGTTGGCCGAACGCAGCCCTGCAGGTCCTCCACCCTGACGAAAAACTTAACAAAAAGTAACAATAACTATTAAAAGACATGGTAGGCTACAGCATAGTGTTAGAAATGAAAAAAGAAACGTAAAAAAAAACAGAAAGGGTGAAAAAAGTAGTGGAGCTAAGGTTAACGGCAGCCATCGTACAGCGCCATCACCATAGCAACGTAATAAGTCATAATAATAAATAAAAAAGGAAATCAATAAGCAGTTATAACAATAAAATAATAATGAAAATAATTATTAATAATAAATAATAAACTAATAATATATAATAAACTATTATATATATAATAATAATCTAAAAAGTGTCTGTGTGTATGCGTCATCCTCCCTCCACAGAGTGAAAGCTGTGTTCAGAAAGACTAGCGTGGCTCTGGGGCTGAATCTCCCGACTTCAGAAGGCTCTGAATCCAACCTGCGACAGGGACTGATCTCCAGCACTGAGACAAAGCAGTGATCTGAGAGAGATCCCCTGAGACAGTCATTCTGCAGATTTACTGCAGACGGCCTGTGGAAGGAGCTAAACTCTTGGGAGACACTAGAGGAGGCACACAGGTGTGTGTGTGTGTGTGTGTGTGTGTTTGTGTGTGTATGTGTTTCTCTGGGTGTGTGTGCATGTGTGTGTGTGTGTGTGTGTGATGTGATGGGCTCTGCTGTCAAGGAAGCATGCCACCCAGCAGTCTGTTACTGTGTTGAGGCAAAGAGCTAATACTAATTGCATTGGCACTGGTAGTTTGTGCAGAGAGTATGGCCAACACTAATACACTATAATAAACATTAATAATTAATAATATTAATAGCCCAATAGAGTTGGGGCGAGCTATTTAGTAAATGTAATTAAACTAAGCTACCAGTTAAGCTAAAGCTACCTGAAGACAACATGTAGCAAGCTAGGTTAAACTAGTGGCAGAAACAGTTTACTACAAATCAACATTATAGATACAATTATAGATCAGGAAAATGCCTATAAAATCATCAAATCTTCTGCTAATACTATATATAATATTAGCTCAAGATAGATCGACTATTTATTTAGGATTACATGCAATTGCTTATCGTATACATTATTGATATTTTTATCATGACACAAATGAGATTAGATTTAGAAAATAGAGATGTAGTCAAACTGTAGTGGTCTCTCTACTTGTAGGGAAGCTACTGCCCAACACTGTTAATATAATGCCATGAAGAGCTGGGTCGAAAAGTGTGTTGGGTAGGCTGTGACACACAGAAGTCATGGCCTGATTGGGTTGCCATGACAAGTTGACTGTTTTCGATCTGCTAGAGACAACTGTTTTAGCCTTGTTGTGTCAGAGGGCGACAAACACCCTGATCGCTCTCCAAGCGGACCATTACTGTCCAAGTTTAACGGCAGGTTTTTCTGCCTTGCTCTGGTCAGGTTTTTGACAGAGCTGTTTATTATTTGGTTGCTTTTCTGGAGGCCATTTGTGCTGTTTGTCGTCCAGTGAGTTTTGTTCTGCTATCTCCCTATACTCCGCTCTCCAGCTCACTCTGGCCTGTGGCCTTTACAAGCAGGCGTCTGAAAATAACCTTTTTACGGGATCAAAATGGCCGTGCTCGTGAAAGTCCTCGCACCTCATTGTTATTCCGCACAGACAGGACATCATCAGGCAATAAGCAATCTGCATGCAGGGACGGCCACCGTGGCCGTACGACACCGCCGAGGCTTTGTGCGCTTGTGGGTTGCATTTGGAGTCTGCTGGCACACCATTCATAAGTAAACACGCCATCTCACATATAGAATAGTGTTTACACACAAAAAACGTCTCCTTTCCCAAAAGAAAGTGATTTGTATTAGAGTGGTTGTTTTATAATACGCACACTGTGGCTCACAGACCATGAACTAGAACTGCTTTTAAAGCCCAATCTGTAAAGACCATTACCCATGATCTACAAATATGCTCTGCAAATTAGATCTTAATAAGAGTGAACATGGGAATATGAAATTCTCTCATGACTATATCACTACACAGACACAGCGCAACCAGGGAGGAGACGAGACGTCTCGCGTTATTTTGAACACTTGAACAAACGGCTCTGTTGGAAAGGGAGTCTTGAGGATATCTGTCCCAGCACAGGCTCCTGGTTAAGCCCACAGTATGGCCTGCCTTTGAGGGGGGTGCCAGGAAACCCCACGGAGCCAGTTGAGCCTCAAGTGGGTATTATTCTACTCAAAGCAAACCCCACCACAACACAGCCAGCCACAGGAGGAGAGGGGTGGGGGTAGCAGGGATGGAGGTGGGAGGGGGGGGGCAGCTGGCCAAGACCCAGGGCTACTGGGAGTTTAGGGAGGAGGACAGGGAACAGTGCATACAACAGAGAACAAAGAGAGAGAGGAAGAATAAAGGAGAGAAAGAATGAGAGAGAACGAGAGAGAAAGAGAGAGAGAGAAAGAATGAGAGAGAGAGAGGAACAAGGTGAGAGAGAAAGAGAAAGGGAATTTGTTCTAAAGCTACAATTATGGCTTCATGTTCTACTGGAAGCATTAACTACACCGGTTCCGCCTCACGTTCCCTCCCATATTCAGCTGTAATGATGTGTCTGACTCTAGCACCTTCGTCCGGCTCCGTCAGACACAAAGCAGACCCTCTCCTCTGAGCTCACCCCCCTTGCCTTTTGATTGGCTTAACCTTCCCTCCTCGCCGGTTGCCAGCTCTTTCTCTGGCTGGAATAGCACTCCCCAACTCTCTCTCTCTCTCTCTCACACACACACACACACACACACACACACACAGACAAATGGCTTTAGGTTTGCCTAGCAAAGTACACACACACACTCATACACAGACACATACACACACACACATAACCAAATGGCCTTAGGTTTGCCTAGCAAAGTACTGGCTTAAATCTTGTGTCAAAATTTGTGTTCAGGTTATCTGACTTTTTAAATTCAAAATATATGTTCATGAAAACTCTTGTTGCTTTTCATTGAAAGGCTCAATAGAGGGCCTGTCATTTTTTAAGGGGAAAGCTAGGGCCAGCACAAAGCAAAGTGATGAGCCTTCAGACAGGGGCTCAGGCATGGCTTACTGCTCGTCTGTGTGTGTGTGTGTGTGTGTGTGTGTGCGTGCGGCTGGACCATCATGCCCACTGGACTGAGGAACCTAGACCTACAGTTAGAGCTCTAGACTAGGCCATCCAATAAGACTTGCGGCTCATACACACACACGCACACACATACACGCACACACACACTCTGCCAGCCTTCACCCTTCACACACACACACACAC